>JAUTXW010000258.1:772500-1372500 GCA_030620095.1 Kuschelorhynchus macadamiae | reverse complement strand
AGATATTTACATACTTTAATTTTTATTTCCCTTCTATATCCATGTTGAATTTGTTTATAAAGAAAATGCCTTGCACATACAACACAGTTCTGATACAAACATTTCAATGGAAGGAGCAAGATTATTAATACGTTCAAGCCACAAGGATAATAATCCTTGCTTATTATTATTAGGAAACTGAAAACTGTTGCTCTATTTATCATCGCATACCGTAACGCAATATTTTCTTCTTAATAATTTTTTTTTCATCAAAGTTGACCGATATTGTTTTAAATCAGTTTCAAATATATACACAGTTT
The DNA here is from genome assembly GCA_030620095.1 of Kuschelorhynchus macadamiae. Lineage (NCBI taxonomy): Eukaryota > Metazoa > Arthropoda > Insecta > Coleoptera > Curculionidae > Kuschelorhynchus > Kuschelorhynchus macadamiae. The sequence goes on along the minus strand of JAUTXW010000258.1, from coordinate 1,372,201 downwards.
ATAAAGGGGGCGGTTTTGTGGTATCAAATTTAGATGACCCCAGAAACACTCTTAATTTTTGTCTGTTGGGATATTCAAGATGACGATAAACTATTGATGCTCGTTGTGAATGCGCATTGTCATCTGGTAACTCGAAATCCTGTATTCCAAAATTTCCGACAAACGGAATGTAGGTAACATTTCAACAATGAACACATAAATACTGAATGTCTTTTAAGATGACAAAAAATGAGAAGAGGAGTTGAACTATCCACCTGTGGCGCATAAATATTTACGAAATATAAATACATAAAAAGGTGTTGTTTGGCAAAAAAACGGCTGGTGATTGTAATCTCACTATGAAGACAACAAATTATGCCAAAATAGTGAATTCGACAAATATAATAAAATAAATAACACTTCGAAGACGACTATTGCGGGCATAGGTATTGAGGGAGTTCTGCAAAGATACAGATACAGGCAATAATACATATAGGCACGCTCAAGGTTGGGTGGAACAAAAAAAAAACTTAGGTGCTCAGATAAGGTGTTAGGATAAAACGTCAAGTTGACACTAAACAGGCCATACACTCTCATATCCCCAGAAAGAACAATGAGAGTGACAAGAGATATTATTCCTCCTAGATGCTCTGGTCACACATGAAAGTAGGAAACTCACCTGGGGAAATTTGATGTTCGGAGATCTTTCATACTGAAAGAACACACCGCTGTTTTTTAGGTTTGTGAAAGTTAAGGTAGTCTTAAAAGTACAGCTAAAGCCGACGCTAGACAAAGAAAAAGAGAAGGTTCCTTATGAGGGAACGGCAATTGGGTAAAATACATCTGTAAAGGAACTTAACCGTTTATTGCCAAAAGTCAAAAATATTAGAGGGGGGCGGATTGTAATAATTTCTAGGTACCTTTAGCTGTTTTTTAAATACATTTTTTAGAAAATTGAATGTATTACGGTAGAAACATTGATGTTACTGCTTCTAGTTTTGCGGTGAAAAAAAAAAGGATTTATTTGTCGATGTTAGGCAAATTGTAAAAACAGTTTAGCGCTTTTTACTTAACACAAGGCTTAATGTTAGTGCTGAGAGTGAAACATATAATGCAACTAAGATAACTTGACTACAGTGGAAAGAACCGTGTCAAATTCAATCATATCAAGAAAGATGCGTAAAGATGCCAGTTCTATTAAATGTTTGGACAGAAGCGACAAGGACTTGATCAGGCGAAAAGTATAAACCATCTATCTACAAAGAGCAACGTGTACCTACATTAGAAACTTTGAAGCAACGGCTGGCTCATTAATGATGAAACCCGAATAAACTTTAGCATCACTAGCCTGTGGAGAGTGTTGTCTAAAATGGGCTTCAGATATCGCACAATAGACAAAAAGCAAGAAATCACAGCGATTACAAAATTTGGATCTTAAGTATACTATTCGATAAGAAAATAGCCATCTATAAATCGTCGAATAAATTAGCTCGATGAGACATGATTTGACATGCATGAAACACCATCTAAAGGCTAGTTCGATCCTTTCAGTAGATGTAAAACAAAAGTTCTATCAAATATAAAGGAAAAAAATAACTATTTTACACGATGGGTCAGAAAACCGTTGGGCCTCAAATGCTTTGTGGCTTTCTGTAAAGATTATTAAATACTCCTTCGTGGACTACCGTGGAGATACAACGGCAGAACTATTTGAAGAATGGTTCAAGAAATGTCTTTCACCAGACATTTCTCAGACAAGCGCGATAGCAATGGACAACGCAATCTATCCCAGTAGACAAATATATAAGGCTCCAGGCTCAAATTATATACAATTTGAGATTCATCTCGAGACCAGGAATGTTATATATTTTCTATTCGTATATTACTCTGGACTATATAATTAAACTGATTGATATAACTAATCTAGATGAGGATAGCGACAGTGAGACAGAACTATATAGTTATAGAATAACATTATGAATCTTTGGTTTCGTTTGGTTTTGCTTTGATTAAATTAATATAAGTATATCATACCAGTATCATTCATTGCTTTCCTTAAATCCTCAAGTCTGCATTAAATACTCAAATATTTAAAGTCCGATCCCTTATTGCATTGCCTATACAATTGGTCGACCCAGATAGTTTTAACGCAGTCATTCAGTCAAGTTTTGCAAAAACATCAAGTATTAGGTTAGAATCAACTAATAACATTTTGGTACGAATCCAAGATGGCGGAAGAAAATGGGGCCTTAATAAAATATTTAAAAAATCAGCCTGAAAAAACTGCTTAATGGTTTGATTTCAAATTGTGGTGTACCATAACTAATTGTAGTATAGGGATCAACTAGCAAAAAAGTGGTACTAATTCAAGATGGCTGAACAAAATGGCGGCCAAATAAAATGTTTGTAATCGTGAAAAAGTTACCCTCTCACTCTTAAACATCTTTACATTTTAGCGTCGCTAGATGCCAAAAAATATGTTTTATGAACTCCGTCTGTCAGTCTTTCTGTCTGGCTGTCAGTTCGCGACATAGATTAAAGACTACTAACCGAATGGCTTTAAATTTTGGTCAAAAATTAAGGGTCATATGGGGATGCCCTGGTAAGATTTTGGTAAAAATCCAGTATGGCGAAACGAAATGGCGGCCTAGTGAAATGTTAAAAAAGTTATTATTAAAAAACAACTCATCCAATTTTTCTGAAAATTTGCAGAAAACATCAAGTATTATCTTGGAATAAACTGGTAACATTTTGGTCCGAATCCAGGATGGTGGAACAAAATAGCAGTTTAATAAAATATTTAAAAATTCAGCCTGAAAAACTACGTAGTGCATTTATTTCAAATTATGTGCGATAGCTGACTGTGATATAGAGGTCAACTAGTAAAACTGTGGTACTAATTCAAAATGGCAGAACAAAATGGCGACCAAATAAAATTTTTGTAATCGTGAAAAAAATCACCTTCTCAGGTTTTATATATCTTCACGTTTTAGCGTTCCTAGATGCCAAAAAATATGTTTCATCAATTCCGTCGGCCCGTCTGTCGGTCTGTCTGTCAGATCGCGGCATAGAACTAACCCGATTACTTAAAATTTTGATAAAAAATTAAAAATCATATATGGATGATCTGGTAATATTTTGGTCAAAATCGGGTATGGCAAAAACAAAATGGCGGCCTAGTGAAATGTTAAGAAAAAATATTTTGAAAAAGAGAAGAATCCAAGATGGCGGCACAAAATAAAAAACAAGAAACTAGTTAATGATTGCAAATTGTGTGCCATAACTAATTGTGGTATAATGGTCACGGAACAAAATTGCGGCCAAGTAAAAATTTTGTAATCGTTAAAAATTCACCCTCTAGATTTTACATCTATTCACGTTTTAGCGTTCCTAGATGCCAAAAAACATGTTTTATCAATTCCGCCGGTCCGTCTGTCGGCCTTTCTGTCAGTTCACAACATAGCTTAAATACTACTTACCCGATTGATTTCACATTTTGACCAAAAATTAAGGGTCATATTAAGATAATCTGGTAATATTTTGGTGAAAATCCAATATGGCTGAACAATGTTAAAAAAATTTTGTTGTTAGAGTGGTGCATTATTTGGGGTTAAGATCCAGTAAAAAAACATTTTTAAATTGTCGACGTTTCGGAACTTAATTTGTGCATCCTTAGGACACATATTTAGATCCTATATCCTGCAGGAAATCCATATTATCAGTCTTATCCTACTCCGTTGGACTGCAGATATTTCCTAGATAATAAGTTTCTAAATGTTTTTCGTTAACAAACCTCTTGTTGTTATGTTACAGTGGTATATTATTTGGGGTTAGGGTATAGTAAGAAAACAAAAATCGATTTTTATATAGTCGACGTTTCGTTACTTTATTTTTGCATCCTCAGGACACATATAATTTCTATATCCTGCATGAACCCCATATTATCAGTCTTTACTTACTAAGTTCATCCGCAGATATTTCCCAATATATTTCTATGGTTTTCGTTAACGATCCTTATGTGGTTATGTTAGAGTGGTGAATTATTTAGGGTTAGGGTCCGGTAAAGAAACAAAAGACATTTTTAAATTGTCGTCGTTTCGCAACTTTATTGTTGCATCCTCAGGACACATAGATTCTACATCCTGCATGAAACCCATATTATCATTTTACCTACTACGTTGATCCGCAGATATTTTCCAAATATTAAGTTTCTAAATGGATTTCGTAGACGATCTTCTTGTTGTTAGAGTGATGTATTATTTGGTGTTAGGAAATATCTGCAGACCAACGGAGTAGGTAAAGACTGATAATATGGGTTTCATGTAGGATATAAAATCTGTGTCCTGAGGACGCAACAATAAAGTTGCGAAACGTCGACAATTTAAAAAAAGGTTTTTGTTTTTTTTTACTGGATCCTAACCCCATATAATACACCACTTTAACATAACAACAAGATGGTCGATAACGAAAACCAGTCAGAAACTTAATATCTGTGAAGTATCTGCGGACCAGTGGAGTAGTTAAAGACTGATAATATGGGTTTCAATTTAAAATGGCGGCCAATAGAATTTTTGAAAAATCTTGTTCAATTGATTTTGCAGAAAAATTCGATGTGAAAACGGCATAAACTGGTACGAATTCAGTATGACGTAGCAATATGTCAATGTAAAAACTACTTATTAAATTTGTTTTATTATGCCCAAAAGTCAAGTGTGGCATAGGTAGAAAGAAAATGGTAAAATATTGGTAGGAATCCAATATGATGGAACAAATAAAAAAGAAAAGGCAGTATATTATGTAACACATATATACTGTGACTATGTATTGAACTAAGTTAGGTCACACTTCACTATTTCTAACAAATCGCAAAAAAATCATAACGAGGGAAGTTCCGGGTAAAGAAATTTACCGATTTTTTTTTTTAATAAGATTCTCTTCATATGTCATTTATTGAATTTCGTGCGTTTTTAGGGAATTGGTATTGTGTGGAACAATTACTGTATCATAACACTATGTCAAAAAAGTTTGGAATATGGCGAATATTTAGAAAACTATGATTGTTAGCGGGAAATATTTAAAACAAAAGTTTTAGGGTTTTTAAAGATATATTAGAACAATACAGGGTCAATCAAAAGGTCATAGCAAAGCAAAGTTGATTTTTTTTTAAATAGAATACCTGGAATTACATATCACTTTCGGAATGTGTTAGGTAATTATTCAGATATCAATAATGTCAAATTTTCATTTATAAGTACCCAAAGAGTAAGAATTAGGCTGGTAGCTTAACTGAAAAGAAGAAAATCGAAATTTTAATGATGATTAATTCAAATTTAAAATTGTAAATATATTGCATTTCGGGAACTACGATGTGTAGATAGAAATAAGTCATAGGTGTATACATTAAAATCTAAAAAATAATAAAATTGTGCTTCAGTTCATGACATATATCAACGAACTGCATCACACGTATACTTAACTAATTAATATACAAAGTAGCAATTTTTGGTTCACACACTTACAAAGTGTTAGTTAAATTTAAGAACTCATGGTTATGGTTATTAACTCAAAATGGAAGGTCGCTCGTAAATGATACTAGTCGAACATATTATCTAAAGTTCCCTAAATAAACAACAAATTCATTTATGGAATAAAATGCATCCGCTTTTAATAGTTTTTTTTTAGTTCGAGTTTAAATTTATTTGTAGATGCGATAGTTTTTATTGACAACGGTAACATATTAAAAATCTAACTACCGGCACATAGAGCAAATTGTTTTATACTTTTCTAAATTATACTTTAAAAGCGAGATATTAGATTTATTCCTAGTGTCATATTTATGGCAAGAACTAATAGGCCGACAAAGATGTTTGTTCTTATGAAAATAAGCCAACAATTTTAGCAAATAAATTGAGTGGATAGTAAGATTATTATTTTTGCGGAAAGTTTTCCTACACGACGTTGAGTATAGAGACCAAAAATAATCCGAACAACCCGTTTCTGTGCCACAAATACTCTATTGATGTCGGATGACTGACCCCATACAACAATATTGTAAGCAACTGAAGAGCAAGCAAAGGTATAGTGAACACTTAGAAGGGTTTCAAGAGTTACATAATTCTTTAAAGAGTTTAAAATATAGAACCTCTTATTGATTTTTGAACACACTTCCATTCCACGTTAAATCACTATCAAAGGAGACACCCAAGAAATTTATTGAGTCACTTAAAACTAGCTTGTGACCGTCTAGTTCAAAAATAAGACCACATGATGTTTTGCGTACGATTTTTACTTCCATACAGACAGTTGTCGCCTAAGTTTGTTTTTACTACACAAGAAAGAAAATTCCTTCGGAATAACATTGGCTTTACTCCTCAATGCAGCCATATCCGGATCCGAGAAAACAACTGTGGTATCATGAGCATACAAGAATACTCTAGCATGAGAAATATGTTGGGGCAAATCATTAACGAAAAGAAGAAAAATTAGCGGGCCCAATAACTACCCTCAAGTGTTCCTATATTTAAGATGAAAAAGATCAGAAAACCCTCACCAAAAAGTCCTGTTAGTAGAAAAAGAAATGACCCAGTCGTTCAAGTTACCCCTTATTCCAAAACTGTTTAATTTTAAAGCCACAAAATCTTTACCAACAGTATCAAAAGAGCGAGTAAGATCAAAAGAGAAGGAAATTACAGTTTCTCTATTATCAATCTTATCTGTTGCATATTAAACAAAGTCAGAGCAGGCGCTTTCAGTACAGAGCGCCCGATAAAGTCTTGCAAATTTCATATTTAACCAAAAAATAATACACTCTGTTATAAACGATTTTTTCGAAAATTGTACACAAGCAGATTAGATATGGCTACCACAAAATAGCGAAAGCGGAATTATGTAATTTATTCAATCAGATTTATCCTAATCGGCCCGCAATAACCCATTCTTGTGTAAGCAAACTGCTGAAGAAATTCAGCGTAATAGGAAGCGTGAAAAAGAGACGCGGTTCAGGTATACCGAAAACAGCCACTAGTGGCGATACGGCTCTGGATATTTCAGTTGACTTACTTGCTAATCCAAATCGATCGTTTTGCCAATTTGGTCTGGACGACAATGTAAGTTGCCAGTCATAGAAAATTTATTTAAGAGCGAACAGATTCGTCTTTTTAAGTTTCACCTAGTTCAAGAACTGCTAGAGGATGACTTTGATAGAAGAACATGGTTTTGCCAAATTCTGACGGATAATTTTCTTTTTTTCTAATTAGGCTTATTTCTATTATCTTAACGCTTAATGGCACCGTCAATAGACATAACTGTAGATATTGGTTATACAAATCTAAGTTCCTTATTCTGTTCTGTCTCTTTTCAAGGTCATAATGTATTAACATTACAATTTTGTCATTTTTCATGTGTTCCATATGCCATGGCCATGCCGGAATGGATATTTTACTAGGTAAGTTCTCAACGGTGCTAAATATCGAAAAAAGCTACAGAATAGAATAGGGAATTTGATTTTGTTGTAAAAAATAGCCAGTGAGGTCCTAATAAAAATTTCGGGGGAGGGGGCGGGTAAAAGGGGTCGAGATCAGGGGAAAAAATAACACCCTGTTTTCTAAAATATATTATAGTCATTTCGTAGATATTGCTTACATTGTACGGTGCGCTAAATTTGAATGATATAATCTCTAGAAATGTACGTCAAGGTCGATGAGAAAACAAAAAAAATTAAATTAAAAACATCAATATTTTTGCAAATTCTTTTATATTTATATTTCCAAAATATTATTATATATTGTATTTTTTTCTTAAATGTTGATCAGTTTATCTAAAATGTAAAATGTTCCATTGCTACAAGAAAATCTATGGTGAGTTTTTGAAGCATCTTAATTCATATTCGATAATACTTCGAACAATATTATAATTCCGTTTCTTATTATCCTTGAAAATGCTTCTAAGAGCTTCTGCTACATACGATGTAGAAACGTCTTGTATTGCATAAAAAAGTTGAAGAGTTCTTGTATAGGGCCTAAAATATCAATTGCTTCAAAAGATAATTGACGTGGATCATTCACTACTAAGTTACAAAAAATACTATGAGATTAATTTCCGATATTTTTTTTGCAAACCATTGTGCTGAAATGAAGGTGAAATTTTGATTTGCTAAGAACTGGGGGTACAATCTTATTATTTCTAATATACCTTGCCACATCTTGCTGTCTTGGATACTTATTTGACGAAGATGTTCATCAGCAATTTTCTCTTGATCTAGATTATTTTATATTGAACAAAATATTTATGTAACTTGTAAGATGTAAATAACTGGTTTCATGGACAAATGCTGCCAGTTCTTATATCTTGTTATACTTTCGAATAACAGATTCGACTGAAGTTTTCTAACATAATATTGCATCGAAAAACTTCTACAAATTTAACTTTCCGGAAAACTAATGAATTCAAACATTTTTATATTTTTTTGGACGAGCAATGTAGTTCAAAGTCGATAGTCGTTACTGCTCAGAACCTTCAAAATTCATTACGTCTTGATGTTCAGTTTTCCCTCTCATAGCATTGACGCCAAATGCATAGATTTAGGTCTAAATACTAAAATTCTGTGATAATATCTAATATAAAAACATGACAAAAGACAACAAGATGTTCAACTTCCTTGGCAGCTTGATATCTAAAATTTATCTGGAAATCTTGCGAATTTTTATATTACAGTGTATTCAGAAATCCAAAGTTCAAAATTGGAAAATCTCAATGTTTGACCACCTTTTTTCAAGAATAGCTCTGCTGGATGAAAAACAGAGGCAAGCAACCAAGAGCGGCTTTAGTATTTGGATGAGTAACCGTCTGGGAAGATTATGCAGTGTCGCCGATCGAGATATTAACAATAGCTATTTGTAGCCATGAAATTAGACTACTGCGTTGTTTACAAAAGTACTATGATGTGCGAATACGTATTTCAGAATTTATGAAACATCAAACGCATCTATAATTTGTCACCCTGTGATACAGGGTGTGAAGTTATTGAGACAAACACAGTATAGTGGAGCGAATAATATATAATTATAACTAAAGCGTTGTTAAAACTCCCACTCACCATACAGATAGGATGCATCCTCATATGGATTTCCACCGTGGTATCCTGCACTACTAGAATAGCCTCCACTGCTACTTCCACTATATTGATGATGAGGCGCCATATGATGGTCACTAGATCCGTTACCGTAATTGTAATAGTTAGTATCCGTCGGATTGTAAGATGGCGCCGAATGTTGACCGTACATACTACTAACGTCCATCATGATCATTGTTCACAAACAAAATGTTATCTGTTTGTCACTTGCGAAAGGACAATAGATATTTTGTTGTTATTCACTATACTACCGTTTCGGTTCTTGGAGAGTATCACGACGTTCTTAAAACTTTACTTTTTTTCTAAATAAATAAATCATAATTATATTTTATATAATTTTTAATTGGAATGACGCCATTGGTATTAAGAGTTTAAACCACTGCCTTTTTTAAAGCAACATAATGTCTTCTTTTTATACATCTATCTTTAACACAATTTTCTGGTCTCCCAGCTGTATATCAGGCATTTATTTATTTCTAATTAATGTCAAACATCAACTAATTAAAATTATTCTTGTCCTGAGTCTATAGAAATACTTGTCTTAGCACAAATAAAAATTTCACGAAACAGTCACTAGAATGTTTTAAAAACTTTGCACAATATACGAAAAACTTCGCAGCATATAGTCATATATACCTTGCACCTATTATACACCTCGCGCAACTAACTTTACAACAAAATATCTTACCGCGGAGTCAAGCCGATCCTCTGGGAGTGGCTACGAGACCGCCAGTTCACGTGTCTTTATGCGCAGCTGGTTCGCCACCAATGGATGGCTTCATCTAGAGTGGCAACGGGATGTCAGTGCCGCCATTGGCCCGCATCCAGCCACCATTGCTGGGCAACATTTCAATTCAAGTGAAGGGTACAACTGTCAGCTACCGTGTGTGACATGACAGCTCAGCGTGTATGTTGTATACATGTATATTGTGAACTGGAACCGGTGGCAGGTTTGAATTGACAGGGTGCTGGACGTCTTTGTTATTCCCATGAAAAGGGATTTGACACACTGTCTTGATATACTGTTTTTCCATATATATATATATATATATATATATATATATATATATATATATATATATATATATATATATATATATATATATATATATATATATATATATATATATATATATATATATATATATATATATATATATATATATATATATATATATATATATATATATATATATATATATATATATATATATATATATATATATATATATATATATATATATATATATATATATATATATATATATATATATATATATATATGTCTATATATATTTATATATTTTATTGTTTACTGTTTCTCCTAGGTATAGGTACGTAAAACTATCTTGTGGGATATCCTGCAATTTTTGTAATTAGTCATGGGAATTCATATTCATAACTACGACTGCGCTGCTTTTATTCGATGGAAGAATTGTTTTTGCGAAGATTTGAGAGAGCCCTCTGCCCAGTAGCATTTGGGTTTTGTTCCGTGGTTTGCTTGATTTTAAATTTTTTGCCACTTTTAGTCCAATTTCTTCGGCTTTTGTTTCTTCCGAGGACTCAGTGACATTTTCTACTTAGGCTGTTATTTCTTCTTTAAGGATTTCTTTGGGAGTCACTACAGAGTAAAACCCTTACTTGGTATGGAATTTTCACTTCCAAGACTTGTGGTTGATTCGACTTCTCTAGGAGGCAGCAAAGGGCAACGCATTGATACTTAGAAGAAATGTTAGAAAACCCTACATACAAACAATACATAAACCACAAACTTAATTGGGCACCGAAAACTAAAAGACAAAATTTAATTAGAAAACTACGGAGTATATAGCATTCCATGCCACGCAGGACTGTGAACAGTTCTATGTTGGGCAAACTAAGACCATAAACTCAGTATCAGAAATAAACCAACTATTTCGGCCATATTCCTACAACAACAGCAAACTGGCAGCAAAATAAATTTCCAAGGGAGTAAGGAGATGTTAATATAGAACACCGTAAGACCAGAATAATTCGAAAAGCCATATCAGTTGACAACAAGGCCATTAAAACCATAAGGAAGAATCATTAAAACTCTAACTATCTCTAGTAGTCAAAAAATTTATCTTACAATAAGTTTTGCCAAAGAAATGAATTTACTTGAACTTTCCTGTATCATTTTTTTGCGGTTTATCATATTAAGCTTACGATAAAGTTTGACTTTCAGATCTTAATATAAATTTTACTTTAATAAATTAAAATATTAATATTCATTTAATTACCTATATACCAGGTCTGTAAAAGTTATAGCAGAAAATTTAAAAAATATATTTTCTTGGCCGCTAGAAGGCTGTAAATTTTCCAGAATCAAAATTTTGTGCCTTCTCCATTTAAGAATGAATATGTGATAGGATATCTTTGGCTACTAACTTTTGTTAAAATACAAAATGATCCGTATACAGCGTGTTTTTAAAAGGTAATCTCTACATTGATTTGAACGTATATTTAAATGTAACATTTAAGCTTACACTGATGTCTCTAGATATGTGTCGTATTTTATTTTTATCTTTATTACCAAAGGAGATATACAGGGTTTTCTCAAAACTTAAGAATAACGTTTTTTTTATATTATACCTAGACCGAAACATAATTTTGTAAATAACCTTTACCATTCTAAAGCAATTTTTTTAGTTCAAAATGTTAGAGTATTTATGTAAGTAGTATGAAAGTATTTGTTAAGATTTATAAACGACTCTGGATTAAAAAGTCAGTGCTTAAATAATTATAAAGCTTTTTCACGGAAGGTTTCACGAGACAAACATGAAATGGATATATTGAGGGAGTATCAAAAAGATGAAATATATTGTCATGAAAAATGAAATAGAAAAAATGCAGAATAATTTATAGAACGATGGCTTTAAATGCACAAGCTAGGAAAACGAAATACTAATATCTAGTTGGTATAACCCGAACTTTCAATGATTCTTTTCAGCCGTTAGAGGCAAGAGTATTAATGAATTCTTGTAGAAAATTTTTTCGTTCTCTTATTGTATTTATTAAATCTGGGATGTTTTGTGGCTGATTTTTAATTTTTTGTGCGTTTTAGCCTACTCCAAACGTTTTCTATTTTTTAAATATTTTTATCCGAAGGACAAGCAGACCAATCAAAGCGGATTTATTACATTATTTTGATGATACTCATTAATTATGGCTACTTAAAGAGCTTTGCAATACTATTAATAAGTATAAAATTCTGGCCACCATTTTGCGAAAATAATATGTAAAATGCATCTGTTTCTGTACTTTGTGGCTCAAGTATCACAATTTTTACTCATAAAACTCCCCCATATTGCCCAAAAAGCCACTGGATGACGGCGATATTTTTCTTCAAACTTTTTCTTTTTTTCCCTTGGAGTAAGAATTCTTTGATCCGATCGAAGAATTCTTACTACAAGGCAAAAAAAGAAAAAGTTTGGTTGCTATGGTGCTATGCAAGGTTTATATGGTTTTCGTTAGCTCTCAGTCAAAGAGGTCCTTCAATGGAATATTAGGTTTTTTTTGTATTGTTTAAAATTTGCATAATAATATATTTAAACTTTTTGATATGCTCTGTTTTTAATTTTTTTTGAAAAGCTTTTATTTTACTTGGCTTGTATGTAAGTTAGTTTGTTCATTTGTTAGTAGGCGTATGTATGTTTGGGTCAAATCCTGCACGTAACTTTTGAAGCAGTTCCCGTTATCGGAATTGACTGAGATTTGATATACATACATAAACCCGATAATAATACAATACAGGGTGCGTACAAAATAATACCAAAAAGTACAAAATAAAATAAATGTAAAAAAATATTTAAAAAAATTACATTTATATACTATTTAACTGAAAAGTAAAAAAATAATTAAACTTACACAAATACAGGCGTGATTCACGCTTCAAATACAGCATTGAGCTTTAAGTTCTGTGTATATGTAAGTTATATTATTTTTTACTCTTCAGTTCAATAGTTTACAAATAAAAGCTTTTTTAAAAAATATTTTTTTACATTTATATTATTTATATGTTTTTCCCATGACACCAACCTGAACCCATGTATAGATTTTAAAATTCTTTGTGCATTAACTCTTCACGGCCATTTATATCCAACATTTTTGTATTTTTTTGCACTATCTGTATAAATATTCTAAAACTATGAACTACAAAAAAGTTTTAGAATAGGTAAAGGTTATTAATACAATTGCGTTTCATCGGTTCTCTAGGTATAATAGGAAAATAAATCCGTTATTGTAAAGATCTGAGAAAACCCCGTATATTTTCTTTGGTAATAGAGATAGCAACAAGATTAAAAATACAACTGGAGGTACTAATATAAGGTATTTAAAAATAAACTGTAGAAAAACCGAGGTCGGTTCATATATTTATCTTTTTGTTCGCCTTTTAAAAACACGAAAGGAAAATATGTCTAGAATTCTTTGAAGACTCAAAAAAGGTAATAATATACCTATAATTGTAACTTATGTATTCTTTGTATATGTGTTTCCCATTCTTCCAAGTTTGACTGTGGTCGCTATGGTGCCTCTTGCTGCCTTTTGAAGGAGTGGAATCAACCTCAAGTCTCATCATTAGGCGTCCATAGAGTGACGCACAATATACCGTGCTATAATCTCTCTGAAAGTGAAATTTCCGTCCTGAGTAAGTGTTTTAATTGTTCGGTGATTCTCAAGGAAAATGCCTCAGTCTCATGGTTAGAAGAAATTTATCATTTTACAATGCCAATGCTTTCTGAAAGGAATCACTTTCCAAATTATAATTTATTAGTACTGAAAAAACAATTTATTCAAAATTAAGTTAAGTTTTAATTTTTTTATATTTGATAGATTTACACCTTTTTTAAATTTTAGGAGAGGAGAAGAAATTTGATTAAGCATTTAACTAAGTAGAAAGCTGTATCTAACTGTTTTTAGGTAATAGGTACATAAAATAGTTTTCACTTAATAACAACAAATTTAAATACTTTATCGTTTCGCATTACTATAAAATGTTTAACTACGATACCGTTAACATGTCTCACTCATTTTCTGGGTTTTTATGGAAAACCTAATTTTTTTTGTGGTGGACCTCCATATATATTTTGAGTAATTTCACCATGACATCCTAAGTGTACCCATATGTTATTTTAAGTTTTGATTATTTGTATCTTGATTCTAGGAAAATTTAATACGTATAGTAGATTCTAATACTCCGATGCGTTCTTACATCAGGAACGTTCAAAATTCTAACTCAGGTTCAGGTCTTATTGCAGCGGACCTTCTTATTTTTTTTATTATCGTTTCGAATTTTTTTTCGCAAAATTCTAATCAAGTCATGCTATTATAACAATAAATAATAATAATAATTGTTTACCAACCAGTACTAATCCCAAGCTTATAGGTATCTAAACTTGAACTGCTGTCATAATTAGGTATTCAGTCTGGTCTATAAATCAATCGATCAAAAGTGTTTCACGATTAGGTAATATTTCTTTGACTGAACAGAATGTAGTGTCAGAACATCATTAAACTTAAGGAAGTTTAATGTTTAATACTTGACACACAGATGTAGTTATAGGAGAAACAAAAAATTCAAATAATTGATCTAGAATAGTATTTTGATTTTTCATGTATCATGGAAAATGAATGTATAAAATGATTTTAACCTTAGCAAATAAATCGTTAAGTTAGCGAAAAATATTTGTATTACAAATATTCGATTCAATGATACATGAATTTTATATTTCAATTATTATCAATTAAACAGGTCAGTTTATAAAGCCAGGATGGGGGTAATTTTGATTATTTCTGTAAAAGCCAGTACCTTAATTTAAATTTTTAATTTTGACGACATACCAGTTATATTTCCTATAGTAAAAATAACACTATACGATATTCAATTTAAAATGAAATATAAAGAATTTAGCTTAGGGCAAAGCCATTTGTAAATTTTTATTAACTTAATCAAATACACCTCTGATATCCACTTTCCGCTTTACAGAAAAATAAATGTGCTTAAATAAAATTCCTGCTACTAAAATATAAAAAAAATTGAAATAAATTAGTTTTAGTTTTGACACAGGCTTCTAGCAGAAAGCATTAGCATTGTAAAATGAAATTCTGCACCACCGGGAGCGTTAAAAAAATTATTCTTGGAAAACAACCATTGACAAACTACTTGGTGACCCAAAACACAAAATTAAATTGGGAAGCCACGAAGTATATAGCATTCCACGCCAGGATGTAGTGAAAACTTGTATGTTGAGAAGACCAATAGACGAATATTAGCAAGAGTAGAGGAATATAAACTGAGCATCAGAAATATAATTCCTGGATTTAGGGGGTGTCACCGGTGCTACAGTACCGGTTCTTTGTCAACTGGCCCAGTAGACAAAGAAAAAAGTATTTAATTTCCAAGAGAATAATATTCATTGTGTTCTTGTGTTCTTATATAGTTAATTGCACTATAGGATTGATAATTCAGCATTACCAGAACAAATTAGTTTATACGTGCCTTTACACAGAACCAGAAACCATGTTACATGTTATATAGACTTAGCTACAACAAATAATTTTCTGAATTTTGCATTAAATATTATGTGTAATTATGCAAATAGAATGCGAGGAGATATTGATTTCTTCAATATAAGCTTGAGTCAACTTAAACATGATGTCTTTAAATAGTAAATTAGTTATATATTAAAATAGAATAGAATGTTAAATCAATTTAAACATAACCGATTTAGTTAGTAAGTTAGTCATAGAATAGGATAATATATAATAGTTGTAACTACTTCCCACTCTGTAAGTAGGTCTTTGGACCTGTTGAGTTTGTAATAAATAAATAAATATTATTATGAAATAAAAAAGCATCATCAGCAGCGCAGTGGTCGCCATCGTGACCCATCGGACTTCGTAGAGGGACTTCCAGAAGTTGCACTAGCAAACGCGGCGCAATGTTTCCACCTTATGGTCTTTCTCGATATACTGTTAGGCAGTTCGCCCACAGGGCAGCAACGGCACGACTTGTCCGTCGCGATAATTTAGGGCGGTAAACCGCGCTTGTATAAGGTACAGGATTCCATTTACTTACAATCGCTTATAAATTATTTTGAGTTATCTATAAAGATAATAAATTTGGGAAATTGCCATATAAACTGTTTTGCATTTTTTTTTTGTAACACCATTTTTGTTATGGTTTATGTTAAAAATATTTTTTATCTCAATATTCAATCTATAAATGAGGATTGTTTTGTTGGCAATTAAAGAAAATGCCCCCGCACTATAGCGATAAAATTTTATAATAATTTTATAAATATTTTCTTATGATAACAAGGTTTTAAAGTTTTATTACGTTATTTATTAGAATCGCAAAAAGGTAAAGTTTTCAAAACTTTTATTATACTGGCAGATTTATACGAAATATACACTCAGGTTTTCGCTTTACGACATGCAATATAAGATTTTCAAAAATTGGGGCTAATCTAACGTAACTCAGTAAGCTCAGTTAACTATCTATTTTTATTATTGTTATGCCAATTTTGTATATTAGTATATACATGAAACATAAATACTACAAAAGATGTAGTTTTCTCTATAGTTTTAATTGTTTTAAAATCTTGCGAGTACAAAATTAAATTACAGAAAGGGAACCCTTATCTTATATATATATATATATATATATATATATATATATATATATATATATATATATATATATATATATATAATGTAAAAAGTTCTGAGGTTTAGGCTCGAATAAAATATGAAAATTTTTATTTGTAATTTATTTGACGTTTTCGCTATGTCATTTCAGAACAATTTTACTGATGTTAAAATTATAAAGATTCATTTTTTTTTAAATTTTTTATAATTTATGGTTTGTTGCCATATTTAATTTATAAAGCATAGCTATCACAGTGTTGTTGACTTACCCTATACATAAACATACTACTTAGTTTCCTGTCAAATTTTTATCACTTACCTAACTAACTTACAGTAACTTAGTTACTTTAATGTAACTTAGATATTAGCTACTAACCAGCTCTGATTGGTAGTAAAAATGACTTTGTGGAAAGCGGTTTACTAGCATTTCAATCACAGAACACTGTTGATTATAACAAAGACATGAATGTAGATGTTTTCGAGAAATATTTTGATAATGGGCCTTATTCCTCCATAGTTGGTTATCGTTATTGGCAATTCTAGTTACCATTTTAGGAAGGTTAGAATACTACCAAGTATATCCAATGGTCTACTTTAAAAGAAAATTTTACGACTTCCAGGGTACTATTGTGAACTTAATCCAGTGGAATAGTTTTGGGCTTAAGTTGAAGAAAAAAATTGCAACAAAAAATGGTCCTTTCTTTTCAGGGTTAAATTATTAATTTAAAGTAATTCGTTTTTTATTTGTAATTACAGCAAATACACATTACTTTGCCTATAGAAACACAACTGGCATAAAAAATTGCTTTAATAATACAATCTATTAGCATGCAAAATAGTTCTTAATGGTTTTTATCCTATTTATGAACAATTTGGGTTGTGTCAATCAAACCAATTATCATTATTTAATGTAGGTAAAAATATATTAGACTTTTATTTATGATACATTTTTTAGTTGTCCATTCGAGTTTTTTCGAATTAGCATAAACTACAACTCTCTGTCTTTTTGAAATAGACTTATAGTACCAATTTTGCTAAAAAATAGATAAAACTCTTATCCTGGAACTTCTTTTGCAATCTCTTGTAACATAATATTTCTTTCAATAAGCCGGGTATTGTTGACGAAGGGTAGTTATAATATATATTATAAATGGTGATCATGCTTGTTGATATAAAACATTATACACGGCACATTGATGCTATCGATATATTTGTAGATACGACTTAAAATCTCATGGTATATATAAAGCATTAAAATTTTTTAATAAAAATGTAGAGTATTTAAGGTTTTATAATCATTAGAGATACATATCTAAAAAAATTGAAAGATAACAAAACACAATTTATACTTCTTGCCAAATATCTGTAGCCACACAAATTGTGTTATCTTTCGCTTTTTTGATTTTGTAACCTAACGATTTAATGAAAACAGTTCCTTATCACTGCTTGGAAAATGTATGTCAAGTGTAAGACATATTTGTATGTGGTTCTAAAGATAAGTAATAGTTTGTGGTAGTGATTCAATAACGACTGTAGCGTCGTTTTGTCTGAAAGGTACCGTGAATTACTAATTTATATTTCAGTTGAAGATCTACTGAAGAACCGATACTGCATTGCAATTGCATCTACATATTATATCATGATGTTTTTTATTCTAAATATTAATAAGTACACCATTTATGCAGAAACCCGGGAATTCAAAGAACACTTGTAATAAACAATCAAATATAAAAAAGGCCCCCTAAAGAGATGCCAACTCTGCTGTCTTTGAGTAGACCTGGGATTCAACGAAACATTTCCGTGACCAGGGCTGGGTTGCCAGCCGGCAGCGACGTCTGATCTATTGGATTGACATTGGTTCTGTTATCTATATATCACAAACGCATTACTGGCAGCCGTGCACCAAGTCTTGCTATATGCGAACTGCATATTACGACGTAAGGGCGACAGGAACACCTTGGGGCGAATTTCTATATGTTGTTTGTTCAAAGTATAGTCGGTTTTGATAGTTCCGTAGTACATTTCGACACTATTTACAATTTGCATATGTTCTTCAGTATCATTCCATATAATAGTAGATGTAAGGAGGTCTGCGCTTCAATATAGAACGGAAGTATTCACGGACTTGGTTAATTAAGAAATAAGGGTTCTTAGAATTAGAATGTGTCAAATTGGAATTACTATCCGACGTTTCGCTTTTGATTGCACAAGGCATCTTCAGGGATCTTTACTCTACGAGATTTTCTATACTGAATTCAGTATTCAGATCTCGGTTTTTGTTTTCTATTTTCTAATTAGCGTAATAGCAGAGTGAGATTTAATTTAATGCACATTTTTATGTTTTTTCAGGTTTTCATTATTTTCAAATGTACATTTAATTTTTCTTAAACGTAAAGGAAGCTGTCTATATTTCAAAACACAACATAAACAAAAATGTTTAAAAACATGTTTTTAAACACATACATGATACACAACTGTGCATCATGTAAAAATTTGTCCGCATAAACAGTTGCGTCAAAAAAGTAGAGTAGTAAAGTGCGGAAAGTAAAATTTGTGTAAGCAAATAAATTGTATGTTATTTTATTTGTTGTAATAGTTTGCCGCTTCACCTATAAAGTGCGCCAACTAAGCGATACGGAAAATTAATCGAGGATTTAGTAAATTTCGCACTGGTCTACTTGTAATCGGGATGTGCCTAGAGTCTCCATGCACTAGCCGCTAGAAGGTTCTAGCTATTTCCAGTGCCGCCTATACATTTAGAGCATTTGTTTTCATTTCTATATAAATGCATTGCGTTGAATTTAAATTATTATTTCGAAGTAAGGATGGCGAGCAAAAGAAGAAAAACAATTCGAAGCGGTGCACGTGAAGTTATTGCGAGCGTTATAGAGGCCTGTACTAGAGAAGCTGAAGATAACAGTTTGACTATTCTAATTCAAAATCGAACAGAACGCGCTGCATTTTACACTGGTGTTCGGAAAGTAGTATAAGAAAAATTCAAAGAGAACATAATGATCGCTCATGTTCTACCACACCTTTAAAATCTCCTGGTAAAAAAAGACCCCGATTATCATACAAAGATAAAATTGACAATGGTGATTTTCAAGTAATTCGACGAACAATAGAGGATTTTTATATAAACTTGAAGAAGGTTCCTACCTGCAAATTCCTACTTCGTGCTGTAAAAAACAAAATAGATTTTCCGTACGGGTATAAAACCTTAAATCGGCTTTTACGACCAAATGGTTTTGTTTGGCGCAATTGCGAATATAAACGAAATTGGTCATTGAGAGACCCCATATTTTTCACTGGCGGGTGAAATATCTATCAACTGTAAAGCAATACAGGCAAGAAGGACGCAATATTGTATATCTAGACGAAACCTAGGTAGATAATGATATGACAGTGCACAAATGCTGGCAAAGTGAAAGTGTTACAGGTTTTGTTCAGGGAATCCGCTCTAGCAGTTGCTTTATTATAGTTCATGCTGGTTCAGAAGCCGGATTTATTCCAGGTGCTGCTTTAGTTTTTCGTCGGGACTAACAACTAGAGACTATCATGGACAGATGAAAAGAGATAATTTTGAAAAGTGGTTGCTCAAGACGGTTCTACCTAACATTTCTCCCAAATCAGTCGTGGTAATGGATAATGCATCTTATCATTCTCATGTAGAAGTGCCAACTAAATATTCTACCAAAGCTCATATGATATCGTGGCTTGAGCAGCATGGTGAAAATATCAATTATATGAAGTAATATTAGCCAACAAGCCTAGACAAAAAAAAGTATAAAATTGACGGTCTTTTACGTAACCTCGGTCATACACCTTTAAGGCTGCCTCTATACATATGCGACCTCAACCCTATTGAACTTGCATGGGCAGGAGTAAAAAAATATATTCGAGAGCGCAACACCGGTGAACTTTCAATTAAAGATTTAAATAAAATAACATTAGAAGCGATTGACTCAATATCGGCTGAAAATTGGAAATCGTATGTTAAACATGTTCGTTCAATTGAAGATAAATACTGGGAAGTAGATGACAAAACCTCATCACTTTCAGAAGAAGACAACGATTTAGAAGGGGATCGAACAATTAGAATCACAGCCGTCAACCTCAAAAATGGCTTAGTTTTTTTCATATATTTTGTAAAATTGTTCATAAAGTAGCTGTCAATAAACTGCTTCAAAATAATTAATTTTCTGTTCAATACCGGGGTCAAAAAATATCTAATATTGCAATTAATATTTGAAACACTACAGAACTCATATTTTTCCAAAATTAACACATCAATGTAGTTACAGTAGGGGAGCCAGCACTGATTCTAGTGAACGAGATTTATCGAAACTTTAACTTATGCAGTTCGACTTTGGGCTATTCGGGTATGCCAAAAGTGACCGTTTGTCTCCGTCTGTCATATTACTTTGTACAGGGGGCGTCATTGTGAAGTACTATACAGGGCGTTTCCTATTTGCGTTCTAATGTTAACGGGGGTGATTCTTGGACCTTTTTAAGAACAATGGTTAATTTGAACCTAAAAGTCTTAACTTTGGAGATAAAGGGTTTTAAAAAAACCATTTTTTTAAAATCATAATTCTGATGCTATTATAGATAAATAACTGTGTGAAATTTGAAACACGTCTTTTAGGCATAAAAAAGCATTTTTTATTAACAATCAATTTTTGAAATTTCTACCAGTGGCGTGCATATGTAATTAACCTGGGTAAATCCGTATGCTCCTTAATGCATAGAAGACGTGTATCAAATTTCATGCAGTTATCTACAATAGCATCAGAATTGGGATGAAAAAAATGTTTTCTTTTTAAACTTTACTATCCTGTATCTCAAAAGTTAAGACTTTTCGGACATAAAAACACCCCCTTTAACATCAGCACGCAATTAGGAAACGCCCTGTATAGTACTTCACAATGACGGCTCCTGTATAAAGTAATATGACAAACGAAGACAGACTGCCACTTTTGCCATACCCGAGTAGCCTAAAGTCGAACTGCATAAATTAAAATTTTGATAAATCTCGTTTACTGGATCTGATGCTGAACCTTGTAAAATCTGGACTTGTAAATCGTGTTCACCATACTGGGTGGTCCAATAATAGTGGACGTAGGCAGTAGCTCGGGAACCTTCAATGACAGAACTCAAGAAAAAATATATTTATAGGTAAATCGATAAAATCATTTTAAAATTCGAAATTTCGCCGTTTTTTGCAACACAAAAGAGATATAGAAGTGCGGTACACGAAAGAAAACAGACAAATATAGATAAAGGTTCATTAAGCATAGTTACATCTTTTAATTATCTGAAGTGTGTATAGTCAAAAATGAATGCCATATTTTTTATAGAAAGACGGAATACCACTGGTTAAAAGAGATTTCTTGGCCGACCTTCCTAAACCGATTGACTCCGCCCGGTTTTCTTTCGTGTCCCGCACTTTAAAAGTATTATTTTTTTTAATGGAATTCTCAGTATATTAATGCAAATTTGAATTGTACGTACAATTTTAAAGAATAAATGTAGAAGAATATCGAATATAAATTGAACCCACATTTAACTTTTTTGCCTAATGAGGTAGAGAAAAACAGAAAAATGATAAATATTAAGGTTGTAGGGTGTGTCACGTAGTTTTTTATATTTTAGTACTAAAAAATCCTTGTAATTAATTGCTATGTTTAATGTTTTATTTGAATAAAAACTTACTCCTTTTAATTTACTTACTGTTATGTAGCTTTCAGTAGCTACTGTGATCGCAGAAAATAAAAATAAACAGAGGAAAGACTAACCAAAAAATCGGTAAATTTCCTTTTCTCGGAACTTCCCTCGTTATGAATCATTCCTTTTCTTGGGAATAGTGACGTGTGAGCCAATTTAGTTCGGTACATAGTCATTTGGAAAAACAAATATACTGCCTTTTCAATCATTTTTATTGAACCATTTTGATTCACCGTGGTGGATTCTTACCATTGTTTTAGCAGTTTCTATCTACTTTCTACTAACCTTCAATAAGCTAGTTGATTTTTGTTCATTAATTCGTTTTCTCTTTGTCATACGATAAATGGTTGCATACATAATGAAAGCTTATAAAATTCTATACAAAAAAAAAATTCACTTTCTACGTAACACCAGCACTGTCGATATAGCAGTAACTTTAAGATGACTGATACGCGTCATGAGTTACAGTTTTTATTCACTGGCATATTACCAGATGTGCTATGTTTAGGTTAATTTGCTCGACGCGTGTCACTCAGCTTAAAGTGGCTGCTAAGGCGATAGTGCTGATGGTACCTCTTTTGTAGAGAATGTGGCAAGTTTTTATTATCAATTGTAATATTTATCGAGTGACAAAGAGAAAACGAATTATTTCACAAAATCCAACTTCTTGTATCTAATTTGCATATCTAGGGGTCGTGCTTTGGTTGGCGGTGGAAGAATTTTTAATTTGCTTTTCGTGACCTTCTAAATCTTTTAAAACCAAAAAATAGTGTTCAAATTCTTCTCATATTTTACATGATATTTTGCCTCGCCGCCTGGAGTGTAATATAAAATTTAGTTTAAATTGGTTTTTTTCGTATGCGTTTGCATTACTTTTAAGAGTTTGAGTTTAAATGTTTATTTTTGTTACGACTATTTTAGTTATTAAAGCAGCGTCTTCAGCCGCATATTTTGTTAATAATTTATTTTTCTTTATAGGTTTTTGACGTACTACTTGAGGTACCCTTTTGTTGAATTTTTATACCTAGTATAGATATCTAATACAGTACCTAATAACGTGTTTCATATAGATATATCACCTATCAAAAAACAAAGTATCTTTTTGGAGTAACTAGTAACTTTTGGAAAGTAACTTACAGTTGAAAGGAACTTAGTTGCGTTTTGATTAAATGTATATTTTTGAATGCATCTAAGATACTAACTAGTAACTTGTATCAAGATACCTTTTAAGTTTTTTTTATATTGAAGTTTGACATTTTATTCCATTATTATTTTTAAGTATGATTAAGTCAAATAAAGACTGAAAGTAGTAATTTTAAGTTTTGTCCCTTCGATGACCTATAATTATGCCGGACATCGATATGAACATTCCGGATGGTGGATAACCTCCGTCCAATGCACTTTGATGTGGTTTGACATGCCCTGTTTAATATAGAATTAAATAAAGAATTTGCTCATCCCCAAAGTATCTCTCTGAAAGTCTAGATAATTGTTTGGGATAGGTTACGAAAAATTAATTTTAAAATTAGGTTCCCAGAGACCCGAAGACGAAAAATATATAATCGAAATACATCAGTCGGGTAGAAAATTTAATTAAATTAGGAATCTCTGATGCCGGTGTGGCAAATAAGATAGTGCAAAACAATTTTTTGCAAAACATAATTTATTTGCATAGGTATCTTTTTATTTAACGAAGAAAAAAAGGGATCATTCGTGGTATTGATACTGGGTACAGGGTGGTCCACTTAAGATGCTCCTATACTTTATCTCAATAAATAAGACACTGAGAAAAAAAAGTTAAATATAAAAAGTATTTGACCCTAAGTATATTTTTTATTTATAATATTTTTATGTATACGGGGTGTTCCATTGTGCGAGGACAGTAACCAACTTTTTTCTTTTTAATGAAATAGTATGAATATTTTTAGAAATTTTAATTCTACGCTTGATTTTGAGTATTTTTTGTCATCATAGCATACGAAATTTTGAGTAGTTTTTGAGAAAAATTAATTTTTCTAATTTTTTCGGAAAAACAGGTTTTTGGAAAAATATGATTTTTTCACACCTGAAGACTAAAATTGTGAATTTTGGTTATGGATCCATCGGAGTAGTTAATATTTAATACTCTGACCTATCAAGAGCGAAAATCCATTATACAGGGTGGTCACGAATAACCATCAAAAAAAATGTTTTTGTAACTAAAAAAACTTAGTTTTTTTAAATGGAACACCCTGTATTTAGCACTTTTATTGTGTTTAGGATTTAATTCTGCATCATTCAATATATATATAGTTTATATTCCAAAAATTAGTAGTTTAGAAGTTATGACCAATTTTCTATAATAATTCGGGTATTTTTGTTAAAAATCTAACTAAACCTAAATAATATCCTATTCTAAGTTTTTTTTAACATTATAATTAAATTTAACATTAAATCAACAAGTAATGCATGAAAGAAAGTAACTAATTACTTATTACAAAACATTTTCGACGTAACCTCCGTCTTTGGCAATACAAGTAGTATATACGCATCTGTTGCATTAAGTCTTTCTACCTCTTGCCTAATTCTCCTTTTTAAATCCTGAACAGTATTACACCTATTTTTATACACTCGTTTTTTAGGTTGCCCCATAAAAAAATCCAGGGTTGTTAAGTCGGGTTCCTCGCTGGCCAATCTATGGTCCCGTACCGACCAATCCAAAATGGAAACCGTTGATTCAAACAATTTCTAAGAGGCACTACAGTGTGATATGGAGCACTATCTTGTTGATAAACAAGCCCTTCTTTAATATCGTTCGGCAGATTGTCAATTAACGGAAATATTTCCTACTCCAACAAATTTAAATACGTCTCACCATTCAGAACAAAGTCATAAAATACTGGACCTATTATTCGATCGCGGCTAATACCACACCACACATAAACACTTCTCCGACCTTGTTTTTTTATTTCTTTTACACGGCGTTCATTTGAATTACACCAGTAATGAGTATTTTTTCGGTTGAACATGCCGGCCGTATTGAAAATTGCCTCATCGGTAAATAAACTATTTTTAAAAATGTCAGTTTCAAAATGGTGGTCCATCATGAGAGAAAAATAAAAAGCCTTGTTGTTTGAAAGTCCTGTTGGGATAATTCCTGAACTGGTAAAAATTTGAACGGATGGTAGTTATTATCAGTTAAAGTTCTTTGGACACTAGTCTTACTAATTCCCGGTGGATCTCGGGATGCATCTATTTGCGAATTTTCGTTGTTTTCTTCAAAATACAGGAGACTTTCTAATTGCTTTTCTTCTGTTAGGACAATTTTTGGGCGGCGTTTTTGTTTATTGATTACCACTTCAAGTTCAAGATCACGAACAGTTCGTGAAAAAACATGTTTCGTGGGTACCCGTCTTGCAGGATACAACAACCGATACTCCCGCAGGGCTAATACTGGACTCTTATTATTTCTTATGTAACATTCATGAAGATTTAAACGCTCTTGGACACTGTATAAAGTCATTTTTCCTTTAAAAAGAGTTAGAGGCAACTAAATGTCAAATAAAAACTGTGTATTTATTGGTGTCCAGGCAACAATTTTACTAGTTTTGTTTTTCTTTGGATATCTTGCAAAATTAAGACGCGTTTAGAAATGCTATTATTGCGAAAATTAAAACCGTAACCGTAATATTATACTACTTGTATTGCCAAAGACGGGGGTTTTAGTTAGTTTAGTTAGTAATTAGTTACTTTTTTCTTTCATTACTTGTTGATTTAATGTTAAATTTAATTATAATGTTAAAAAAAACTTAGAATGGGATATTATTTAGGTTTAGTTGGATTTTTGACAAAAATACCCGAATTATTATTAGAAAATTGGTCATAACTTCTAAACTACTAATTTTTGGAATATAAACTATATATATATGGAATGATGCAGAATTAAATCCTAAACACAATAAAAGTGCTAAATACAGGGTGTTTCATTTAAAAAAATTAAGTTTTTTTAGTTACAAAAACATTTTTTTTATGGTCATTTGTGACCACCCTGTATAATGGATTTTCGCTCTTGATCGGTCAGAGTATTAAATATTAACCACTCCCATGGATCCATAACCAAAATTTACAAATTTAGTCTTCAGGTGTGAAAAAATCACATTTTTCCAAAAACCTGTTTTTCCGAAAAAAATTAGAAAAGTTAATTTTTCTCAAAAACTACTCAAAATTTCGTATGCTATGATGACAAAAAATACTTAAAATCAAGCGTAGATTTAGAATTTCTAAAAATATTCATACCATTTCATTTAAAAGAAAAAAGTTGGTTACTGTCCTTGCACAATGGAACACCCTGTATACATAAAAATATTATAAATAAAAAATATACTTAGGGTCAAATGCTTTTTGTATTTAACTTTTTTTTCTCAGTGTCTTATTTATTGAGATAAAGTATAGGAGCATCTTAAGTGGACCACCCTGTACACTGAAAATCAATTAGTGGAATTAGTCAAGTCACCTGATAAAGTTTTGAGTATCGAAAGAAAGTAGTGTATAATACAAAGCTAAGAAAAGGAAAGGAAAATCGTTCGTGTGCCTCGACAAATGATAAAGGTAATTTTTGCACAGGTGGAACTTCCAATACTAGTTTCCTTTGGTAAATTGAGACCTGGCGTCGACTCTTATTACTCCGTTGTTAAGCATTGCTTTTCTTATCTAAGATATAAATATATGTTCAGTCAGTGTACAAGCGAAAAAAGATGCAAAAATTGTGAAAAAAAAGTGTTTAAAAACTTGTCTTTATTGTAATTCTGAAATTCAAAGAATCATACCAGTGTTAATAAGAATTGTCATTTTTAACAAACAAAAACGTATTAGAGAATGTATATAAGATTGAAATAATTCGTTTAGAGAAGCAGAAAATGTTGTAAATAACCCCTCATATGCCAGTTTAGTTTGTAGTAATAAAATTACTTTTTTAGTCGCATCTTCAACTGAATTTTATACTCTTAAAAAACAAATAAAATAGTTCGGCTTACTAAATTGTATAGTTTCAGTCAAGGTCATAACCAAATCCAAAATGCGCCTAAAAAGCACACACCTAATCAGCCTAGCTTTGAACATATTAGGAGGAAATATGATTGGTCTTTCACTGGTACACCTATTACTCAACCAAATCCACCTACTTTTGAAGATGTGAGACACAAGTTAGTACATGTTTTGTTACCCCAAGTTTTATCTGCCTTCCAAACATTGCTGTTCCCAATATACAAAGTGTTTTCTCAGGTTAACCTTCAGAAAATGTTTTAAGTAAGGTTATTAATTAAATATGGTATTCTTCAATCATAAACTTAAAGTTATCTAGTTGAATACCAGATCGGTATTCACGAATAATAAGTTTTCTAAAAGCCGAGGTGGAAAAACCCAATTTGATGTGGGGTTATTGAGTGAAACATGGTATAAACCTTCATACAATATTCGCTTACCTGGATATAATATCATTAGCAAGGATATGGTTGGTGGCAAGGGTGATGTCACCATATTTATAAGGAAAATATTTTCATTTAAACAAATACATCAATCTTAGTAATGGCCGGATTGAGTTATGTGGTGTCAATATCTCGGTTGGCAAGGATTTTACATCCCCCCCAATGTGAATGTCAATTCTAATAATTACATTACATTATTAATCTAGCGTATACTTCTCTAATTATAGAATATATTAATGTATATCGTACCTTGTTGGACTGAAAATAATTTATCCGGTATAAGACTTCCGGAGGCATTAGATTCGATCACCAACTTTATCGACTTTCGTTTAATATAAATCTGGAACATGAAGCTAAACGTTATCTTAACTCGAACTAAAGACGGAATAACCGATGCAGCAAATATGTAATTCAGAAAAATTAGTTTTAAAATAGTTCAATAACGTTCCCTAGCGTTTAAAAAATATTATCCAAACGTTTGTTTAAACAAAAAGCTAAATTCAACTGGGTCAAATTCTGCCAAAGTTTGAATTCACAAACTAACCCTTCAATTCTATGGAAAAAGGTAAACGCTGTATATAATGGTATATCAAATATCGTCTCTAATAATATGTCTCAAGAAGAAGCTCATTCATTTCTGGGAAAAATAACGTCAGACTCAGTCTGTATTTCAGTTGCAGATAATTTAGTTTTTATCAATCTTTTTATAAATTTTTTGAAAAAGTAGTTTTATGTAAGATAGAAAACTTCTTTAATGCAGAAAAATTAATAAGTAACAAACAACACGGTTTTAAAAAAGATTGCTCCACTTCTACAGCTGCTTTTGAGCTATTAAGTTTTGTTTATGAGGGCTTGGACACATCAAACTACGTTCTTGCCATCTTCTTTGACTTAACTCGAGCTTTTGACTGCTTAAATAGCTCCTTTTTATAGAGGAAATTATATGCATTGGGGATAAGGAGAGATATCAACAAATGGTTAGTGTCTTATTTAGAGGAACGTAAGATAAAGGTTTACATTGGGGGTGTCACCTCTACTGGACATAATATAAACTGTGGTGTACCTCAGGGAAGCATTATTTCACCTCACTATTTACGCTTTTTATAAATGATCTGGAAAATTTCTTACGTCTGTCACTATCAAAAAATAGAATAATCCTCTATGCAGATGACTGCACTATAGCAATTTCTGATAATAATTTCGAGAAATTGGAAAATAATGTCAATAGAATTTTGGAAAAATTTGCTTTATGGTGTGAGAAAAATTGCCTTATTGTCAACGAATCCAAAACCTGCTTTATGACATTTTGTATAAGAAAAGATATGCCTCGGGTTCCAAATTTGTTATTAAACTGCAAACATGTAAATAGGATTGATAATTTTAAATTTCTAGGATTACATCTAGATCCACACATAACATGGTGCAACCACATGAACCATGTTGCAAGTAAGTTAAATACTGCCTACTTTGCAATAAGAAATCTAAAAAACACTTTAGAAATAAAACAGAATATTTATGTTTATATATTATATTATATATCCAAAAAAGAATAATTACAAAATGTTCTCATTAAGTTCATTAGACTTTTGTAAACCCTACTTCAAACAGTATAAAAATCTCTCTCTTTCACGTATTCTAATTTTACACAGGTATTATTCGTTAAAAAACAATTCACCAGATTTTCTCGTCATCTAGAACTACATAATTATGGTACAAGAAACTCCACAAATATTTATATACCGCCCTATAGGACTAGCACTTTCCAAAAAAGTCCTTACGGTTTTTGTGGGAATATGTACAACCAACAACCAGCAAGCCTAAAAGAAATAACTTCTTACAAAAAATTTAAGAAAAATACAAAGAGTTATCTTCTTGAAAAAAAGTTATTATAATGTTAGAAATTACTTTTCAATTTTGCAATAATTGTTTTCTGTTAGTTAGTTCAATCTTGATATTGTTTTAAAAATGTCTTATGTTATCTTTTCTTTTTACACTTGACGTTGTCATATCTATTTAGATCATTTGGCATAAAGTGAAATAAATAAATAAATCAACCCTTAGAAAAGTGAAGACATGATTGGAATGGTGGATGGAGTATCCGATGTTGGTACCTGCAACTCAGTTTGGATTTCGGAGAAGTAACGGTGTTATGGACTGCATTACACATCTAACACTGGATATTTTCAATGCATATGAAAACGTAGACCTAAATATTCTATTTGGAAAAATGGATATTTTGGAATTCCTGGATTTTTGGCTTATAGAGCAAAAGAAACCTTTTTGTCAGACTCGAAGTAAAATTAATTGGCCTTACAGTAACAATTACACTGCTTTGTCAATAAGGTTTCTTTTTCATTCTTTGACAATAAAGCGTTTTGAATATGAGAGTATTAGTATGAGTACAGGTTTACCACAGGGTTCGATCTTAAGTCTCTACCTCTTTAATATCTATACTGCAGATTTTTACAGTCGCATTCTAGGAACCAATATTTTACAATATGCAGATTAATTTTGTGTATACTCGACCAAGAAATGCCTGGTGGACTATACACAACATTTGAGTAAAACTATGGAATCATGTCAGGCATATATTTTTAATAATGGTCTTACCATATTACCATCTAAATCCGCAATCACTATTTTTACAAGACATCGCCAATTATAACGGGTTTCCTTTCCGTTGGGTAACATTGAAATTCATTAAAAAAAAGTTTCGTTTAACAAAAGCAGATTGCTTCTAGTACAGGGCCTACGCATTGTAACTGGAACCTTTCGCTCCTCGTGCTCAAGTTTTATTAGCTGAAATGGGCGAATCACCTCTAAATTAAAGGAAATATTTAGCTGGCAAATTTTTGATTAAAACGTACCACAATAACAATTTTCTCATAAAGAAAGTCAACAGGGTGGTCATCGACATTCTAACTTCCGGGCACTAAATTCACAAAAATTGGCTGATGCCTTTATTGACACAGCAAGTTTTTGCAAAGATTTAGTCAAATTCGATAAACTTTCTTTATTCACTCGCGATTTTTCGTAGGGTGTTGGTTTTGCATTTTACATTCCTAGGATAAATCAGGCTAGTATTTAGCAGGGTAATTACAGATCATCGACATTTACCGCAGAGGCTATTTATTCCTTATTTTTAATATTCGTCAAAAACTGCAAAGAAAGGCTAAAGTATCCTTTGTTTGGATTAAAGGTCACGCAGGAAAAAGAGGAAATGAAAAGGTCCATATATTTGCAAAACAAGCCATTCAGGAAGGTATAGCATTTCCTGAATTACAATACTATGATCTTTTTTCTTATTTCAGGGAATATTCACAATATGTGGAAAATATTATATGCTGAGATTACGCAGCTTATAATTTCAAGGAACACCATTAGGGTGAAATAATTACGTAACTCTTGTAAGAGTAATGTTTGATTATGAGACAATACTAGTTACGATTATTTAAAACACTGGATATTAAGCTGCTTACAAAATCAACTGGCCCGCTAGTTACACTCGTAAGGAATGATAACTGGTTGTACATTTTTATTTTGTTTGTAAGTATAGACGGTTATAGTTTACATACCTCTGTAATCTAATCCTATCACCCGTGGTCTAGATACTTGTATGTGTCTAATCTGAAGTCGCCCAAAAAGACCCCTATGGTGTGAAGTCCACGTCCTTAAATGTATCGTTAAATTGTTTTTTTTTGCTTGATAGGTATTCATCGGATTATCGTGTACGAAATATGTGACTGCTGAGTATGAATATTGTTAAGGTTAAAGCTGTTTCCTTCTTTTCTCTTTTTTGCAATGGCTAGATGCTACCTTCAATGCAAATTCAAAAAACAATTATTCTTTACTGTTGATTCTCATGATTCTTTTTTTTTGAGAATAGAAGAATTTCAGCTAAAAACTTGAAGGGAGTGATTGTTATTCCTCGAAACAATCGTTGTGTGACGCATACTTCTATCTTATTCTTTTAACTTATAGTTTCTCCAATCATGATTGAGGTTGATTGAAGGTTTACTACAGCGTGTCTGTGGGCGTGCAGACTTTCGTTCGGACCAATTTGGGGTCTAAAACCTCACATTGTGCATTGGCTTTACACGTCAGTAATAGAGTCAATGATCACTTATGGCGCTCTTGTGTGGTGGCCCGCCACTTACAGGACAATATACAGGAGGAAGCTTGACAAGTTCCAGAGACTTGCCTGTCTGGGCATAACGGAGACCATAAGAACCACACCGACCCGAGCTATGGAGGTCATTCTGAGACTAAGTCATGTGCACTTGCTTTTACAGGAAGAGGCTCGGAGGGCTTCTGTTCGTTCACACGACTGGGGTCGTGGATACACAGAGACTGGAATTTTGGGCATACGCGAGTCTGGACTGAAATGAACAGATCAGACCCTCTCATAGCCAGGACAGATGCAAAAGGTTTTGTGTAATTGTCGCAGAGAGAGAACAATGGAGAGATCTCTCCCCATACTTCCTCAAACCGAAGGGCCTTGTCTGGTTTACAGACGGCTCTCTAATGAAGGAGAGATTTGGGGCGAAAATCTATGGGGAGAGACCTACAGCAAGAATTAGTCTTGCTCTTGGACGGTATGCGACTATATATTAGGCTGAGATTACAGCCATCTTGGACTACATACAGAAAAACCTTTCCAGAGGATATCACGACAAGCGTGATAGTCAAGCCGCGATTAAGGCTCTATCCTCGAACATGCTCAAGTGCGGGTAATGAGGAGGCGGATCGATTGGCTTGGGAAGGTAGCAACACTGCTTTCATTAGACCGGAACCTTCTTTTGGAATTGCTCCTTCAGCTGTCAAGGCTAGGATTTAGAATCGATGCTGAATGGCACGAGCTAGCAGGACTCAGACAATCTTAGGTTTTCGTATCAGGCCCTAATAGACTTCCGACTCTAAACAGAAGCCAACTTAGAACCATTACCGGGAACCTAACGGGACATTGGCTGGTGAAATATTACTTGCATAAGATTAGACCCGACAACGATCCATATTGCAGGTTTTGTGCTGAGGTAGATGATACTAACGATGTGACGCTTTAGTCAACGTTGCTTTGCTTGGGTGACACCTATGTGGAACCCGAGCTTGTAGGATGTGCACGACCTGAAAAGGTCCTTTCCTTTCCTTTCTAAAAAGAAGTGGGTTCTTGGCCTGACACGCCTACTTGGAGGGATAGCACAATGAGCCCCAGTGAGCCTAAGTGCTACCCTTGTCGGGCTCCCAATCTATGTCTGTGCCTATGACTAAGGTTTACCTTTATTTCAATCTTTTTTCTTGTTCTTGTTCTTATAAAATGCCGTCATTTATTTATTCACAAAGTTCATTGGTTGCTTTTTTATTACTTTAGACCTGAACTAAATTCACAAACTAGACATCTTTAATGACATATATTGAAGTCCTATACTAGTTAAACTTCATCTATTATTAAAGTTACTTGTATTGCACATACTCCCAAAATTCTTACACATGAAAATGAAATTTCGGTATACAACTAACTTCATTTAAAATATAGTTTTTCTTCCAATGTTAGTTCATCTATTTAAATAACAAACAATCTAATAAAACAAAAACATATGTCTATATAATCGTTTTTGTTTATATACTACATACACCGTTTGGCAAATCTATAGCAAACACGGTGTTTCAGCCATGTCGAATAGATCAGCTTAGAGGATTAAGTATTGTAAGATGATTCGACGTGAATGGGTTTATTAATGTTTACTTTAGATAAGGTCCTGTCGAAACGCCTCGAATCGGTTTTTAGATTTGGCAAACCCACTTTTATAATATTAGCATTATTTTTATTATAAATTAATACTACTATTGGTTACTGATAGTAAACTAATTAAAACAAGGTGTTGTTGTTTGTATCTAGTTTTAAAGGGTTAAAGCTATATAAAATATATTAGATGGCGTGGCATATATGTATAATATTTAAAGTAAAAAAACTTTTATAAGACAGATTCAGTTTAACACTTCTACTTCACCTTCCAGTAAAGAAAAATACCTAGAAGGAATCTGAGCTGAGTTAAAAATAATCATAAGAGAAGTCATAAAAATAATCGATATAAATTGTTTAAGGTAATTTAAAGGCTAATTTTGGAAGACAAAAAGATGACCCATGCTGGTGATATAAGAAAAAACCGAGAAGAAATATTGATATAATTCTTGGAGGTACATAATCTGTATTCTAAATGGCTTGTTAAGAAGGAAAATTTAAGAAAACTGACCTGATGAAACCATAAAAACCGTAAATGATTATTTTATCTCTTGAAACAGATTAGCTTTTGAAGATGAATCAGCAGTTAAAAGTTTCTGGACAGGGAGGCCAGAAAAAAACTTAGATGAAGTATATAAAAAAATATAAGGATAGAAGTACCATACAATGAATAATAAATTATAAATCGTAAAAGGAAAAACTGAAAGATATTGAATAATTGAAATGAATGACATTCATAAAATCTTTACAAGAAAAACATCAACGGACAAAAAAAGCATTTTTTGTAAAGGAAAAAGTCAGTAGGTCAGGTAGAGTTAAATAAAATATTAAAAAAAGTTGAGGATGAAATAAAGAACTCATTCTAGTTGCAATTAATAAAATCATTCAAAGAAATTCAACACTAACACTGGAAAACCACTAAATCACTAAAATTTAAAATCTGCTAAAAAGTCATAGTGAAATAATATAATATAAAATATAAATGAAAATACCTAAGAAGTCTTATACAAAATCGCAGATAACTGTATATTTAAACACAAAGGAATACTTTAAGTAGGTAATAAGAATAAAGACTTAGAAGAATGATCAAGTATATAACTTTACGAAAATAAAGGCTTCAAAAGGACTAAAGAATAACGAGACTATGTTTAGCAGGAATATAAGCAAAAACGTTAAATGAAGAAAACAGGCATTTAATGAATTGAACAGAAATGTTTGTTTGCATTCTATTTTTTAGGGTCTATTTAACTACTTCTGGGTATATCGTCAAGCATGATTTGTATGTTAGGGTATCTCGGTTATTCGCAAAAGTTAAAGACTTGCGATTTTCGCGAATTGTTGCTAGTTTTTGATGAAAAAAAAATTACCGCGAAGATAATTTTCATAATTCGCTTGGTTTTTAAAATTATTATTATTTTTAGCCTTTTCCGATCTTCATATTAGATGACCTCATAGCAAAATAATGACTAGATTTTTTTTAGTTCTATCCAATAGCGTACTCGTTTTTTTTTCAGAATCAACGATTTCTTAAATATAGATCAAAACTTATATTTTTTTAACGGAGTACAACATTTCACAAACAGTTTTTACAGCTACACTTGTTTTGTTACTCTGTAGTGTGAAATCCTGTAAATAGTACATAGTCTAGAAAACCGGCAATATTAAGTAAATTTTATAAAGGGTTATCAAATCAAAACCAAAAATGAAAGAAAACATGAAAAAAATAGACAGTACACCAAAGTAGGGGAAGGGCGATTGAAAAAGAGATGTCAAGATAAATAGCCCAGGTAAACAAAAAAAAAGTATAAGGTTTCCGGTCAATCGCTTTCAGGTAGAATTACTCGAAGTGGCTGCGAAGGGCCGTGACAGAGGTGTCAGTGTCGTGAATCCTATGGGGCGGCACCCTGCTGAGCTGCACCACTCCGATGGAGCCCCAAATGTTTCATTTAAATGCGTTTTTCACGTTTCCGCTCTTTGATAGACATTAAACAGTAATAGGTACAACAGATAGATGAGTAGTAAAGTCAGCCGTACAACTGCTTATTTCTTTTTTATGAGTGATTAAATTGTGTAAATAATATCATCTAGCTATAACAGGTAAAAGTTCTTATTGTTATCACGATCTTGTTTATATATTACATATTAAAATAACGACATAAACTGCTTCACATAAAATTTTGGCAATATAAGTGATAGAACATTCTTTACGATCAGACAATTTTGACGGTAGTTACGCTCACCGTAATGCCTTATACCAGACCAGAGTATCAGAAAAATCTAAAAATTTGAAGAAAAAGTTCAATCTTATTTATCGCGATTAAGCGGATGAAATAGGCTCATGTTCATGATACAAATTTTTTTTCTCTAATGCACACACAAGCATACACGCTTACACACATCATGGCCAGTACAATCACAGCAGCTGATAAAAATATACTTTCTCGTTTCGACCTCGAAGGTATTCCATAATAAGTAACTGATTGAAG
Source organism: Kuschelorhynchus macadamiae (assembly GCA_030620095.1). Lineage (NCBI taxonomy): Eukaryota > Metazoa > Arthropoda > Insecta > Coleoptera > Curculionidae > Kuschelorhynchus > Kuschelorhynchus macadamiae. Next base: position 1,336,006 of record JAUTXW010000258.1, on the reverse strand, counting down.
ATGAAAGGATAGAGGGCGGTTAGCCCTATGCGCTCTTTGTACATATCCTCTGGGAACATCGCTCACCTATATGATCAACCCTCTTTTTATAAACCATATCTTCATATCACTAAGGTTCATTTTTTCTTATGTCTAGATAATGGATCAGTTTAATGTTATACTATTTCATCAAGAAAAAGTATTACATAGCATTATATTGTTTGTCTGAGCTAGCAGTGTTAAGCTAGGATTCTTGTAACAAATAACAGGGTTCTCCTCAATATTAACAAATATGTCATTGCCACCTACTTTTTGGGAATGCTCAGGTTCTCCCTAGCAAACTCACAGGTATAATTTTTGCCCCACAAATGACAATAAGTTAGGGGGAAGGCTTGGTCCAAAAATATTTATAAGTTTTTGTATTGCCTTTGTATGATAATATCTTATAACCCAACATACAAAAACTCTATATTATGTTCGGGATAGAGATAAAGGTTTATTCTGGTTTAGGTTACGGAGATATCTACTAGGGTTTTATCACTGCCGTATATATATTTATATATATATATATATATATATATATATATATATATATATATATATATACACTATGTGGCTTTATTGTAGCTTTTTTTGCCGTTTGAGAATTCTAATATTTTTTATGTGTCTCTACGGATTGTTTCTTTAACAGCTTTAAGCCAGCAAGTTCACAAACAACAATGCTTATCTGTTGGTCATTCACCTTAAATTTTCAGGTTCCGAAAATAAACATCACAACCGGTTAATCTATTTTATTCCACGTTACACCAACTGCATAACAAGGACACTTTGATCCTTGTCTTGAACATATCCTGCAATGCTGTAGGAGCAATAATCCATATCAGTTACATAAGATCGCGATTTCGCTCTTTTCAGAGCTCTTTAGGCCACTATAAACTAGCGAACCCCCTGTAGTGCAAATGCACAAAGAACAACTACTCCGCTTGCTAAGCATTGAATTACACTCTTGACTGGCAACTTTTTCTTGGAAGCAATAATGTTAATATATAATTTCACGTTACACCAATGTTATAACAAGGACACTACGATCTTTGCCTAGAATATGTCATGCAATGCCGCAGACGCAATGATTCAACCTGTTACTTTGTCTTTTTTGATCTGTCTGCGGAAACAAGTACTGTATTTGTCCAAGGCAAACTTGTGGGGAATGCTTTCGGTTCGTGCTTATAGGAGAAGCATTATAGAACTTTTTTTTTATTGAGAGGAGTCCAGTTTTCCACATCCTATGTATGGTTCTATATCAACGAATTTTAAGTAGTGATCAACACTTTATGCGCCCACCCTAGGCCTTTATCTCATTTTCTACCTATTCTAGCTTAAAAAAACGAATAAACGATAAATTTGAACTTTCTGGAATAGTTAACTGGTTTTGAATCGAGGTATCAATTTACAGTGTTGTATCAGTTGATAGAGATATACAAGGCTTCAACATAAAGTGATGTAAAATGATACAAGATATTTGATGACCATATTTTAACTAAAAAAATCGGTAAATTCACCTTTACCCAAAACTTGCCTTCCCTCAGAATTCTACTACTAACAGATAACACAATTTATATGTGCACGTAATTATTTGGTAATAACTTTATACAAATCCTATATAAACTGTAATTTCTTTCTTTAGTTATTGCAAGCAACTATATGGGTTCATAAAATATATTATCTGTGTAGGTATACCAGAGAAGTTTGGATAAAACCGAATTTACCGATTTTTTTTGAAATTTATTTTTATGTTATGATTATTTTTAATTTTTTACAAATTTATTTATATAGTATATAAGAAATCAATTATATTATTTATAATAATATTTCCTTTTATTAGGAATAGTAAAGTTGATTGATTCGGCCCATACTTAGTGAAAATCCATAACTAATTTTATGTCATTAAATAAAAAATAATAACTTTTAATTAGAACTTCCACTAAATTAAAGAAAATATACTCATGACATGTTTCGCCAACACTATCGTTTCATCGGATGATACAATTCTAATGGAACTACCCGAAGAAACCTTAGTGCCATATTGCGCACATAATTATTACCATATATACAGCATGTGCGTGAACTTGGGTAACATATAGGCTACTTTTCATTTGTGATTTTAGGCGAAAAAGTTAATCTTCATAAAGAGTTTTGCTTATCTGAAAAATAAGGTTAATTTATGATGTTATTTTATATATAGGGTACGAAATAAATACAAAAATTGGAGTTTGCAAAACAAAAAATTCATGAAATTCTAACTTTTGAAAAAAGATCCTACAAATACAATTCAAAAAAACCATTAGAAGTTTTTTGATATTAAACATAGTTTTTGAAAATATTGATGGTGAATATGTAAATAATACGCATATTATGCATTTTTCAAAAACTAAAGCTGTTATCAAAACCTTCTTACAGCATTTTGACGTGTATTTGCAGGATCTTTAATTTAGTTGCACCAAATATTAAAATTTGAATCTTTTTGTTTGTTTTGAAACTCCTATTTTTGTATTTATTTTGCACCCTATATATAAAACAATATTTTTTTTAAATAATCTTATTTTTCAAATAAGCAAACTTTTTAGAAAACCGTAAATGAAAAAGTTGTCAATGCGTGACCCATTTTCGGCTTACTGATTATAGAACTACCTAAAAAATACACCTTGTACAAAAAAAAACTTTAAATGACTTTTTAATAAAATATTTTTATGCTCTCTAATTTGGCTATCTTAAAAAATTTGATTTCCCATTTTTTCTTGTTTTATCTTCTTTATATTTTGTGTATTTTTTGTGCAATTTGTATATTATTTGGCAATTTCTTCGCACATATTTTTTTAATAAGCAACATTTTTTATGAAGAATACATCTTTCGCCTAAAATCACAAATAAAAAAGTTATGTTACCCAAATTCAAGTACACGTTGTATAAGTTATGTTTTCTTTTATTTTTTATAGCCAAAAGAAAGGACTTAGGAGAGAATTTCTGGTTAAATTCCTTTAAAGATTGGTTTTACCCAGTTCCCTGAAGTTGCTTTATAAGGAATCATTCAATTTGTCTATAAGTGAAACTAAACTACTAACTGAAAGAAAGTGTTCATATTCTCTAACAGGCCTGGTTTCAAATGACTAAACTAGAAAGAAGACACAGACCTTGTGTCTTTCTTCTAGTTTAGTTATTTAAACTACTAACTATTCCTATGATAGCAAGAATTAATGACCATTCCTATAAAGGAAAGAATTAATGACTATTCCTATAAAAGGAAGAATTAATAACAAGGGAAGTTCCAAGTAAAAATAATCATACCGATTTGCTTTATGGTTTTTTGAAACATTTTAATAGATAGTCACTTTCTTCTACTGTATTGTATTCGAACAAGATGTTACCAGTTTCCTCATACGTCAGACTTCATTGTTGGTTAAAATTTAAAATCCATTATTAAAGTAGCTTTTTACACTAATTTTTTCAAAATTTGCGCCGTGCTGAATTTGCAAAAAAATTACCAGTTTATCCATATTACATAATTTTTAAATTAATTGAAATGTGAGTATTAAAGTTTCTTTCCGTTGATTTTACGCACCTTTTTTATCTCTGATCACCATTTTGCTCCAACGGTTTGAGTTTGTACCAAAATTTTATTAATTCATCTCTATATCACACCTAATTCTTGCGTAAAATATGATGATATCAATTGAATGAATAAGTAGTTTTTTCAGACAGAATTTTTTAAACATTCTATTACGCCACGATTTTGTTTGACCGTCTCAGATGCATACCAAAATTTTACTGGTTCAGTCCCATTTTTGTGCCAAATTAAGGTAAATTAAATAAATAGTTTTAAGTAATAATTTTTTTAACATTTCCCTAGGCCGCCATATTACACTTTTAGCAAAATGTTAATATGTTATCATCATATGACTCTTATTGTTTAAAATTTGGAGTGAATCGGGTAAGTAGTTTTTTTAGTTATGACAGACATATGGAATTGGAAAAACAAGTTTTTTACTTGAAACGCAAAGATCTGAAAAAATCTAGAAGGGTGATTTTTCACGATTATAATACTTCCCTTTTACGAGCGAAGTAAAATGCAGTCTATGTTGTAATTTAACCAATTATTGAAATCCTCTTTTTTTTTTCAGGCACGACTTTTTGTACTAAAAATGCATTTTTTTTTAAAATACCGCCTTGTATTCTTTTTGTTGGAGATTCGATTGTTAATACGCGTTAAGTGCCACTATGAAATGTACATATTTGTATTATACAGGATGTCCTCAAAAGTTGCGGAGGGTCTTTGAAAATAAAACTCCCGTTTTTCTTCACAATTTTGCCTAAAATAAACTTTACTTGGAACGTTGTGTAAAAAATAATCATAAAATTTGGCATGCAATTTATAATTTTCTTGTTTAAATTGCATTAGTCTCGTGGCGAATTTACAGTTTCTTATCCACCATCTTTCTTAAAGAAGTCTCTTCTTTAACGCGACTGTTATTTTTGCCTTACTGGTTCCAATTGCATCTTAAGTAAAACTTTTTATTAAAACCACATTATCTAAATGTACAGAGTGATAAGCACCTGCCAAAGTAGTTTCAGTTGACAATTGTTTTATTGTAGTCAATACCAACATTTAAGTTTAACTAAAATCACATTATACCAAACAAAACATATAATAGTAAACAGAAAACAGAATACTAATAGTGAGTTCACTATTAGAATTTTGTCTATTAGATAGACCACCTCATTGACTGTTAAAAATGTTATTCATCTAAGCAAGCTGCCGATTAGAAATGAAATTTTGGGGAACAGCTTCTCATACATAAATAAATCTTGTTATATTCCAGGTATGCTGCATTGGATTCAGATCTGGAGACCTGGCAGACCACTCCATTTTTTTAATGTTGTTTTTCATTTTACATAATGCTATTTTTTTCCTAAGAACTTGGTCTGCGGGATAGCACACTGTCATCAACAAAATTAAAGCTGTTTCCAAACATTTCTGTAAAAGGGAGAATTATCTCTGCACGTGCATATTAAACCTATATTAGTCCATGAATATACGTCTACTCCACTTTATTATTATCCAGCAGCTGCCCGCTGTTTTCAGGCAGTACAATGTTGTTTTGCAGGCAGAGAGCAACTTGATCTTCTCGCATGAAGGTCTCTAGTGTGAAAGAGCCTTTAATTTCAAAGTGCGCATTCGGTATGCTGACTTGAAAATTCGGTAATCCCCGCACGCTGTAGTAATATTGTCCTCGTTCCTTCCTCTGCCCCTGCTTCTGCAGAAAGGTCCCTCACCAACGTACGCCGGATACTCCTTCTAGTTTTCAAGAATAGCTGCCATATTTATCGTAAAATACAATTCCTAAGAAAGTACATATTTGAAATTGAATTGAATTGAGTGAGCTGCCAGATCTGAATTCAATGGAGCACGCCTGGAGTTGAGTTGCTGCCGAAGCAGCATGAAAATGAGTGAATATGGCAGATTTAGTGAATGTTATTAACAATTTATTGGAACCTGTTCCCCAGAAATTCATTCAGCGCCATCATTATATGATTATAAATAAAACAGTTTTTTACCTGCAAAACTAAAAAAAATGATTGCATGTAGCAATGTAAAGTTTGAAAGGTCTATTTTTCAATTAATATTTTGTTTTTTTCTTAAAAGTTTCCCATTTTCTGAGAATTTTTAATTACTCTACAGCTGTTAAAGTCGGAAATTTATTTTAGCCACTTTTGTAAATGAAATCAGAGATGATTTCACAATTTAACACTGTAAAGTTTGGAGTGCCTGTTTCTTAATGACTGAAAATTAGTTTTTTCAACTTTCCCAGTTTTTGAGAACTTTAAATACCCCTCACGGCTGTCAAGGAGCCTGTTTCTAATTAAGTAACTTTTTTAAACGAAATCAACGATGATTACACAATTTTACTATTCGTTATATCGAACATAACCTTTTGTATATGTTGAGAAAGGAAATTAGCTAAATTGAGTGAAAATGGATCACGTGGAAAAAGCTTCAGCAGTTGACACATTGTGCGCGCGCTGCCGTATATACCCAGTTTATAGGTCATTATCGTATATTGTAGCCACGGATTTCTCGTTTCAAATTCATTTCTAAATATCAAAACATTGTTCAGTGACATTATTATAAATTTGGTCGAGACCCGTTTACAATGTAAAAATTGTTTCTCTTTAAAGGAGATATTAGTGGGGCAAAGTACTGCTTCCGATCGGTTTATCACAGAAACCGTATTTACGAAAAATATCATCAAGTTCATTTTTACCTTCACTTTCATTTTTTCATATTTATATAAGGAATCTAGTAATGTAATGTTGGATAGTTTAATCAAAAGCTCTCAAAAAGCTACAATTTTAAAAAATCGCTTTGTTTCCTAATTTTCCTGAGGTTCCAGCGAACTATGTCTATTCCTAACAAAATTAATTTAAGGAAAAAGTTGTTTCTTTTGGACATTGGAATGCGTTCTTAAAGAAAAGAAAAGTACTATTAAATATTGGTCTAACAGAAAAAAGTAAATAAATCACTATTGTTTGGAATTTTAAATAAAATAATTCAATAAAAATTATATTTTATTTTATTGAATTATTTTAATAGGCTATTCCTGTTATTTATTAGATCGACTACGATCTTTGGACAAAACATGGCTTTAGAAAAAGGTGACTATGCATAATTTCTATTTTGTAGTAAAGTTATTTTACAAAACAGGCTAATAATCTGAAAATTATATTATAGATTGTGGCTAAGCTTTTATCGTTCAGAATTTTTACTTCGTCATGATCCTATCTAAACCTTGATCAATAAAACGACCTACTATAACCAGCTCCCTTGTCGCCAGTTTTCTCAATCGAATGACAGGAAACATTAACTTTTAATGATATGTTAATTAATTTTGCTGGAGTTCATTAATAAGTGACACATTTTAAAGAGGGAGATGAGCATTCTCGGTCAACACTTCATTGATAAGTTATTAATATGATAGGACTTATTAAAAGGTCCAGAGGCGTTACAAAAGTGTTGTAGTTTATATATAGAGGCTCAATGAGCAAACTTGCTACTAGATATATTATTATTATTTTATCATTCCTTATTGTTTGTCCAACAATACGAATCGTCGACATTTTTTGGAAAATGTTTATGATTTAATTTCTTGCCTGTTTTTGACATTAACGGGAGTAGAAAAGTCTGAAATAGACTACCTAAGAAAAAAATATTCGAGAAAACCGAGAGTCGGCATTTTACTTTTTATTACACCATTAGAGGACTATTTTTCTTTAGTCCAGGTAACGATTTTCAGAGGTCGTACCTCTGAAAATTGTTCCCTGCACATGCATATGTGGCGAGCCAAAGCTCTCATTACCTACTTTCAACAACAGCTTGCAAGCGGTGTCCTAGAAAATTAGTTAGTGAAGTATCTGGATTTGCCTATGGAAAGTATATAGGAAAAAATAAAATATCTTTATTTTTTGGTCACATAGGGCTGCACATAATAACTAAAAATATATATCTTCTATAACCAGGGATATAACTAAAAAATGGGGAAAATGTTCTGAGATCGATAATTATTGACTGTTATGATTGAATTAAATAAGGGAAAAATAACTTTCAAAATTGGGAGAATTAATATAGAACGTCTCGTGTAATATGTGGTGACAGCTTTAATAGAAATTTACTTTCGCTCGGGTTTAAGTATTACAATAGCCTATTTAATGAAAAAAACCTCATTTGACTTGTTTAAATTTTAAATTAATTTTAATTATTATTAACAACTGATCACTAGTTTATTTTTTAAAATTCTAAAGGCCGTTTACATGCTGCAATTCTTCTTTGCAGTATGCAATAGTCTGGAACAAAGGCATGCGCAGTTTGACAAAAGGTACAAATGTCTTGCCACTGCGCATGTTTTTGTTCAGGCCGTTTTACATGCTGCAATTCTTTCTTGCAAGTTGCAATAGTCTTGAACAAAAGCATGCGCAATGGCAAGACATTTGTACCTTTTGTCAAACTGCGCATGCCTTTGTTCAAGACTATTGCATATTGCAAAGAAGAATTGCAGCATGTAAAACAGCTTTTCGAAGGACTCCTTGTATTGTGCAAAATGTAACAGTAAATAAATTTTGAAAACATTACAAGTTAAATCAAATTAAAAAAACCTTTAACAGACGTCATTCTACGATTTGTTTTACAGTGTTTTTAAATTACTTTGCTCAGTATTATTTTGATGTTTCAAACATGAAAACCCTACCTGATTTTATTAACGATTAGTTTCCTTCATTTTTTAGTTATTCTTAAAAAATAAATATTAGAATACCAAATATATTAACGAATGTTTTATAAACTTTTTTTAAACATACTACGGTGACGTTTTTATGCAACCTTTAATTTTAAGTCTAATATGTTAAGTGCTTAGTTAGAATCGGAAAAATGATTAGTCATTACGAAATATTTCTGATTATTTGCCTACTATGAATTTTGGCCAATTACTGGCAAGAATTCGTACGTCAAATTTAATTTTTAATTGGAAAAATTGCCTGACATAATTATGAGCAATTTTTCCTGAAAAAAAAAGACTAGAAAAACATCATTCAAATTGCCAAGTTACCTTCTAACAACAAAGATCCCATATACTTTGTTTTCCACGCAATGGCAAAGCTAGACGTTCTAAAAAAAATTATGCGTTATACCCAAAATCACAACTACGATTAGAATATTTCACGTCCCGGATTTATTTATTATGTCAAACAGTAATCCCTATCACGTCAGTCTGTTTACATTCACTTCGAATAATCAAAAAAGGCTTAAAGTCATAGTAATGAGGATGAAATTTTGCATGTGGTCAACGATTATATGACCTCATAGAGTGCGCTGCGTGTGGTATAATCCTATTAGAAATGACAGACAAACACAAGGAATGTTTCCAAACACTCAGTGACTTCTGTCAGTCATCTTCATTTTTGGGTGAACAACAGAATAACATTTACCTGAAAATTTCTTTTGTGTAATTGTGGAGGTGTTTAATAATATGACAGGTTTTTGAATTTATAATCATATGTTGCGCCTATTGTACGGAGTTTTCATTCATTTGTAAGGTGATAATTGTAAGATGATAGGTTGTAAACGGATTCTAAGAATCCATGAAAATGTAGAAACTAATGTCTAGTTAGATAAGAACCAAGGAGATATGCAAATTGTTAGTTTATTTTAAGAGTAATATTTTCAGGAATATTATTTAATCATGAATTTTGTTTTAACAATGTTTTCATATTGGCTTTCTGGCACGTTTTTACGGAGAAATTATAGGCGTTTTAGACAAAATATTGTAATTATATAATTAGTGTTTTTTTAAAAACGTTACAACAGGGGCACTTACTTCGCATGTGATATTTTTCCCTTGTTTATAAAACTATATATATAAAATATAAAAAGGTTTAAATCTCAAGTTAGCTTAGCATGTGATAAGTGGTGGATAAATTGTCTGCCTGGCTAATGGATGATAGGCATAAATGCCAATTGATATCAAAACTTCAATACAAACAAATTATGACTAAAAAATACGAGAATAAATAAAGACACAGTTAAAACAAGAATTTGCTTTACAATATTCAGGATGAAAATAATCAAGATCGAACTATAGAACGGAAATAAGTTAAGAATAGATCTGCGTTTAGATTCCGAGACATTTGCCAATACAATTTATTCAATTTGGTTGATATAACTTACTTTTCAAAATAAGATTTCTTGTAATTCTAAAAATTAGATCAGTGTGCTTTAAAACATTATTTTTTCTTAATTTTATTTTATGCAAACGAGATTTTATAATTTCACTACATTTATTTACATGAATTTTCTTTGGAATTTAGGAGTATGATTTTTTTCAGTTTTAAGCGTGAGATAGAACTTATACAGAGTTAATATGAATTCAGCATACAAAATGGGGACTGATAAAACTGTTTAAAACAAATTAAGAATAAAAACCAAATGACCAAATATTGCACATAAACTGTCATTTGGTAAAATTTTGGTACGAATATGGAGGAACAAGATGGTGGCCTCATAAAATGTTTAAAAAAACTGTATTTGAAACTATTTATCCAATTGATTTTTGCACAAAAATTAAATGTAATATAAGAATAAATTGTCAAATTTCAATGCAAATTCAAAATTTAATACGGCAAAATGGTTTTTTTTTGACTTTTATGACTCTAAATATATGAACTGATCAGCATCTTTTTGAACTGCAGTAATTGAAGAATTTTACTTAAATTTTCATAAGATTTATCTAAAAAAATATTGAAAAATAATAAAAGAAATTATGTATCTCTTTTGACTTCATTCACTTTTATATCAAATTTCAACTGTAATGTGTTTCAACAAATGTAAGCAAACCCGAATTAAACCACTTCACTATTGTTTTCATGGGCTAAACAAAATTCAGGCGTCATATTAAGACAAACATCATAATATTTTGTTGGTACTCTTCTAAATGATTGAGATTTGTAAAAAAACTTCTTGCTCCTTTAAGTAAACCCAAAGAAAGAAATCAAGTGGAGCAAGGTCCGGCGACCTTGTTGTCCATTCAACAGTTGCACGACGTCCAGTCCAGAGCCCAGGATATTCATTATGAAGATACGAATTTTGACTGTCCCATTCAGAAAAAAAAGTTGCTTCTTCATGTCCGATACAAGTTATTTCTTTGCGTTCTAATTAAATGTAATATATCTTCAAAAAACAGTAATCTGTGATCTGGGTAATCTTCATTAAGTTCTTGTACAGGGTAAGCGTTGTAGGAAAGAAATTTGTAATTTTTTATAATTTCTTGAACTGTTGATTCACCCACACTCATATTCATCAGCTACAAATGTTCCTAGAACTTGAATTTAAAGATCTGCAGATCTAACTATATATCTAAGGATAGCCAGATCGGGGAGCATATTTAACACTAAAAGTGAATGCGAACTTGGAAACAATACTTTCCACATAACTTGCAGAAAGTGGTCTTTCTCGAAGAGCTTCACTGAACGGTCTGTAATTGTAATTTCGATTACATTACCCATAATAAAACATGATTTCGACTTTACCTTCAGGAACCATAATAAAACTAAAGAAAATGAAGAGAATTAAGTAGAAATAGCACAAAGGCAAAAGGTTAATTTACTCCGAATGACCTTAACATGATGTGTTGTTGAATTCATTCCAAAACTCAGTAACGAGATGTTAAAAATAATTGTAAAGGTCTTCAAAATAAGGTAAGAGTAGATATACTGTGGCATTTAAAATTTAGAAGTTGAAACTTCTCACAGCACTCGCAAAAAGAATGGAGAAATCTTAAAGACCCAAAAAAGTTGATTTGTTTGTACAGGAAAGACTGCCAAATTTTATAAACTATTTAGCTTTACCAGTACTCGAGACATGAGCCCATACCAAGACTTTTCGGACACCCAGTGTAGTAAATTGGAGTAAATGTTGCAATTCCTGTTGTTTCTTTAACCAATCTATCAACAATTTTATTTTTCAAGATTCCGAGATGAGCCCTGATCCAAAACAAAAGTTACATTTTTATTTAACATTCCTTAATATTTTGTAAGTTTTGATTATTTTTTAACAATGTAATTAGTAGAAAAACTTTTTTATTACAGGTAATTACTGCTTACAAGCCACTTATTCTCAGTAAATAATACAAAATTGTTATTTCCTTGTATTTTATATAGTACAACAATGATTCCCAGATAGCAAATAGAGAAATTATTAACCAGTTAAAACTATCGTACTGTTTTTTGTATTTATGATGAAATGCACATCCGGTTTTGTTATTAATTACCGATCGGTCAGTGAAGATATATTCTGAATTTATATGTTTAGTAGAAATCTTCAAGAAATAGGTTTTTAATGATAAGCGGATTATTATTATTATCATCATGTTATTATTATTATCTTTGTTTTGTCATAATAAAGTCGGCGATAAGTTGGAAATATGGTGCTAATATTAATGAATAAATAACGCCTTTAATATGAGTTGCCCGGAAATGATTTGTTACCAATAAGGAACAATTTTTTTAGGATAGTTAAAAATTGTTAGTGCATATAATATTTATTATTTCGCCATGTTTAGCTGTAATGTGTATAAGCCATTACTAATGAACCACTCTATGGTTTGTTAATTTTCTTTCGATCTCGTTGTTGCAGGACTCTGTTTTGTAGAGAAAACTTCACCAGCAAATTGAACTTTCCTAATCATATGTCAAATAAGTATTCTATATCATATTATGTATACACTGTATACAGAATAGGGCTAAGAAATTCTCCCTGAGAAAGGCCAATTCGTGCAATTCTTGATTGCGTAAGTTCTTTATTTATTCGATTATTTCGAACTCTGTACCAATTTTAAACGAGAGTTTCCCCGTTTTAAGTAAAATCAATAAAAATAACTTTCCGCGTCCCAGTATTTGTAGCTAGGATCCTCCCTATAATAATACACATTATCGCGTAGTCTACTAATTAAACCAGTTCCTATACTTTGTATGGATAAATCAGAAAAGCCAGGAACATTTAAAAACTTTCGACCCAACGGATTCTCTGATTAGACAGCAATTCAAAAGAAACTGATGGATTGATGGGATGGTAGTAAAAAATTGGTTTTTCGAATACGTCTCCAAAGTAAAAAGTTTTTTAAATGAACACAGGTACCCCAGAACACCAACTTTGTTAGTGCACAACGGACCCTCCCAGCCAAATGAAAGTCGGAGGAAAAGTGGAGGTACACAAAGCTAACGCCAGACACGTAGAATTAAAAATAACACATTTTTAACTTTTTAACTAAATTTGTGCCAACACATTACATATTGCATATATACATATGTATGCACATATAATTATTATTAACTACTTGTAGTACATAGCTGCTTAAATAAATGATTTTGGTCAATTATGCACTTTATTATATTTTTATTGAAACATCTGCTTTAACCAAACTTTCAATGAAGGAGCTGAATCCTTAACCAATGTTGTAAAGAAAATCTAACAGTTTCATTTTTAAGATTCATGTCCCTGCCGGTTTTAAATATTTTTTAGATGTTCTTTTTCATGCGCCTTATATATTCGAGAGATATTCAATTCAAATTTGACACACGCTAACCGTATTTAACATCTGTAAAATGGTTTTAATGCACATCTAGTGCGATTTTTTTTGGAATCACGAAACCATTGGCCGCCCCAGAGAAACGTCTTTAGCGACACACTCAATTTGGGAACTCTGTCGGACTTCCCGATTTATTTTACAAATCTTATGTCTTTTGAAATATGTTGATATTTTTAAATACTTTTATTGGGCAACATTTTACAAGTTTCTACCTATGCTATACTTAATTTTTACTGTGATACACATCGCCATTTTGTTTTGTCATGTTGAATTCGTACCAATTTATCCCTATATCACATTTAATTTTTCTGCAAAACTTGAATAGGAAGATTTCTCTACGTTGATATTTTAAACATATTATTCGACCGCCATTTCGTTTCGCCGTCTTGAAGTCGTACTACAGATGTACCAAATTAACTCTAACTTAATGCTTGCAGAAGACTTGAAATTGATCTAATAAGTAGTTTTACAGGCTGATTTGATAAACATTTTATTATGCCGCAATTTTTGTTTTGCTATACTTACTGGATTCACACTATTCATTTCTATGTAACACTTGATTTTTGTGCAAAATTTGAGGTAACTTAGATAATTAGTTTTTTAGTAATAATTTTTTAATATTTCACTAGGCCGCCATCTTGTTACGCCATATTATATTTTACCAAAAAATGTTACCAGGTCATCCCCATATGACCATTAATTTTTCTGAGGAAAATTTAAAGCCGATCGGATAAGTAATTTTTAAGCGATGCCGCGAACTGACCGACCGAATTTCTAAAACATAATATTTGACATTTAAGGACGCTAAAACGTGAAGCCATGTAAAAGGGTGATTTTTATCAAGGAATTTTTAAATATTTTATTAAGGTGCCATTTTGTTTCGTCATCTTGGATTCGTACCAAAATTTTACCAGTTAATTCCTATATAGTACTTGATTTCTGAGCAAAATGTGAGGTAAATTGAATAAGTAATATTTCATTAGGCTTCCATTTTGTTTCGCCATTTGGACCCCTAATTTTTAACCAAAATTCTAAATTACTTTATAGAGTTTACCAAAATGTCCGCTTCATATGGGATTTTTAAAAAAATATTTTTTGAGAATCGCCAAAATTAGGGTCTGGGATGGATGTTTTGAAAAAACAAATAAGGAAAAAGTTGTTTTTAATTAGATCTTATGTCACTGTGTAAATGTTTAGATCAACATTCGGAAAAAAGTATTTTTCTTAAAAGAATCAAAATTCATAAAAATGTTCTCGTATTTACCCAACACAGAATAACTGCAACAGTTAGAACGTATCAAAAATATTAAGAATAACATATTTAGAACTATTTTGTCTTATTCTTATTATGTTGAGGGTTCGATGAACCTTGGTGCAAAGTCTTTTAAATTTCTCAAATTGAGACCGCCAATTAAAATTATTCATTTTATTTTATATTAAACTTTAGTGTAACTCTTTAACTAAAGTCAATTATCACTTATTAAACCAATCGAATAGAAATATTTTACTCAAATATTGGTTCAAACAAATATAACTTTTGAACAATTTTTAAGGCTGTTTTTAACCGTAAACGTGGAAAATAACAAAATCGTTAAGAACTGACATATTGAAAATTAAAAATCGAAATGACGGTTTCACGCTTGATTGTAGAACAAAGTTGTATATATAAAATCGAAGTTTTTAATAACAACATCAAGATGCCCCATTTTGCTAGAACATAAAAGTTGTCGATGCCATAGATTAATTTAATTAATTACTTAAAGAGTTTTGTATATATAATTTTTTAGATAAAATAAAATGAATAACTTCAACTGACGTTTTCAATTCAAGAAATTAAGTAAACTTAGAACCAAGGCTGTCACAAAGTGAGATACACTGTATTGTTGAGTTAAATTATTATTAGCTTGATGTATCGCACTTTTCAAATAGATTAATATATACATGTTATCATAAGAACTCAAATTTTTGATAATTGTTATAAAAATAATTACCAAATAGTCGCTTAAAATTCGTAACGCAAATTTGGCTTATGTTTCAATTCCAATAAGTAATTTCCACAAATCAGTGGTTAAATCCTGAACTGGACGACCTAATAACTAATTTAATATATTATATCGTACTGACTCTAATCCTGTTTTTCAGAGGTGCCGTCTCAAACCCTTCCGTTCCCAGTCACGTCCAGTATGTCGGATGTCTTTGCACTTGATTAATGGCACGACCTGCTAATAACACCGACAAATGGACGAACAGACAGATGGACAGACGGACATCGGACGTCTTTATCGGATCATCTAATTAAATTAAGAGACTATAGAAGTCGGCGGGGGGCCGTGATAGAAAATACTGAATGCCACGAATTGGATGCCATGCACTGCTTTAAGAGAATTTGATTCTTGGAATGCTACTTATGTCAATCATACCTTGGGAGTATTCAAGTGTTCAGGCGGTCAGTATGTTTGAAGGAAATTGTTCACAAAAAAAAATGATAGCCACTGCATTACATTCGACATATCGTTGCACATTTAGTTACTCTTGTATACTAATATTATTGCGATTTGATAGCTTTGTTTCTTCCTTATTCATTATCACATGAAACTGATATTTGAAATATTGACGTCCAAATTGATATTTTATGCTCTTTGAAAGGCTGTACAATCTAAATTATTTAATTTTCAGCGAAACAGTTCGGCCACAGTTTCTCTTTAAAATTATTTTATTCGATTCGGACCATTGAAAGTTCTTTGACCCCAAAATACAACATCATTTTATATAGGTACTTTAATTTTAATTATTAAATAAATAATGCTTTCCCAGATAAAACAAAATTTTACTTTCACGCATACTTAATTTTTTTTTGGAAAATGTGTTTGTCGGGTTGTCGTTATAATAATATGTCTGAAAACTCATGTAGAAAAAGCTTTTATATCAGGGAAGTTTCCAGATTTCTAGATGGCGGAAATTTTCGAATGCAAGAACTGTTTATACAGGGTACCGCATTATCTTAACCCTTTACCTTTTAAAGGAAAAAGAAAGAGATTTTGCACATAATAAAATCCTCTGAATATGCAAAATGTTCCAAAAATACGTCGGCTCATAAATAAGATAAGTGGGTTAACAAGAAATAGTTTTTCTACTAATTTTTTTATTCTACATGAATATACAGGTGGGGTCTAGGCGATAAGTTGGTTAGGGAAATAATACAAATTTGACATGAAACTAAGTAGTATGTACAGGGTAAATCAACAACCCTGTGATGTCTCTTAAATTTGGCAACAAACCATATTTGAAATACTATGTAGTGACCACTTGTGCATCATGTAGAAATGTACCCGCGTAAACAGGTATATTATTTTTAAAAGGAACTTCCGGTATATTAACGAATTTTTGAATTCTACGTACAATTTTACGGAATACAGTTACCTACAAGGATATTGAATATAAATTGAACCCACGTTTAACTTGTTTCGCCTGATGAGGTAGATAAAAATGATAAATACAAAATTAAGGTTGTAGGGTGTATCACGTAGTTTTTTATATTTTAGTAGTAAAAAAGTCCTTGTTAAAAGTTTATTTGAATAAGTAACTTGCTTCTTTTAATTTACTTACTGTTGTGTTATTTTCAGTAGTTACTGAAAATCACAGAAATAAAAATAAACAGAGGGATTGAAAAACTAACAAAAAAATCAGTAAATTTCCTATATTCGGAACTTTCCTCGTTATGAATCTTTCCCTTAATTAGGAGTAGTGAAGTGTGACCCAATTTAGTTAGAAAAAGAAATATACTGTCTTTTCAATCATTTTTATTGAACGCCATTTTGTTTTACCATATTAGATTCCTACTAAAATTGTACAAGTTTCTACCTATGTCAAACTTGAGCATAATTTTAATTAAATTGAATAAGTAGATTTTACATTGACATACATCGCCATATTGAATTTGTCCCAACTTATAACTATATATATAACATCCCATTTAATGTTTCTGCGAAAAAAAATTTTGACACCAGGAAAACAGACATATGAAGAAAGCAAGTTGAAGTAATGGCTTCGTCTTAGATACTTTTTTTAAGTAAGATACTTTTCCACACTGGAAAAGAGCACGACAGATAGGAACATATGATAAATATGACACTTAAGGATCTTGTATGTGAAAATTTACCACACCAATTGAAAGTACATGAAAATCAACTCTAGATAACGCTTCTAGATTAAAACAGCTAAAATGTCACTTGAGTTGACTTGAGGACTTCTTGCATAAAGCCCTTCAATTAGTAATCGTGAAGACAGAATCCATTGATTGTGAAGTAAAAAGTAGTAAGTTAATCTTTGTAATATAAGAAGTGATAAAAGAAATATATTATTCTCAATATTCCATAATCTAGTCAAGTCAAAAATAAATTTTTCTTACAGATCTTTCTCTTATTTCTCTTAAAATGAGGTGACTATACTAATACCTTTTTAAACAAATACTTTTAGAGAGCATTTGATTAAAGTTAAAGTTAAGGTTTCATCTTTAGAATTAGGTTTAATGAACACCGAATGTTTTTTAATAAATTTACAGGGATATAATATGTAACGATTTTTAAATTATCCTTTGCTAACTACCGTTACAATTTTAATCACAATTTTTCATCTGAAATTAACACATGAATATAAAGCTCCTTCAATAATGGCCAAACATGGGATTTACACCAACATTGGATATGAGCGATATAGGCAGAGACTTGGAAGTCCTGACGTATCGTTTGTAAATGATGGGTTAGTTTTTGAGGGCAATTTAATTTATAATAATTTGCAAAAAGTTGACGACTAATTGGCATTGACATTTTAAATTCTGTAATGCGAATGTTGAATGTTATTTAATTATCTAATTAATGGTGTCGGTACTAACAAACATTTTAGATGTTTTTTAATAAAGTGTCTGTTCTTGTTGTGTGTGGCCACTGTCAGTTCTTTTGGTAGATAAATATTTTGTATTTATTATTATTAACTATATTTTTAGTTTATTGGCCGAAATATGTAATTAACATAGAACGGAAACTTTCACGGCTTTGGTCATTTAAGAAATCATGATTCTTGGGATTAGACCGTGTCAAATTAGCATTACTAACCGACTTTTGCTTGCGATTGCACACGATACATATTTAGGGATCTTTACTCCATGAGGTCTGCATGAACAGTGAATGAGCTTGGAATACCCGACTTGTGCTCGCCGAACCGTGATCCTGTGTTAAGATCGGATTCCACGTGTGATGTAGACCATGACCCGTATCTATAGTTTAAACTTTTCAATAAATTCTTCGTTTTTCGTTTATAAAATCCTGCAACCGACGCTAGAAACTAATTTTTACATTTATAATGTCTCCGGAGTTATGCTGGTTTTCAGCCACAGCAGACTGAAAAATTTGTTTATTTACTACATCGTTCACATTCCTTAATCTAGCGGATATCAAGCGGTTTCTCCCACATACACTTCTCTACAGGAGCAAAGAATTTTTATATGCTCCTTCTGTTTGAAAAGGGACATCTTTCCGGAATCGTAAGCATCATCTAACATTCTAATTGGAATTGAAAATTGTACGTGTGTTGGCCCGCGAAGTAAACGTCCTATTTTATCTGTTGTGCCATATATGTAAGGAATAACAACAGTACCTAATGGTGGCTCATTATCATTCTCCTTTCACAAAGTTAGATTAGTATAGCTTTTAATTAAACCCGTAACATCTTCAGTGCAATAACCATTCTCTCTCAGAGCTTCGGTGTTTCAATATTTCCGATATTAGAGAATTTTGATTAAAAATCGAAATGGCTCTAAATACTAGTGAGTTAATAGCTGATTTCTTTGGTGCTAGTTGGTGGTGGGAATTCACATTTAGGTATCTAAATTCAAAAAATATTTAATATGTAAAATTCAGCATAAGAAACATACAATAAGAAAGCATAAATATACACAAAAGGACAAGGTACACTATCTCCAGTGATCTCTATTACCTAGCCCTGCTTTTAAAGTTACCAACTATAAACTAGATATTTACGCAAAAAACAGTCATTAAAATAAATTAAAATCAAAATCACGACTCATTATTACAGGCAACAGAATTTCCTGCTTTAATCTTGCTTTTAAAGTAGCCTTACATTAGGTATATTTTTCAATGCATTAGTGATAAACGGAGCCAGAAATGAAAAACTGGATTGAAAAGCCATGGTTTCATGACACAGAATATTTAGAGTCTCGCGCACCCTTCTCAGTTCTCTTACTTGGGTGTTTGAGTATTCAGTATTTGACGTAAAAAACAGGCCAAGTAAATAAATTTGATCTCATTCAATTTATAAAAGTTCAGAAGACCGCGACTATGTGGAGAAATATGTGCAAAGCGTAGAACATGAAATATAAAACGTACACACTGATTCTGCATCTTTTGCAGTCTCGTGCGACTTTCATTTGTTAAACATGGGCCATAAACCATATCAGCATAATGAAAATGAGAAAAAACGAGGAAGCTGACAACCATTTTTTTAGCGTCTCTATCCAGCAAGTTCTTAAAAGGGTAAAGCCTCGTCTATCTTAGATAGACCTTGCCACAGACATCCGAAACATGAATCTCAAATTTCCATCTTGAATCAATCGTCAGCCCTAGATTCCTAATAAACTGGCTGAACTCGATCACCTGTCCATCCACCAGAAGCTCAAGATCTGCATTCAACACAAGTCCTTTATCCCTTATCCATTGTTTAACATTGTGAAGATCTTCATTAATTATATTTCTTGCCCGATCCTTTCCACTAGGTGAAAAATCAAATAAGAGCTGAATATCATCAGCGTAAAGATGGATTTAGGAAAAAATTGTATGTCAGCAATGCAACATAACGCAGCTTGGCCATAAGACAGTCAAGGTTTATCTCTATACCTAGGTTATCTATACACACAATATTACGTCCTAACGCACCATTTTCCTTCCTTTGTACAAATACATCTAGGAAGGAATTAAAGGGTGATAGAGTCTCCTCTACCCCTTTATTCCCTTTCCAATTCTCATAACTGCCGCTGAGGTTTGTTCATAAAAAATTCCCTAAAAAATAAAACAAGTAGATGTAAGGAAGGCACATGCTTGGATAACCTTATAGGTTAACCAAAACACAGATGATGCTTTTGGTGTTTTGACTCATGGATAGGAAAATCTCCTCATATTGCCGAACCACTTTAATCAAAAACATCATAATAATTGAATATAATGGAACGATTCACTTTGCAGATATATTTGTTCAAAGGAAGGAAAAGGGAACGTTAGAACATTCTGTGTATAGAAAACCTACGTATACAACTAGATACTTAAATGTAAATTTCCACCACCATCCTGCACAAACAAAATCGGTTCATAACTCACTAATATTTAGATCCATTTCGACTTCTGATCAAAATTCCTTACCATGGGAAACATGGAAACTGACTGAAGCTCTGAGAAGGAATGGCTATTGAACATGCTATTACGCGTTCAGTTAGAAGATATAGTAGTAGTAGTTTTTTATTTATTTATATTATAGTAGCCACCTCTAGGTAGTAATGTTCTTAGTTACATACATCAAGAGATAAAATAGGACAATTACTTCAGCAATCCAACATATCTACAATCTTCAAGAAAATTGGACAATGCTTGCGATTTTCGAGTATATAAAATTACTTACTCCTATATATAAGTGGGAGAAACAGGGCGCTCAATATTCACTATACTTAAGGAGCATGAATGAAATATTAAGAAGAAACAAGTTGTTCAATCTGCTGCAGTTTAATACCATCATACCACTGGCCATATTATAAATATAAAAAACAAATGACAAATGAACAAAAACTCAGAGAATCTACTGAAATTTTTGAATACCTATACAAAAACTTCAAAAGAGATTTCATAATCCAGTCGAGACAAAAATATTTTTTTTTGCATGCAGATCTTTCAGTTATTACTTTTCTTAAAATGAAGAAACTGTTTTTAAATTATAACATCCTAATATCTTTTTAAACAAATAATATACTTAAACAGCATTTGATTAACGTTAAAGTTAAGGTTTTATTTTGAGAGTTATGAAATTAAATGCACCATTGTCGGCAGGTCAGGTATACATGGGTCTACTCAGGTGGAAAAATATCAATTAGGGTTAATGGACGTCTGGCTCAATTTAATAAATTTAAAGGCGTGTAATATGTAACGATCTCTAAATTATCCTTTGTTAACTATCTATTAATTTTTAATCCCGATTTTCTATCTGAAATTAAGACATAAATATAATACTAGGGCAATTTAATTTATAATAATTTGCAAAAAGTTGACGACTAATTGACATTGACGTTTTATATCCTGTAATGCGAATGTTGAATATAATTTAATCATCTAATTAATGATGTCGGTATTAACAACCATATTTTAGATGTGTTTTTGTAGTCAGTTGCCACTGATAGTTCTTTTGGTAGATGAATATTTTATTTTTATTGTTGTTAACCATGTTTTTAGTTTATTGTTTGTATTTTCAGGTACTCTGATGTCCTACTCGGTATAACAAAATACGTAATTTCTTTTTACCTAAAATATTTCATCACTCCATTCATCAGTATCTGTACAGAAGAGATGAAAATGGGTAACTGACTTTCTGAATTCTGCAGGACCCCAAAGCTATCAATTTCTACAATTTCGCAATTTTCGATATTTTTTTCTGATAAAGGACAACAAATAAAGAGATAAATATGTACTTAATCGTCAAAATAGAAATTTCCCAGAATGTAATTAACCAAATGGATACCTGGAATTGTCCCTGATCCAATGTTCCTATACTAGTAACTACTCAATACACTGCTCTTAATTACTTTTATACCTGTAATTGCCTATGACCTGATCCTTCTATACCTACTTGACTGTACTCGATTTAGTATATTACTGAGTTTTCCCAAGTAAAGTTGTGCTATTATTTTGTGTAAATTTTGGTCGTTTTGTAGTATCAAGACACTAAACTGAAACAATGGCATCCACAAGCAGATGTACCCGTGTAAATCATCCCGATGTTTTTTGTTAAGTGTGTGGTGAATACACTTTGAATGAGAGCAGAAAAACGATTTCTGACTTTGTGAAAAGCTTATCTTGCCTATTTTGGCGTTCATTTAGGAGATCAAGATAAATCTTGGGCACCATATTTCATATGTAAAACATGTGTTAAACATTTGCGACAGTGGCCAACTGGAAAGGAAGAGTCTAAAGTTTGGCGTACCAATGGTTTGGAGAGAACCGCGAAACCATCATGAAAACTGCTATTTTTGTCTCGTTAATATTAAAGGCATAAATAGAAACAATAGACACAAATGGACATATCCTGATCTAGATTCTGCAAGAAGGCCTGTAGCGCATTCGGAAGAAATATCCGTTCCATCATTCAGCAGTCTACCCGAACTGACAGAAGATGATACAGAAACATCAACGTCTGACGAAGTTCAAAGAATTCAATCAGAAAACGACAGCCAATTTGAAGCAGATTTAGCAACTCCGCAGTGTTTCAATCAAGAAGAATTAAACGATCTTATAAGAGACCTGAATCTCTCAAAGGAATCCGCTGAATTACTTGCATCCAGATTAAAAGAAAACAATGTACTTTGTCCAGGTACTAATATTACATTTTATCGTAAGGATCTGCTGCCTTTTTTCGCTCAGGAAAATGACTTGGTATTCTGTAACAATATAAAAGGGTTCTTAGAAAAAATGGGTTTGGCTGAACACACTCCAGATGATTGGCGCCTTTTTATTGACAGTTCAAAACGAAGTTTAAAATGTGTTTTTTTACATAACGGTAACAAATATGGCTCAATTCCTATTGGTCATTCTACTACCATGAAGGAAGAATATGAAACAATTGCATTAGTTTTGAGAAACATTAAATACGAAGAACATCAGTGGGTAATTTGTGTTGATTTAAAAATGGTTGGACAGCATCGTGGTTATACAAAATAGCCTTGTTTTTTGTGCCTTTGGAACAGCAGAGCTAAAAATGAGCACCTTTGGTTTCAAGAGAAAAAATCTTACTTCCGCCCTTGCATATCAAGCTAGGCCTAATGAAGCAATTTGTGAAGGCTTTAAATCGAGATGAAAATAGTTTTGGGTATTTGTCACGTACATTTCCTGGCATTAGCACGGAAAAACTAAAAGCTGGTATATTTGATGGTCCTCAAATAAGGCAACTTGTTAAAGATCCACAATTCACCATATCAATGAACGAGACTGAATCTAACGCTTGGTGTTCATTTGTTTAAATAGTACAACATTTTCTTGGCAATCATAAAGCAGAGAATTACGTAGAATTAGTGGAAACTATGCTTTCAAATTTTAATATTCTCGGCTGTAACATGAGTATAAAAGTTTACTACCTCCACAGCCACTTAGATCGTTTTCTAGAAAATTTAGGTGATTGTGGTGAAGAACAGGGGGAAAGATTCCATCAGGATATTAAAACTATGGAAGATCATTCTCAAGGACGATGGGATAGCCACATGATGGCGGACTACTGCTGGAGGCTTCAGCGAGACTACCCTAGTAAACTCCATTCTAGAAAGTCGTATAAAATAAAATTTTTATGTGATTAGTGACTAATGTAATTATGTAAACTAAGTTTTTGCAGTAAATACTTAAATCCATGTTTTTTTTTAACTGGCAGTAGTAATATTATATATTATAACAGTTATAACGTAAAATATATACACAATTCAAAAAAAAATAATAATAATAACCAGATCTGATAGACAAAATCTGAGAACTTTTTTACATTCTGCATCCAAAAATTACCCAGGAACAGTTAAAAAATCGGAGGCACCAAAATGTGTGTTGGCCTGTGTAATAAAGTAAACATAGGCAACGTACATTTAAAGTACCTAGGCTTGTATTATGTTTTATTTTGTTACTGCATGTCTTTTTTTCAGTAAACTTACTTTAATATTTATTAAAATAGAACTTCTTGATCCAGATATCTTTGAACAGGTCTTACATTTTTACACAGGGTGGCGCATCGAAAACAAAACAGAGGCATTTACGAACAGCTCATAATTTTTGTTAAAAGACGCTCGGTCCCATCGATTTTGTTTTCGAGGGTGACACTAAATTATCATAAAATCACGTTCATGCCTGCTCCCTAGGCCCGGGTGGCACCACCCTTAAAATCTTAAATTGAAAGGGGGGTCGAGTGATACCTCATTTTAAAGGTCTTTCGATACTCGATAAAATTATAATGAATTTCATGTACTTTAGTTCAGTAGTTTTAGAGACTTATTGATTTAAAGCTTAAAGTAGACTTAAATCCATCAGATTAGTGAAGATCAATTAAAGCTAGAAATTTGCCAGCAAGTGGTGTAAAAATAACTAATGAGGATACTATGTTTTAATTTCATTCATTTTTAACTCACGCATACGGAGTTCTTTAATTTTAGGGTTTTAAAAACTTGAATGTAAAAAAACTGTACATTAATAAATAACAAGAATGTACTTACGCGTCACCTAAGTAAATATGGAAAATGGCCACCTTCACTCTAGATGCAGTAATAAAGGTTTTGCTCAAAAGGTTGCCGCACATTCTGCAATATATCAGGAGTAATTTGAAGGCACTTAGTTACAATTTTTTATTGCAAATCTTGTAATGAAGTCAGTTGAGTCGCATAGATTTCGCTTTTTAAGTGACCCTATAAAAGATGATAAATCTGGCGATCTTAGGGTCATTCAGTACAACTTCTTCAATCCATCGACCTGGAAACTTCTGATCTAAATATTGTCGAACAAATATTGCATAATGTGGAGGGGCACCGACCTGTTGGAACATCAACATATCCTCAACGTATCGCCGATCATTCTAATTTTCATTTATGGCTGTTAACGCTGGCTCTATGGCGTCTTGTAAAAATTGTAAATACATTTCACATGTCAGGTTTCCAGGCAAGAAAAAAGGACCAACTATATAATCGCCAAAAATACCTGTTGCTGCTGCTGTTGGGTTGTGTACCTCATGATAAATTCTGGGATTAGAATCGGACCGATATCGGCAGTTATACATGTCGTTTAAGAAAAAAGAGCATTCATCAGAAAAACTTTGTGTTGAATAGAAGGTTTTCATCATTTATAATTCATTCACACAAAACTTCACAATATTGTAATCTCCGATCAAAATCATGTTCATTAAGTTCTTGCACAAGGTGTATTTTGTGTGGATGGAAACTATGGGCTTTAAGAATCCTTTGGATATTACGTCGACTTACATCAGACAGTTTCAACTGGCGTGTACTTAACGTAGGATCTAGATAAACTTGCCCTAAAACCATCACTTCCGTTTCTTCGTTCCTTATGGGATTTTAAATGTTGCGTTTTTTATTGGCCACTGATCCAGTTTCCCGAAATTTAGCCACAAGTTACAGAATATATTTTCGATGCACGTTGCTGTTCTTATGTCGCCCATTTTATATGTGTGATGTTCTATTAGGGCACTGATTATTTCCTACGTACCATGGCTAATTTAAAAAGGGTTAAAAGATATTTTAGCAATAAGGTTTGGTGGTATCAACTGTATACTAAATTCATATTTAAAATCAGTAAGAGGTATTCCTTTTCATATATTTTTCTAAGAAAGAATTTAACACAATAATAACTTTGCCACATTAACACTCAAATCGCTATTTTCAACAGTAAAATGATAAAGAAACCAGTTTTTTAACAAAAATTCGTTGAAGATGTCTTACAGAAAATAAAACCAATGTATTTATTTTTAGGCTTTACATTTGGCATCCTTAAATAGTCGTAAGAGATAGAAATTCATAAACTAAGAAAATAAAAATTCTTAAGTGTATTTTTGTGACACTTGCTGGCAAATTGCATGCTTGATTGTACCTA
The DNA here is from genome assembly GCA_030620095.1 of Kuschelorhynchus macadamiae. Lineage (NCBI taxonomy): Eukaryota > Metazoa > Arthropoda > Insecta > Coleoptera > Curculionidae > Kuschelorhynchus > Kuschelorhynchus macadamiae. The sequence continues at coordinate 1,309,944 of JAUTXW010000258.1, read as the reverse complement.
GGGCACAACCATTTAGATTTAACAACTGCTCAAAGTTAGTATTTCCCAATTTTCTTATACGAATATCTCAAAAACCATTTAATATAGATATAGAATATGCTATATCAAAATATAATAAAATATTTTGCAATTAAATTAACCATTTTTTTTATTAAATTTGGGTAATATTTTTTCAAAGTTGATATTAGATTTTTTTGTTAAAAGTCACATAGACACATAACTCTTTAGTAGTTTCTTACCTAAAGTTTTTTTTTATATTTGTGAACAATGGAAAGGAGTAAGGTCTGTTCAAAGATATCTGAATTACTCTGTACATACAGTAGTTTTGTTTAAAGGTTAAAAAATACGGTATATTTATAGTACGGCGTGACATCTTTTAATTTTGAACCACTTCCACCAGACCTATTGATTTGAAATTTTGTATACATAGATCAGTATCGTTACAATAATGCGGTGACCTTGACTATACTCGTGACCTTGTTAAAACTTTGACATTAATCTGAAGAAATTCCAATTAAATCACTGCTTTTAAATTTTGGTTACATAGCAACACGAAAATATGATTACTTTAACTTTGACAAACTTCTGAACAAATGTTTATTGTAGTACACATATAAAGCTCCGATAACAATTTTTACCTTGACCGCGACCTTAATCAAGCGTGTAATCCGATTTTAGACATCATGTATTTGCCCAATTGTTTGAAATTTCATACACAGAAAGAGGTTCGATAAAAATAGTTACAACAATTTTCTGACTTTAACTGTAACCGCAATCATTCCAATAGTTTTGAACCACTTCCATTTAACTTATTGCCTTTAGATTGTGTTCATTTATAATTGTCCTATAACAATACAAACATATCATGACCCTGATTTTGATAGTATTTAAGTTACTCTTTAATCTCATTCACTTGACCTATTGCTTTGAACTTTGGTTTAGTACACATATCCGGTAATAAGATATATTTCTTGATCTTGACCTTCACCGTGACCTTGATTAATTTTTCAAATCAATTTTAAAACATTTTTACTTAACTTTCAGCTCTGAAATTCTGTATCCTTAGTCAGTTATAGTAAGTGATACATCTTGATATACGCTTTTAAAGCAATTATACTCACCGCAGGTTTATAATATGGTATCGATATGACAATTTTGAGTTATCTATATTGACAAATTCACCAGTAAAAACCTAAAACTGCGTACATATTGTCCAAATATGTTTATTTTGTACATATTTAAGAATATATATATTTATTAATAACAACAGACGAAAAGTAATTTTATCAGAAAATATGACTATGTCACAAAGACTTTTAAAACAACTTTTCTATATTATTAGCATCGATTTTTGTCGACAAAAAACTTCAAAGAATATCTTGTGTATAAAATGTAAGACGAACGAGGTGTCCCAAGAGGGAACAATTTCACAATAATTGAAATCGAGAGTAAGGTCTGTCAAGTGACATCCTCGCTGTTTTCTGCTAGTTTTGCTTACAAAGATGTTTCTGTCAAGCGAGGAACTTTAGATGTCTCTGGGGAAATACCCTTAACTTTATTCTGCCAGGGTGAACCTTAAAGGTATTTTGCACTAACTTAAAAAGACGTTTTTGTGATATAGAAATACCTAAAGTGTATTATTTTACCGAATAAAAATATTATTTTTGCAATTTGCCTTTTATTTATGTCGATGTTTATAAAAATTGGTAAGTTGGCTTTACCTGGAACTTCCATGTTATGACCCTTTGTTTTTACTGAGAAAAGTGAAGTATGACCTAGTTTAGTATGGTACATAGTTATTTACTAGTATGTAAATATATAAATTGTCTTATCTTTGACTTATCTTAATGGAAAAAATCATTACTCGGAATTAAATAAAATAAATATTTTCTCAATTTAAGAAAGTGAAAAATAATACAGTTTTTGTATTTACGTAATAGAAAATAACTTGTCATAGTTCACGTTTACTAATTTTCTTCGGTTATATTGGATTTGAAGTTAACTAAAATTCTTAACATTTTATTAGGTCACCATTTTGTATCGCCATATTAATAATGTACCAAAATTTCACAACTAGGTACTTCGAAGCTTATTGAATTCGTACCAACATTTTAAAAGTTCTTTACCATAATACTTGATTTTTGAGGTCAATTGCATAAGCAATTTTTACACTGTTCTTTTAAACGTTTTATTAATGCCTTAAATTTGTTTCGCCACACTGAATTTTTACCAAAATATTACAGTTTCATTCCCTTACAACTTATGATCTTTCAGAAAGTGAAGTGAATCGAGTAACTAGCTTTTTAGCTATTTCGTAAACATGAGGACCGACAGACCTATGGACTTGAGAAAACTTGTTTTTGACATTTATAAGATCAATCTCAAAGATCTGTAAAACCCTGTGAGGGTGATATTTTAAAAAGGGAAGCCAAAATGCAACTACATTTAAGAACGTGAATAAAATTCGCATACTTACCCTTGTTTACATTCTCTTTGGTCGTGTTCTTCATTATTTTGGCGTAGGTCACATTCTGAATGGCACTGTACGACTTTGATATGTTCAATATCTTTTATTTTATACTTGCGTTATTTTGCATACGAATTAATGCGTATTACTTAAAAAGGGTTTCTCTTGGTACAAAGGAACTGAAATACGAATGTTTTAAAACATTTAGTTTCAATGCATTTGTTCAAAATTTTGATAAGCAGAGGCCATTTCTGGAGTTTTTCGCAACGGTAAAAATCAATTCAATTATTATATTATTATTGTTATCAATATTAGTATTTTTTATTTAAGTATATTACTTATGAAAAACATTATAGCAAATCATATTATTACATAAAGCACAGTGTAATAGAATAACAACAGAATAAACAAATTAAAGGATACTAAGCAGGTATGAAAATGCAGATTTGCATTAGACACGTCATGTAGGAATTTCTTCTAAGATCCGCTGAATTTTTCCCAGATCTCAAGTTGGGTGGCACTATAAGACTGACCGAGCGTCTTTGATAATTGTGGTTTTTGGAATAGGTGCATCATAACAAGTTCTTCGCAACCCCGATAGTAAATAAACAGGGGAGAAGTACTAAAATTTAAGAAGCTTTAATAGGTTTACAGTGTTCAACGGGACAAACACTATAAAAACTACCTCTTGCTTCCGACGTCTAAAAACTTCATCATTCGAGAAGAACAACTCCACAATGTGAGTGAAACAATGCAAAACAGGCACCTCCCAAAGCATTAGGTGAATATTTATTCTTAAGTTGTCTCAGGACTAAATGGATATCCACAAAGAAGAACTCTGTGGCTTGCTCATGAAAGTAAACAGTCGAGGGTATAATACTGAGAATTTTGATTGATTGGCACTATTAGCAAAATCAGAGAACGTTGATGTTTGAGACTTAGCCGAATTGCGCTTTAAATTATTTAATGGAAATTATATGTTGACCATCAGCATGGCGTTATCACTATGCACTTTTAAATTAGAGTTTTTATGGCAAGCCGCGAGCATCGTGTACCATCCGCATATAGAGAGCACTACTGAGTCCGGTACACTCTACATGTTTATGTATGCGTCAGTCTGATCGTAAAAATACTAACTTCCACACACTGCTCTCGTTTCTTTAAGTATAGTTTTAAATACCATAGTGCTCCAATTTCAAGAAGAAGGTAATTATTGACACAGTCGTCTGTTCAGATCCCATAGCGTCGCAGCTGATCGATTTCCTTTTTCAAGGCGCTCAACTATGCCGCACACAACCTTACTGACTGATTTAATTGTAAATTGTTTGTTTCAAAAAATAACTCATTCTTTCTTGTCATATTATTTCGAAAACTTTCGCCGCAAAATAAAGAACTATAGAAATTGGGCGGAAATTGTCAAGAACACCGCGGTAATTATCACTGACACCAACATATCCAGCCTTCAATAACGGTACCAACTTCGACAACTTGAATCCGGAATCCCTGGATCTCTTTAAATACGCCCATGCAAGTTGCAGTTGTTCTGGAAATACATGTTGGTTCCTCTTGAAAACAGTACAAACCAAATAAAAACTTGTTAAATAATAATAATAATAATAAAGATAATGGTGACGATGTTCCCAAGAAATCTATGTTTAAATCTCACACCAACAGCACGTATTTATATATTGCTCATAAAGTTATTTAACTATATATTAAATATGAAAACTACCCCTTTATGAGCAATAAATAGTTACTACGGTCAACTTGAAACTAGGTATACGAAAACACTACATAATTCGGCATACATCTCAGAAATAAATTTAGTAAGATCTAAAGACTTTGAAACAATGTTGGTTTTAATGAAAACAGCAACACTGCGTTTATTTTAGTTTATTACTATTAGATTTTAAGCTGTATGTGGGATTTTGATACGTGCCACTTCATAGACAAAGTGCTTCTTTTAAGAGTTTATCAATGATTCTCATAGGTTGGGTCTGAGTCTGGAAACACATTGGTCTTTAGGTTTCTCTATAATGTAGGATGAAGCGTCAGTGAAGCTCTGTGTTTTTTGATTTTTAGAAAAAGAATTTATCTGAGTAGAGATAGATTGATTTTTAGAAAAAGAATTTATCTGAGTAGAGATAGATTGGAATTCAATAATTGTTTTTCTTGAATCACTATGACAAGTTTCATAAGTTTGCGGTTTTTGCAGTTTTGTAATTTTTGTATTTCTTCAAGTTCTATAACTAAACTGAACTATTTTTAAATATATTTTTAAAATAATTCTCTTATCTAATTCTCTTATATTCACAAAATGTTCGTCTTCATTTAAGTTTTTCAAGGTATATATCTTTCTTCTCCACTTCTTCATGTAGCATTGCATTGTCAACTTTTATCTATTTTAATACGCTCTAACTAACATCATAACTCTGAACATCTTATAAAGGTTCTTATAACCTTCCAGATGTGTAGAGTGTTTCTCTGTAACCAACAAGATATATACACTATATTATAAGACACACAACGCAATAATCGTGTTTTGGGGCAACAAGTATACGATACTGATCCAGAAAAATTACATAAATCATCAGTGCACAAACCAGTGGCGGCTCGTGATGAATTATATTGGGAGGTCAATAACAAGTTTAAAAATAGGCATACTTAAAATAAAAATAAATATTTTATCTTTAAATTGAGCTTTAAATTTTCCTGAAGTTCAGGTCTACTCTTCGTTCTTTAGAATATTTTTATTATTTTTTTCCTAGAAATATAGCTAAATACTCCCAGATATTGATTTTCAGTAGATTCTGCATAAACCATATCATTCGTTAATGAAGTGAAGTGAAGCCGTTTGAAAAAATGCTGAATGACAGGTTAGTTAAAATCGCACCCACATTCCTTTTATAAACGATTTCTCGATACTTAACATTACTAAAGCAGATAGTCTATTTTGGCCCAACTCCTCAATAAAATTTATAAGCCCTTGAAAAACCCCTGGATTTTCAGACAAAAAAGTTTCATCATGGCCACGTGATGCCAGATCGAATGCCCCACAAAATTTTACGCAATATATAATTTTGTTTAAAATATAACGATTTTTGGGTGCATTTTCATTATAATCTCTAAGAGATATTTTATAAATTGTGTCTAGCTGAGTGCGAGTATCAACACTTCCGACCGTAGCATAGTTCACCGAATATTTCATGTGATCTGTTGAAAACGCATGTTTTTTTATTTTTTCTTTTAAGTGTTTTAAGTCTTTAACAACGGTTTTGTACCATAATGAGTCCGTCGAGTCCTTAGAGAACAACAAACAAACATAACAGTAAAATGAATTAGATACTTCACAACCACATATCCAGTTAGCTAAATCGTACATACTTTTACGAAAGTTTCGATGAACCTCTTTATTTTTGTCTTTACTAGTTTGTCGTATACTAAGTTCTGGCAAATTGCGACCACTTACCTTGAATTCGGTTATTTTCTCAAAATTAAGGTCGTTAGCACTCTTTAGTTGTTTAATTTTTTACACTACCGACATTTTATCTCATCTGCATTCACAATTTAGACATAGACCACCCTGAACTTGGTTGTTTTTGCAAAATTAAGTTCGTAGGCACTTTTTAGTTGTTTATTTTTTGCACTAGTCACTACCAACATTTTATTAGCTGTGTATTTCTAACTCACAGATGGATAATAAAAATATATATATATTACAAAAAACAATATATAAATCAATTTTCATCGGTTAAAAACGTCCCAAACAATATCGAGTTAGACTATCGACCGCGCGACCTCTGAACAATTGCCGACGTGATGACGCGACCGATCGATCGAATTATGAGAAGAGAGCGGCTGATGACCCAAATCGCGATTTCATATTTCATTTGCAACCACCTTCGGCTGCCGCTCGGTAGCTGTAAAATCTTCGGGTACTTTCGTCAAGCTTTAAGGTAATCAGGGCAATTCGAACTGCCCAGCCAAGCTTAGTATAGCGTATTTTATTATGCCCAAGGAAAGCAACGAGACTATTCGAACCGCCGCGCGCGGCTAATAGTGTAGCGTATTTAACTTTTCCCAAGGTTCGTATTTTATTACAACTATTAGGAGGGACGGTCAAACGAATAATTCATTTTCTGAAATATTTTTGGAGGGTCATTGACCAAATGATTCTATGGAAGAGCCGTCACTGGCACAAACATAAAACAACGTAATACTAATCCAAAACTCCACATTTCATTCAAAGCATTACACTCCCAGCAAAAAATAAAAATCTGTAGGAAATATTCACCATACTATTGTATTCTAACAGCTGATAACACTTTCTGTTAGACGTGTAGTTATTTTATTCCCAGTAATTAGGTCAAAAAGCATTGTTTTATGGTGATGAATTCAGAATGACAGCACTTTTGGTACAAAAATAAATTTATATGTAATATAAAATAAACGCAAAAATTCGGGGATTTATGTCCAGTTCGAACCAGTAAAAATATCGAAAAACGAAGAACCAGTTGTAATGTATTGTGTGATAACAAATTATTATCTGGCGCCCACTCTTTTTTTTTCGTATATTATATTTATATCAATTGTCAAAAATCTAAGATTAATTTTTATTTTTTATGTACCTTATAAAAGTATAGTTTTTATTTTTCTCTACGATATTTTTATTATTTTTTTCCTAGAAATATTGCTAAATACTCCCAGATATTGATTTTCAGTGGATTCTGCATAAACCATAACATTATTTAATGAAGTGAAGTGAAATTCTGCAGATTTTCAGTCAAATCTCTGTAACTGGCAGAATTTGAATTTATAAATATTGAATTTGTTCAGTCGAATTTGCGCGATGACAAAATTCGTCCATTGTAACTTTTTAATATTGACTAAAAATAATCATAATTTGCACTATGAAATACCCTCGGCACCAATTTTCAGTCGAATCTGCACAAATGACAAAATTTGGCCGTTATGTTGGCCCGGCAATTTTGAATTTCCGAATGTTGACCAAAAATTCATATTTTTCATTTTAGATGCTCCCAGATATTAATTTTAGTTGTTCATCATCTCTAATTTTTTATACGCGAATATTTTAAAGTTGTTACGCGAACTTGTTTGTCGGTTGTGTAGAAGTGGGTGAAAAATTATTTACAATATTTGAACTCGACAAACAAACAAATACACACATAAGTGAAGCTAATAAAGACGTAGTAAAAATATATTTCTTATTAAACTTCCATAATTGTGAGATAATATGAAATAAATAATATTCAGGTTGTCCAAGCTTCTGGCTGTCCAAGCTGTCTCAAAAGTATACTTTTGAGACAGCTTGTACATAAGAAGATTCTGCTACTAAAATAGTTCTTGAATCATAAAGTTTTTTTTATATAATATAATCTACAGGTGAAGATATTTCGTGGGTAAATAGAGCTGACCTGTATATAATAGACTAGTAACCAGCAAGAAGCATGATTAAACAAAACAGAGAGTGTCACCCCCCACTAAAATTTTTACTGTGACTGACTGAAACTCAGATTCGTGGAGTTTTCTAATTTCTGGAATTTGTCAATTTAATCTGATATTTTGAACCGTTTAGATGTTAATTAATAAAATGTAAGGCTCTATATATTTAAAATTGTATGTTCTTTTTTCTGTTTCTGTTTTGATTGCTAAAAAAGGAGGATGTAAATTTATTGGTTTATTTTTGGACTAAAAGCTCAGATAAATATGTGTTCGAAATGACTACGTTTTTGAGATACATTATGTTAATTTTTTTTCTTTTTAATTACGAGGTCCACGAAAAAACTAAAAAAAAATAAAATTTTGACATCCTGTGTTTTAAAAACGAAGGCCTTGCGGACACATGTTTAAAAACTTTTGGCCGTAAGATAAGATAAAAAATTAAGATCTTCATTAAAAAAAAACATGCTGTAGACTGTTTATTAAAAAACTCTCTTTTTGATTTGCCGGTTTTCGTGGTCAGACTTGTAACGTTTCATTGCAACTACGAAAATTTAAATAATTTCACTTTTCAGTAGTGAACAGCGACGCGAACCCATGAGAAAAACTTCCGATTCGCGAATATGCGCAGTAAGTGCTGATAGCGTGACTGTGGATTCCATGTAAATCGTTTTGAAGAGCAAATAGGCTGTCCTATTATTACCTAATTAATTAAAGAAATGCTTTATCGGATATGACTGTTGAATCATAACATATGAGAGACATTCGGAAACAAATGTCGTAAGAAATAGCAGTTTGGAATAAAAGCTAATGATAAGTTAAACGTGTAGATCAGTCTGCATTTCACGAACAGCTGAAGTACTTTTTATTGATTGTCACATTTGTTTTACCGTGTGAATGCACAAAAGTCAAAAACCGAATAATGCCCTCTAGAAATGTAAAATTAACGGTACAAATCAACAACACCTGGCCGTTAGATGGTTTATTATAAAAATGGTGAAGCTGTCCGAATTCATCCCATTTTACTTATATATTATCACCCAAAAGTTTTTTTTTAACTTTTACTGTCGTTTAACAATATAATTATTAGTCAATGATACACGCTTTAAAAGTTGTTCTGAAAAAAAAATCACTACTTATCAATGTGATTCTCGCCATACCAAAACTTTGTCAGTGGATGATACCGCCTGTGAGAAATCCGAAAAAATTATTCGTCTAACCTCTGACGAAAATAATTCGGGCGAAGACGCATGCTAAGCACTTTAGAAAGTTTTTCCAAAAAATCTCAGCCCATATTTGGAAAATTGTCTTTTACAGGAGTAATGCTTTTCAATAGTCAATTAAATATGTTTTTTTTTAAATGTGACATATAATGCAGATACTTCCAAAATAATACATGGCATATACAAGCAGTTGACGACTTTAAATAGGTCAGAATGTAGATTCTGTTAATTAACTAAGCCATAATATTTTGCATCAACTTATGGTAACTTTCAATTAAAAGTGTAAACAGCTTATTATCTTGAGACTTTTATAGTTTAATTTACCATAGGCAAAGCAACCATTTAGGGAAGGTAGTTAAAATCTTGCTAAAGAAGTTTAAATTTAGACAAGATCTAATTTGACAGTTGTAAGTTTAAAATGACATAAGCAACAATTAAACAAATAATTTACCATAAATGTCACACTAAAAAATGGCAGTGACATACGCAAAATACAATTGGCGAACTAACGGTTTCAATTGTCATGACAATTAGATCTGGTCTAACTCTTAAACTTTTTAGTGAATATCGGGGTTGGTGTCTTATGACAAATGCATCATTGTAGTATAAATTATTTTTAAATTTAAATAAATAAATACTTAAAGAGAAGGGAAATTTTTTGGCCCAATTAATCCACTAAGTGACGTCATTAATTCGTAATATGCGCAATAGAAAATGTTGTGTAATGAAACACGATTACCAGAAATATATAACCAACGCATTTTAAGGAGGCTAGTATTTTAGAATTCTAAGATATCTAAAAATATTTTATTTAAATATTATTTCGTTACTGTATTCTTAATAGCCCTCTTCCAGTCAATCAGTGTGTTTCGACATCATCTATCACGTTGACTAGTATTACAAATGATATAGGTAATAAAACTGAAATAATATACACTGCACACTTTTTTATTGTCACAGTTTAAATATTATGGACAACAGGAAGCATTAGTTTTTCTGATAAAATCTTATTTTTCAAATCGCTATCATTGGTTTATATAATTCATTTGATGTTTAAATTTTATCTGGTATACAATTAGTAGCATCGGTCCTTAGCCATCTTCTCTTTATTGTTTATTGTTCTGGTAGTTTGTTCTCCCTGCAAGATTCAAGCCTATGCAAATGTCAAAGAACCTCTCATAAACGAAGATCTAAAAAAAATCTGCCCTTAAAGCATGATTAAAAACGTAAAATTTTATAACGAAATTAAACCAAAAAATAAAAGAGGTTTTTGTAGTTCACATATTAAAAAACTCGTTTAAAAAATATTGGCACTTTCGACATAGTTTTTGAAAGAAAAAGTTAGGTGTTGCCAGCTAGCGGAAAATACCAAATATCAATTTCTTAACCCTATTAGTTCCCTACAGTAATTTGTATATTATTTAACATTAAAGTTTCACAGTTTAGTATTATTGTTTCCTTCTATAATGGGTAATAATTTTCGTTCTTTATTTGTGATTAAAACTAATCAAGCCTTTTTCAAAACTGAAACACGATTTTTAATGTCTATCCTTTATTGAATAGTTTTCGGAATAGTATGTGTACTCCGTAGAAAAAGCCACATTTCGGAATCCGTAAATCTTCTTATTAGGTATAAAATATACTATTTGAATAGTTACGGCACAAATTAAAAAATATTGCAAATTCAAAAAATGCAATAAATATACATGGTCAAGTCTTTAGACTTAGTCCCAGACAATTTAATCACGTCCTACATATTTTTAATCCCTATGTTCCAGTTTTTCATCACTAGGTGCCGTATTTTAAGCATAAACAAATTATTTGGTAGACATGGCATCTAACACGTGGGATCCTGTCTTTTTTTATTTTGATATATTGTTCCAAGGGTCAAAATATGGGTTCATGGTGTATCAAGTACCAACGCAGGCTCTAAAAGAGATTACTAAAATATTAACTATAACTTTAATGTATCATTAATTTGAAATTATTTTAAATAAATAGTAAAACATTTAATACATTCATGCCATAAAGGATGTACCAAAAATAATTTTTTGATAAAACAAAGTCTGGCAATCAATATTTATAGTTTTTGTACACTTAAAACATTCGGAACCTTTTAACTTTACCTTTGGTACTATGTATTACAATGTGTTTACCTATAGAGTGGTACGACCTTCGCATATATAGCATAAGGGTTATAAACAAAAATGTTTTTTGGCTTTTTCGCAACTGAATAAAAATATATAAGTTTAAATTAATTGAAGCAAATATTTAAATGAAAATATAATTATTAAAAGTTATATATTTTTTTCAGTTGGGAAAAATCCAAAAAAGATTTTTGTTTGTCAATCTAAACGGAACAAATAATCTGAACACATCTAAAAATTTGGGAAAGTTTCCAACAGTATCTCAGGCTGAGGTCTAGGCCATTTTAATGGCAACAACGATGGAGGTAATTAGAGAAGGGGTAGAGGAGGAGATTGTTATCTGCTCAGATAGTCAAGCAGCGCTTAAGGTGCTGGACTCGCCCATTGCAGAATTAGTTCTGGTACAGGAATGCAGTGAGAAGCTAAAGCAGTTTGGGTGCCAAAGCGTTGTGGCAGCGAAGGTAATAAGAAGGCAGATGAGCTTGCTAGACTCGGAGCTGCCTGGCCATATGTGGGACCAGAACCGTTTAAGTATTACTAAGTGGCATATGAGGTACTGCACTGGACGAATGAACATACCAAGAGCTGCGACGTGAGTGGGCCAGTTCGAAGGTAGTAGGCAGGCCAAAGACTTCATTACGAAGCCAGATAAAAGCCGAACGATCCTAAATTCCTTCGTAGAAATAGTAACGGGGCATTATCGATTCAGCAAATACTTCTCTATATTAGGTATTGAAGATGACTCTACTTGCACGTAGTGTCAGGAGGAGGAAACTCTACTCCAGTGCATGTGCAGATGTGAACCACGAGTAAGACTACATTGAGATATTATAGACACTAAGGTCTTGCATAGATTGTCAAGTCTCTAGAGCTCCCCAATTACTGCCACATGTATTACAACAATTTCAAGTTTCAAAATGTCCAAGGTTGAATTAATTATTTTATACCAAAAAATTAAAATATTGCTGTAGTTCCAGCTTTTCATTAATAATAATAATTATTATCCTAGTTGATAATATATAACAGTGTCTCGCTAGGTTTCCTGTTTAAATTAAGGAAGAATGTAAAAAATGACCAATAGAGCCTAATGCTAAATATTATAATCATTCCCAATTAAATTTTTGACAAAAAAAGTAATGTTAATTATTTTTAAAAATAGTTTGCTAACAACGATATTACCAAAGATATTATGAAGTTCTTATAAAAACCTAAAGATCCAGAATTAATTATTTTATACCAAAAAATTAAAATATTTCTGTAGTTCCAGCTTTCCATTAATAATAATAATTATTATCCTAGTTGATAATATATAAAAGTGCCTAGCTAGGTTTCCTGTTTTAATTAAGGAAGAATGTAAAAAATGCTAATAGAGCCTAATGCTAAGTATTATAATCGTTCCCAATTAAATTTTTGACAAAAAAAGTAATGTTAATTATTTTTAAAAATAGTTTGCTAACAACGATATTACCAAAGATAATATGAAGTTCTTATAAAAACCTAAAGATCCGCCAAAATGAAAAAAGAACCATTCTAGGCCTCTTAAGCATAAATCTTTATTTTCGTTTAATATTGTCACTACAATATTTGATACTATTTGTTATATTTGGTATAAAGCCTACGTTACATCTTTTATTTTAATTTTTGGGTACACCCTGCAGTTCCATACAGAAGTTGGCTAATCAACCTTTGTTTGAGCTCAAGAACTTCAATTTGAAAACAAGTATCGGGTACATTCAAAAATAGATTTTCATTGAGTTTCTTTTTTCGAAATGACAGGTGTGAATTTCCTATTTATACTTAATAAAGACAAAATGTATAGTTCTATAGTTCATTCTAAAACCTGTATTGCCATGTATAAATACTTTAGTCCAGCAAAGCATGACCCAGTAATGTAGCTGTTTTGACTAGTTTGCAACCTTACTATATTAGGGTTGCCACACTTTAGAAATTCCCATCCCGGACACTTAAGACGGCAAACAACTATCAAGTCAAGACTAAAAAAGAAAAAAAAATCCTTGCACTGAAGATCTAAGAAAACAACAATACATTATCAGCTGATGGCTAAAAAGAAAGTCCTAGCTTTCAACCCCTTCTCGACGGCTCTGGAGAATGACCTGGGTATGTAGTAATCTTTTATTTGTCATTTGGTATAACCTTCTTCTGGGATAATCCGGTGCCCCAGGCGAATTATTTTGCGGCCTGGAGAACGAATCTTCAGTCCAAGATAATTTCTGTCAAACCTGTCAAACTTTAATTGAGCTTTTTGCAACCGGCCATTAGGCTTTAAAGAGGTCATTCTCTAATTGGCAGATTTCTTAGCAGGCATGTGAGAAGACCGAAATTTGCTAAGGTTAGCTACCCAAACTACTACAAGAATAACCAGAAACATTGCAGTTATTCATTTTGGCGCTAGCCTAGGAAATATCTAACTAAAACATTCAGAACAACCTTAACAAAGTCTCCAACTCACATCTGTGAACCAGTAGTTAACTCATCAGCACCGCAGAGAGCGATGCAGTTTTTTAAGTTTGGAGCATGGGGTGCAAACGAGTCTAGAATTCGCCTTGGTTACTATGATGTACGTATACGAATATAAACACAGACATGGGTTATTTACAATTCAAAGTAAAATATAATATTCATTTTAAAGGCTGAGATTAAAATCTGGAGAGCTATGTCTTTAACGGGACGTGCTAACTTGCATGTGTTTGAAAATGCAAGTTCTTGTACCGTCCAAATAGTAACGCAGTACATTCAGAAGCATAGGATCAACGCTTTGGACTAGCAAACCATTTTTTCAGACCTAAATGCACATATCTCTGGGATATCTGTAGAGAAGGTTAAGTGATCGTTAGGCCCCCAAAATTAGGATTGAAAATTTTGTGTAAAAATATCATAAGTATATGGCTTTCAATAACGAAATACCAAAAGGTTAAAGTTAAGGTTCAAAATAACGTTTTGTCACTCTGAAATTAGTTTAGTGGAATTTCGAGCCAATTTATCTTGGCACCTCATTTAATAAAGTCCGATTTAAAGATAATTGCAATGTACTATGTAGAAAAAACAATTGCAGGAGAGTTTCCAGGGAGGAAATGACTACCTACTAGTATAAATCGTGCTATTCGATGGCTTGGAGAAATCGCATCCGTTTATAGAAAACTCGCAAATGATGAAAATTCAGAAATGGTACGCGAATGTCATTGTCATAGAAAAATCAACAGCGAACTCATTTATTTCAACGTAAAATAGTAACCAGGACAAGAAGAAATCTGTACAAGTTGTTCAAAATGCTCTAAATGTTGCAATAACACTTAATACCAACATCTTGCGATCATCAACATCTTTGCGTCTATACAGGTGATTTGCGAATACAGACATGCAACGCCAAGACGAAAAGAATTTTACGCTCCAAGTCCCTCAAAACAGACAAAATAATAGGGTTTACTCGAGAACCAAAAAGAACGCAATTCAATCAGAATGTTTATACCACAGGAAGTTGCGGTTTTCTAAGAAGCTCATGGTGTCATGCCTAATATCCAGGATTGGAAAGAGCAGCGTATTTTTTGCTGATTTTCAGTTAACGAAGATCAATGCAAATAGCTACATAAGGCATTTACGTGATGATTTACTTCCGGAAATGAATCGATTGTATTCGAACAATAATTACGTTTTTATCCAAGACAGCGCCCCGTTCTATAAAGCGGCAGTAACACAACAATAACAGCTCTTAGAAGAACACACGCCATGTTTTGTTCTAGCAAACCAGTGTCCTCCTAATTCTCCAGACTGTAATCCTTTAGACTATTCAGTATGGAATGCATTGCAGAAAAGGTGTACGCTCAAAGGCGGGAACCATTTGCAAATTTGGAAGATCTCCGCCGAGGCAGAGTGGGACGAGCCTGTGCTTTGTTGACATTCGGCCCAAAATGGAAATTAACCTAATAGGAATTTTATATTTTTTTATAATTGACTATATATATATATATATATATATATATATATATATATATATATTTATCCTAATTTTTCTTGGTTTGAGGTCAATACATTAACAACAAAATTAGTACATATTTTTAAACATATATTTCGTTTCTAAGGTGACGTTTCGACCATAGTTTTGGTCTTTTTCAAACCTAAAATTTGTTTAGCACTATTTTTTTTAAGTTTATAAAGTATTAAAAATTTAGGACTTACCATAGAACGTAAAATAGTTGACTAAAAAGTATACATAATCCACATATCTGACATATACTACACATATTTAATTTACATTTTACAAATATTGTGGACGTTTATTACAGACAAATTACAAGCGACTGAGCGAACACTGTTATAGTAAAGATATATACAATTTATTTAGGTTGTTTATGTCTTTTTTGTCATTTATGGCGTTTTTGTTTTTTTGAATTTCAGCCATCTCAAAAAATTCTCTTTTTTTCAACTGAGGTTCGGATTTTAATACTTTCACTTGTTCGTAGTTGAAAGTATGTTTTTTGGACATCTCATGGTGTGTTAATATATGTTATTATATATATATATATATATATATATATATATATATATATAATAAATAAGATTTTTTCTACTAACGGTCTTAATACGAGCTATCGAAGTTGGCTGTATCCAGCCGATCAAAAAAATGAGTTTTTTGTAGTAATTTTGCGAGTTCCTCAAAATAGTGTTACTGACATTTTTCCAGAACTATTAAATATCAATATTTAAAATGGTATTTTACAGTTTTTAGGGTTTCAAATGTTTCCTGGATGAATTTTTTTTCTAGATTATGTTAGTTAACCCTTAATTTAAATTCAAATAAGAAATATATTTATAAAATTCGTAAATAACTAACAAAGATTTTATTGTAAGGGAATATGGCCTTTTATGGAATTTTACACTGTGTAAGAAAAATTAAAATATATTTATATTGACAATTTACCAGGCAATGGGTAACGCAACAAATACATTTTTTCCATTTGGCTGCATGCTGGTACAAATATTCTGCTATTTCAACTAAATATATGTTATAGTTTACTCCAAGTCAATTGGAACATACCAGCGTTAGACAGCACACGGTATTAATTATGTCACCGTTTGACAGCATGCCTTTGGCAAAGTATTTGGTTTACAATCGACTGGTGGCATAATTGTTTCGTTGTTTTTTGCTTTTTCAATTGACATTGTATAAACTATACTTCACTTTCCAAGCGATAATAATAATAGGTAAATCTTCATGTAAATCTACATAGGAGAAAATTATATGTATAATAATTGTAACATATATTTAAATAAATACATTGCTCTATTATGTAGGCAGCAAAGCACAACAGAAATAGTTGAAAATTATTGGAGAATCACCCAAATGAAACGTTCTTAATAAATCAATTAATAAGGCACTGAAAATTTACTTCTGGGGTCGGTTTTCCAATATTATCAATTCAATGTTTGGCTTCGAAACTGTTTATATTTTAACTTTAGGTTCAGGTTCTAGGGGGAGGGGTTAATTCCCAAATTCCCAGCGGTACGCCACTGGTCGTATTAAGGTATTGGAAACCCAGCAAAAATATTTCACTGAAACCATTACATTACGTACCGCTGCTACCTTCAAACAGGAAAGAAAACAAATTAGTTCTCCAAATAATATAATACAAAGTCTACTAAATATTGCTAATATCTCGAAAATGGTTTGTTTAAATTTAAATTAGACGCATTTTTTGCATACTGTCTGTAGGTACTACGTAACTACTTCTCCCTTTTCCAAAGATGTAACTAAATAAGTAGATAAATCATAGATAGCTTTGCACATAGTCTATGAGAGTATGTGACATAGAGTCAACAAGTGTAGCACTTTTCAAACCCACTATTTAATTAGTGTAACTTTGTAGAAAAAAAGTGCATGATGGAAGAAAAACCCCTCGAAAAAAACCTATACCCGCTTTGAAAAATATCTGTATTAATATTGTTGATATGTACCCAGTGAAGTTCAAGATGAGTTCTAATATTCCAAATCTTTCATTTTCGCATTTTAACAAATGTAGAGTTGATAGCAGCTTGGAATTTTTGTTTGTATGCTGGCCAATCATGTTAAGTTAATTTTTTATCACATGAGCAGCCACCCTGAAGGTGAAAAAAGTTCTTCACATAACTTTTTTACTTTTTGAGTAATTTCTGGATGCGCTTTAATAAAATTAAAAGCAAATCGAGCATTTCTGTTTTTCAGCCTAGCCTATCGCAGGTCCCACCTTTTTCTGAATTAAGACAATTGACGTATTTAAATTCTAATTATCAAATTTTAACAACCAGAAAACAATAATATAAACGGGCCTATGGTACAAATCACCTTAATAGTGTTCCGAATTTATCTATCTATTTGATGTTTCATAAATATTTAAATAACGTTATCTTACGAAAGTTTTTCATTTGCGGCCTAGTTTTTAAAATACTCTGTATACAGTGGGGTCCAAGAAGTATGCAACATATGGATACTTTTTCAGTACATTTTGAAAAAAAAAACAATAAATTTTGAATATCCCCCACATTATTGTACTTTTTTCCAATAAACGTAAACATACATTAAATCTAAGCAAAATCAAGTAACTTGTGCCCAAACGTTCAGATTAAATTAATGTAACTTATTTAGACATATTGTCTGTTGCATGGGAATTTAATTAGTCTGTAGAATTTTGAGTGAAATATTTACAGAAAGTTAAATGCCAAAACAACAATATTTATAGAAAATTAAATGTCTAAACAAAACTCTTATTCCAAAGAAATTTTTTGGGATAAGCCTCAATTATTTCGCAACTAACTATAGGTTTTCATTCTAAACAACTTTTATCTATAACATTTTGTCATATTTTTAAAATTACTTTATTCTTGATCAGTTTTTACATTTTTTGCCTACCCTGTATACTTTTCGACTTTTACTAAAACTAACTACTGCTAATACAATATCTTTTAATACACTAATTTTTATCAAGAATCAAATTTTTTAAGACATCAAAAATATAAAATATCTTATATGTTGCACACTTCTTGAACCACAATGTATATACAGTGTGGCCCATTTAAAAGCGAAACATCCTTATACCCCAGGAATTATCTACCATGTTATTTTCAAATTTTAGTGATGTATATGGATTTAAAATATGATTATTTTGACAGATTCAACTTTGACATTGCTCATTGACGTGCACGCCTAGAGAGCGGAAAACGGTACGATTTTTAAGAAAAAGATATTAGGGATTTTTTTAATGACATTTTGATTCTCGGTTCTTACTCAGCATCATCAAGAACCTCCTTATACCAAATTTCAACAAAATAAGTCAATAGTCTTGGGAAATACGAGCTTTCAAAAAATGCATTTTTTTTTTCATTTCCAAGGCAGAAATCTCTTAAACCATTGTCTTGATCAATAACAATAACACTATTTTACATTTTTTAATTATTTTCACCATCTTTATCGAATTTAGAAAACAAAACAGTTCTAAGACGTACTCTAAATATGTTCCAGTTCTTCAGCTCTGCTGTTGATTCTTAATTATTTTTATTAAAATTATAAAAATGTCTTTAAGCATTTTTCTTACTAAAATCCGATAAAGACCGTTAAACTAATAAAAAAATGTAAATAGTGTTTTTGATCAATATAATGGTTTAAAAGATTTTTGGCTTTGAAATGAAAAAAAAATATATTTTTTGAAAGCTCGCATTTCCCAAAGCTAATGACTTCTTTTGTTGAAATTTGGTATGAGTAGGTTTCTGATGATGCTGAGTAAGAATCAAGAAGAATCGAAATTTCGTTAAAAAAATTGCTAATATCTTTTTCTTAAAAATGATACCATTTCCTTCCTCTAGGCTCGTACGCCAATGAGCGATGTCAAAGTTGAATATGTCATTGAATATTTTAAATCCATACACATCACCAAAATTTGAAACTGATAGTTAATTCTGAGATATTAGGGTGTTCGTCTTTTAAATGGGTCACACTGTATAGAACATACTTTTTAGGTGGTTGGTATTGTGTTGTATTTATTATTAATAACACTTATTAATTAACATTGCCTAAAATAACTGAATACTGTTTAATTCATTCTATGTCTAATGTTTCAAATTTTTAATTCATCTAATATTAATTTAATATTTAATGTACCTGTTTTTATTTTATAAAAGTTACAATCCAAGAATAATACTGCCTTTCTTTTCCTTAGTTATCTATATAACACTGGTTAACAATTATTTTAATTACACAAATATAACCAAAATTATAAACTTAAAAGTAAATGTCCAGCGGCTGCCATACGTTCGTTCTACTGTGCGACGGTGTTTTTGAAAAGTGTGGCCAGAAGTGAAATTTAATCAGAAGAACAATATTACATTTTAAACATATACTGAGTAGTGTGGATTTAGGTTTTATCCAACATGTTTCTAAGTAAAATACACCATATAAAACGTAAATTGTTAGAATTTTGATAAACGTCGTTAGCGTGTAATTGTTTTTTTTTCTAGTTGTATTTAAAAATTTGCCGTTCCGTTGTTTTTTAATATAATCGTTTGAAATTTAGAAGGAATAATTTTATATTAATTGTCTTTTAGAATACAAAGTCTAAAATCGCTATCTCAATGCGTTCCGGAGATATAAGGGCTTAAAGAGGATTTGTCTTTTTTCTAGCCAGCCGGTATTTAAATAAAAACTATTTATCGCAAAATTCGTTTGTCTTAATTTTTAATAATAACTTTTATATTTTTATTTAATTTTTAAAAACTATACATCTTTCTTAATTTTAATAAACACTGTTTGGAACATTTAAAAAGCTAGTTCCATTGAACATGTATAACAATTTTTAAAAGTGATTGCTAATTCGTTTTGACTTGTTTAATTGAAAATATAGGTACAACTACTTTTGTGTTAATATTGTAGTAGTATTGTAGTTAGTATTAGAAAAACTAGCTTACTAACATAGCCAACACATATTCTATCTTCCAAATATGTTGCACCTTCTACACCGCTATATTATAAACATTTTCGTAAAACCGAAAAGATTTACAATATATGTTTAATGAGTTGTTAAAATTAATAGAAGAAAAGGTTCTATAAATTAAAAAAAAAATGTGACATGAATACTATAGAGTTATAATCTCATATAAGCCAATGGTTCAATTTTTCACTGTTAGTGGAAGCAAACCGTAGATTTGTCGGGTCATAAATAAGTCTGTTTCGCATAAGAATATACTGTGCGTGTATCTGTGACAAGTTGACAACATAATCCTTCCTCAAATACAGTGATCCGTACGAGCTACCTTATAAGACCCCTGAATTAAGATAACTTGCTTCCGTTGGGTTTGTTTTCAATAGATATTTACATCAACGTCTATGCTAATGCTAACACTGGAAAGGTAATGCCTGTTCTATTTATATCAGTGACTATCTTGACTTACACTACTTATATTTCAGATCTTTACTCTTTTGTATAAGACCTTGCAGAATCCTTATAGAAAATGGCTTTAGGTCAAATTGAATGAAAATTTGGGAAAATATAGGACTTCTCAGAGCGGTTATGCCGTAGACTATAAAATGTATCCTACGCCGGTTCTCGATTGATTGTCTACATCAGAGCTGTCATAAGTAATGACAACAAATATTTAAAGTACAAGTACCAAATACTTACGAAGTCATCAACACGGCCAAATAACAAGTACATTCAAATTTTAAAAATATTTGAAGTATCAAGTAACTGGTAATTGTACTTAATTTTAGTCAAGTAAAGTAACGCCTGTTAAGTTCATTGTTCTGTGAAGATGTACTTTCTTCGTTATGTTTATCTACGGATTTTTCTTGTTTTTCTATATTTGCTTTCACCGCCTTCATGGACTTTACGTACCATTGCTTGGAATTAGTCCGATATAGTTGATTTTTAAATTGAAACAAATATCTTAAAACGACTAATTTTTTGAATATTCACTGAGACGCCTGAGTTTTACATGATTTTTATTTTCCAATACACATTTTAAAAAACTCATAATTTGCTCAACATTTAAAAAGGTAAAACTTACTTCTTTACACAATAATACTAAAAAACTGGAAACCGAAACTTATTCGAATAAGGATTAGATTGTTATAGAATCCAAATAATTCACGGGTATTAAACTATACAATATATAATAATACTATACTTAACTATTTCCATACATATGCTTAAATGAATATCTATATTTCTCATTTGGATTAAGGTCGGAAGTCAAAAAATTAACGTTGCATGTGTGCTTTTAAGCTTAGTACTTTGGAGTATTTATTTAAAGTTGAATAGAACCATTTGATATTCCAACATTTTACTATATCTTCATATTATAAATTGTCGAGTTAAATAATTTTGCAAATAAATAAATTAAATTGTCCTTACTCAAGTTTTCTTATTAACTCAGACAATATTGTTAAAAAATAGTTTACAAAAATAATAAATTAGCATCTGAACTAAGATAATTCAACAACAGCATCTCAAAGCATTAAGATTATATCTGACTTTCAAGTAACAGGAGGGTTTTTTCAAAATTTTAAGTTATAAAAACTAAGAAAGTATTCTCAGAATAGGTCAAAATATCTGGCTTTCTTGGTTATCGGAAATGATTTGGCAAGCGGGACCTTGAGATAAATTAAGTTAATACTAATTGATACTTTACGAAAATAATTACATATTATATGTTTATTTTTAACACCGGTTTATATTTATTAGTATTTCCATAAAATAATATTTTTGGCGTGTATGTAATTAGTAATAGTTTATATAGTGATCTTTTAAACTGGTTGATGGTTCAATATTTGTATTGGAGTCATTACCTTTGTGAACACCTGACAGTGACATACAATGATAGAACAAAATTCTTAAAGGGGCAGAGTGATAAAGGAACAAATTAAAAATTAAGGATGAAACCAGCATTAAAACCACTAGGTCATTGATATTAGTTAAAAAATAGCGTAATAGAAAAAAATTATAAAGTTTTGCCAATTGGGAATTAAGCTCCTTAAGGAGTGTACTTTCAAAATCAAAAGAGTTCCCAAAGGGCTAGTGGGAGCTTCATCCCCTAAACTCACCCCGAATGTGCAATTTGGCATTTTGCGATTTTCTCGAAAACAGGACGTCTCACAAAAAACTATACATACGAAAAATGTTTGCCATAAAATTCTGCATAGGAAAGATTTTATATCCGAAACTATTTAGTATAGGGGTTTTCGAGAAATCGGGTGTTGATTCTGAAGGTGTGAGTTAACGAACACGGTATAATCATGTATTTTAGGTATGATTTCGGAACTTTCATTAGGGTTAAATTATAGTAAGAAGTGTTTTATAAAAAGTTTTACAGCTTTTACAAGTTTTTTTAAAAGTTTTACACCACCACTGATGTCTAGTTAGACGCTTTGATGGTTTTTCCTTGAGTCCTAATCGTCTAAATCAAAATATAATTCATAATTCATTCTACGCCTGATATTTTGTTTGATAAAAACACAGTATTAATTCAGTCACAATGTAATTTTTTAACAACTCTTAACAATAAGGAACGACTTATTTCACAGCTAGCTGATCATCTGAACAACCAAAATATAGGCACATGTATAGCAGCAGATGATGCTGACGTTGAAATTATCCTTGATTTAATTATTGCACTTGCCCCAGAGGACAGAGATGTCATATTTTGAAAAGAAACTCAAGGTAATGTTAAAAAGCTGCTATATAGTTCGAAAACTTGCAATCTTTTAATATTGTCCGCAATTGTAACGAGTCTATTTTATTTATTCATGCTATTAGTGATTTAATCGGGAAAAGGACCTTGATAGTGTAACCCAGATTTTTAATAACATCAATTCAACTCCTAAAAAAATTGGGTAAGCTCGGGAAAGATTTATATTGATGCTCTATAAGGCTAAACTATTACACGGCAGTCTAAGTGAGCAAAGATTTAATTATTTTAATGCATTTGTTGCCTAAGCGGACAGTGCAGTTATTCTTTTCAAAATTACCTCCCAAGTTGGCAGCACTACAATAGCATTCCCGTCGTAGTTACCTTCAAGTGCAAATATGGGGCGGACAACATTTGCAGCCGGAGCTATGGGGTTGGAAAAAAATCATGATGCTCTGTCACCTGTCTATACCACTGAGTTACCCGAGCCAGCTTCTATTTTTAAATTAATAACCTTTTGTTTCAAAGAAGTGCAGCTGTATTAAGGCAGGCAGAAATTGCCGTGCTTAGACCTGTACCAATACAGATTTTACGGATGTTGTAGATACTACAGAAGACGATTTTATTTTTAAATTTATTTCGACTTAATGGATTAAGACTCTAGGAGAAACCACTCTAAAAATAAACACGCCGATAACTCTATTTCAGTGGTGGTGTGGAAACGAGTGCTTTTTATTAATAGTAAAATTTCTTTTTACTCCTAGCCGGAGAACCGATCATTATTGGCTATTCTAGAAACATAAGAAGTAACTTTTTACTTCCTATGTAGAAAAAATTCATTGCTATCCCTAGGTAGATATCTTAAATTTTTCTTTTGTTCATTATATGATACACTCAAAATAAAACTATCAGATAATTTAAATACATCACCTATCACTTTAAAAAAATTATTATAAACAAAATAATGGTAGGTACCTATTTATTTTTACAAGCGCCAGTAGTGAAAAAAAAATGTATAAAACAGTAGCGAAAATCTTTGATAACTTAGTGCCTTATATTCCCCCATACGTTCGGGATGTTTGATCAACAAAGACTATCTTCTCTACCTTAACTAATAATATACCATTATAAAGCTCTTCTCCCATAATCCAACATTTTTGAAATTACAAGGTACAGAAATCATACCTAAGATACGTGATAAACCGTGTTCGTTAACTCATTCCCAACTTTAACACCTCATTTCTCGAAACCCCCTGTTCTAAATAATTTAGGTAATAGAACTTTTTTTTGCGAACATTTATCCTAAGTATAGTTTTTTCTGTAAGACGCACTGTTTTAGTTTGAAGGATGAAGCTCCCATTTGCTGGTTGGGAACTCTTTTGATTTTGAAAGTACACCCCTAGACAAGTTTATTTCCCAAGTGGCAAAACTTTTTAATTTTTTTCTCTATTTATGCTAATGGAATGAATGGACTACACTAAAAAACAAAGCAGAAACTATACTCAATCCTCAACGTCTAACACATTAGTGGCCTAATTTATTTTGTTCACCGGGACACTACAAATTTACAATTAATAATTTCTGCCATAAATTAAAATCTTGTTTATAAATGAATTGAATCATATTTTTATTTAAATTTACACTATACCCCATTCGTATCTACATAGATCACTTGTTTTCAATGAGTTGCAAAACATTAACACTACGTTGTCTTTTGGTGTCTATCCCTTGGTTTGATAATGCCTTAATCGGGCGTCACATGAAACATTGTTTTAATTCGGTTATACTCAGAATGTAGTATATTTTGAGCTCATAAAATATTTCGCAAATTCGTAGTGTCACAACACAGTGGCGTATGTGTTTGAGGGTTAACCCCCCCCAAGATCATATTTATTTAAGATGAAATAGTATAAAGTAAAGATCTTTTTTTCGGGATTGGCTGGTGACTTCTTCCCCCCCAGAATTAGTTTTGCTTAAAACTAAAATAAAGTAAAGAACTTTTTCCTTGTCCATATTATTTACGCTCAAAATGTCCACTTAGCTAAAACTGAAGACTTTTTTTTTAGTTGTTGAAAATTTTAATCGTGTCAAAACCCCCCAAAAGCAATGTCTATATGCGCCACTGTCACACCTTATCGTATTGAATTTTTACTTTATAACTCTTGACTAATCAATCAATAATGTACTTTATTATGCAAAGAACAATGAAATATTCTTATTGACAAAGTATAGGTTACATTACAGTACAGGTATACGATATAATATAAAAAATATATAACAAAGATGTGATTTAAGCTAATGTTAAAAATATATAAATGTATACATATGCACACAACACACTACATACCAAAAGAGACGAGACAGTGATATCACACAAAATGTAAAAATTATAAAAGAATTCTAAAAAACACTACAAAAATCACACAGCATTAAGGAAAGACCATGATATAACATGCAAAATAAGTAGATTTACAAATCTCATACTAGTCAAGGAGTAAAATAAAAATTAAAAAAGATTATCAGCATAGTACTCCTGCAGACTGTAATATGCTTTATTTACCAGCAGATTTTTTAGATTATTATTAAACAGCTTCAGTGATTCAATTTGCCTCAAGGCAACTGGAAGATAATTGTAAATTTTTTTACTTTCGTAAAGTGTTGGTGTTTTTGTGAGATCAAATCTTGGTATAGTCAGAACCACATCTAAATTGGAACTTTGCGGAGTAGTCCGAAGCAGATTAGAATCTTCAGCGTGAGAAGCAGGATAACAATTTTCATGGATAAAAAAAGGCTTCATGATAACCTGTTTTGCAAATATATCCTGTGGCCCGTTTCTGCAGCACAAAGACTGAGTGTAGAAGTTTCTGAATGCAGAATCCCCAGAATGCAATTCGATAAGCCAAGTGTGACTCAATTAAATAAAAATAAATAGGTCTTGCCTTAGCAGATCTCAGCTCAATCGTAACAATGCGCAATGCATAACAATCTTGTGCAATTGTGCTATTCAGTATCCTAACATGTTCGTTAAATTTCAATTGCCGATCAACATATAATCCAAGAAATTTAGCATGTTTCTAGGGGAGTTTCGGAAACATATAGTCGTGAGTGTGAGTATTTAAAGATCAGGATACTAGTTTTACATATATTGAAATACAAACGATTGGATTCACACCATTTTTTGACCATGATATGGGTGCACACCCGGGTCAGGCCCAATAGAAGTCATCATTAAGCCTATGTCCTTATGGTTCCACACAATAGTTGTGTCACCTGCAAAAATAGTGAATCTTCCAGAAATATTGATACTGGCAAGGAGAAACCACTCTAAAAATAAATACACCGATAACTCTACTTCAGTGGTGGTGTGGAAACGAGTGCTTTTTATTAATAGTAAAATTTCATTTTACTCCTAGCCGGAGAACCGATCATTATTGGCTATTCTAGAAACATAAGAAGTAACTTTTTTACTCCTTATGTAGGAAAAATTCATTGCTATCCCTAGGTAGATATCTTAAATTTTTCTGTCAATGTCACTTGCTTTTGTTCATTATATGATACACTCAAAATAAAACTATCAGATAATTTAAATATGCGGTACTCCCCACCCGATGTTCCATTTTTAACACAAACTTGTTGAAGCCTACTGGCAAGATAGGACTGAAACTAGTTGTATGTTTTATCCTAAAGGCCGTAGCGTTCAAGTTTATGCATCAACAACATTCAAACGCTTTGTAACAATCGTGTACTCAATCTCCAAACTATTGAAAGTTGAATCGCCAGTGTTGCATGAGATCGGAAATCTGAATTGACTGTTATTAAAAATGTTATTTCGCGTGAAATGATCTAATAATTTTCTTTTTACAACCCTCTCAATGACCTTAAAGAAAGTTGACAAAAGAGAAATGGGTCGAAAATTGCTTGGAATAGTAGTATCACCGCCTTTGTAAAGTCGAATCACCAACGCATTTTCTAGACAATCTGGAAAATATCCTGTCTGAAAACTATTATTTATATAATTGAGAAAGCATTTAAAGGATTTGGAAGATTTGAAATTAAACTTATTGATATGTTTTCTAAACCAGCTTTATTTTTATTTTTTTTAGACTTATCTCATGATTTAGTCATTCAATTCAAATATGTCTGTATTAGAAAGAACTAAGTTTTCTCTGATAGACAGATTTATGTAGTCTAGTAGATCCTTTTCTTCTTCAATATATTTTCTTAATTTCTCAGCTATTGTGCAATACTATTTATTGAATTCGTCAGGTGATATCTATCTTTGTTTGTTAGTGTTATTTTTCACGAAGCTCGTTATTTATTTTCCAACTTTTCCTTGCCTTATTTTTTGGATTTACTGTATTTTCGAATCTAGTGTAAAGACCGCAAATTCGCAGCAGATATTTTGATACTCTTAGTAAGCTACACCTTGGATTTTTTAACTTTTATATTCTTTATGGGGAACGCTCTTTTAAATATCCTGACCACCTCCTCATAAAAACCCTCAAATCTTGTAAAAAGATCCCAATTGATTATACTACCAACGTCCTGAAACCTCCCAAAAACTTTTTCGTCAAATATTCTGCCTTGCCTAATTTTAGGTTTAGATATTTTTGATCTGAGGGATACTCCGCCTCATGGTCTGATAAGCCTGCAGGAGAAACAACACACGATATCTGTGATTCACAAAAATTGGACCAAACATAATAATCAATTCAGTTAAATTTTAAAAAGGAAGAGAGCAAATTTTTAAAACTTCATATTAAATTACACTCAGTATTGTCAAAGTTCATATTTAAGTCCCCAGTCAAAACTATTCTGGAACTAAGGGGTATTTTTTCCCAAATATTTTCTAACCTATGGATAAAATCATTAACCTTGGAGTCTATTCATACACAAAAAATAAAGATGATTAAGTTTGTTATGACAATTGAAAATTCAAATTCAGGTTCAACTAGTAACTAGTTATATATATTTATAATGTTAAAAGATAAGTTACAATTAAGTCTTAAAATTATCATGGTACTTCTAAATAGTAAGTTTTTTTAAGTGATAATAACAACGTCAGGAAAATTTTGGGATTCTAGAACAACAATAAGTTCATCTACCTTATTACTTGTTGATTGGAGTTTAAGTAACAGAAAAGTTAATTCTGCATTTCTGACACTGTTCTCTTCATTCGAGTATTTTCCACCTTTAAAAAGTATCTGAAAATCCAGAATTTCTCAGTGTCTCGCCAGCCAACAAAATAATTTAAAAGTTTAATTTAAAAATCCGTTTTATAGTTGAGAAATTCTTTATATATTATTATTATTAGGTTTTTATCATAGGTAAAAAATAAGGTGGCAGTAACATTAATTTCAATTCGGGGATTCGAAAGTAGAGTGGAAAATAACATTTTCATTACATTGACGTTGATATTAAGCAACATCGAACACGTAGATGAATTCCAACATTAACAGGCACGTAGCCACAAATTCATTTCAGAAAATTGGGAAGTATGCATACTTTTTTTTTAATTGTTGCAACTGCACTAAAATTAGTTTTTGCCAATATCGCTAGGTCGAGCAATTGTGAAAATGTACAAAATTAAAGTAAGGATAACCTGAGCAGAATAGACCCTGATGATTTTTTGCTTAAATACGATAGTTTATTTCCTCCCATTGACATGTGAATCTGAACATTGTGAACACGTCCGGAAACCAAATGTATAATATTTTTTTTTATGTTTAGAAGATGAATTTGAAAGGAGAAATCCGTGACTACAACACATGATTCCTAATTAGTTAGTGCTTACTATTTTTACGGTTTTACATATCTAATCTTATTTTTATAAAAAACTGTTTAGTTACTTAATCCGTATCATGTTATCTCCCTAGATCGCCTGGGAACCATATTATTACATTTAAATCCTTGCTTTTTTATGTGGTAATTAATCATAAATTTA
Source organism: Kuschelorhynchus macadamiae (assembly GCA_030620095.1). Classification (NCBI taxonomy): domain Eukaryota; kingdom Metazoa; phylum Arthropoda; class Insecta; order Coleoptera; family Curculionidae; genus Kuschelorhynchus; species Kuschelorhynchus macadamiae. The sequence goes on along the minus strand of JAUTXW010000258.1, from coordinate 1,281,036 downwards.
TTCTCATGATTGACCGCGAAAAACCTTAAAAATTATGATATTGCTTTATATTTAGCTCGACACTTTCTTTTCAAATCTTCAAATATCTACTTTTTAATGAGTGTAGTTTTTGTTGAAGGTATTCCGTTTTTTTTTTGAAAATTTTAAATATACTTCCCTTTTTTTTAAAATCGAATTCAATGGTTAATGTATAATATTCCTATGCGTAATGTTGATCACCGTGTTTTGTATACGAAAAGTGAAAAACTTCTAAATTGAGTGAAAATGGATCACGCCGAGAAATCAGCACCTACCGCTGTTTTACTTGCAAGCTTCCCGTTTCAAATTCATTTTTAGCTATCAAAATGTAATAATATTTGATGGAATTATGATAAACTTAGTCCCGGGACGCATCTATAATTTTCAAATTTCTTTGACAGGAAATCTTAGTGGATGAAAAAATTATTTTGTATTCACATATTTGTTCTTTCTATAATATCTTGGCATATATTAATAGAAAATACATGCCTGCTAATTAGCAGTAATTGGAATATTACTTTAGTAGATTAAATTATGTAAAGAAACCAAAATAATTTTAGAGTTTCTAGGGGGTTGCAGGGTCGAACCCCCCCCCCCCCCCCCCCCGGCTACGCGCCCGGATTTTAAATAAACTGTTTTGTTCGTTTCACGTCCACTACGTATCTATACAATATACGCAAAATAAAATACAACAGCTTGTTTGGACGAAAGGTTGTTTATTAATTTAAATCAATTGTTGACGTTTCGACACTGTCCGTATCCTCATCAGGGCTAAAAAACAACAATGAACACATCAGCTATTGTACACATATATAAATGACAAATTTACGCAAAAAAAAGAGTTGGTTTTAAAAAAATGTACATAGCTATAGTTTATAGTAAAATAAATAGAAATAAAGAAATGAAATTAAAAGAGTTACTTATTTCACTCAGATCTTAAAATGAAATGTACATGTATATATTCAGTTTATACTAAAACAAATAGAAACAATAAAACTAAAAGAATTACTGATGCAATATAGATTTAAAAATTTTTGGGTGCACCGATAAATCCAATTTTGGCTAACTTGGTAATGGATTACGTCATAGTTAAAGCTCTAGAGAGGTTAGACTTTGTAATCCCTTTTTTCTTTATTTACGTTGACGATTTGTTAACATCAGTACCAATAGATAAACCAAGCACAACCTTAAACGCTCTCAATGAAATCAACCCTTACTTAGAATTTATTGCTGAGGTGCAAAAACTACCCTTTTTGGATATATCGATTATAAATATTAAAAAAAAGCTGTCAATTGTCCTCTATCATAATCCATCGAGCTCAAAATCGGCTCCTTAATTTCAAGTCAAGCCACCCCTAACATCAAAAAATAAATATAATAACACAATTTAAAAATAAAATATTCAGGTTGTGTGATGAGGTTTTTTGGAGTAAAAACTTGCAAACCTGCCGTAAAACACTTCTTATTAATGGATATCCTAGCCATCTCATAAACAAAAATCTAAACCAGCGCCTAACTAATATGTTTCTTTATCAAGATGTGACTGTTAACACACCTAATAAACAATATTATAAACTACCCTACATAAAAGATTTGTCAGAACCACTAAGAAAGAAATTACTAACACCTTATATAGAGATTTCCTTTTACAAGTCTAAACGAGTGGGTAGCTTATTCTCCAAAGTTAAGGATCCGGTTATAAAAGAATTAGAAAGCAACATTGTACATAAAGCCCCCTGTGATAATTGCGAGACATGTTACTTTAGACAAGCAAAACATTATCTTAAAAACAGACCGTCAGAACATCTAATTTAGACAATCCTAAAACTGGCTTAGGTAGACGTCACTTACAAGAGGGACATATTTAATTTTGAAAAAACGTCTATTATTGATAGAGAGAAAAACTACAAAAAGAGGCTATTCTTGGAGATGGCCCATATTTACAAAAATCATCGTAATGTCAATCTTAATCGGAAAGTTCAAGACCTTAGTTTATTTTATCACAATATAATATCTAATTTTCACTAATTTGAGTTTAAAATAGATTTGAAGACACACGTTCTACGAAGCCTGGGGATTCCATTTTACTGCAGCCCAGCAAGATCTTTGCATGCATCGTCGTGGTAGTATCAATTACTAGCTGCGATGATGTATGTAGGTTGTCTTAATTCTTATGTGACAAAATTCTCGTACTTCAGGAAAAACTAAATCAAAACAAATCTAGGTAGGTTACATTGCTCTTCCTTATCTTCGTTGAATTTTCTAAATCTATATTACATAAGTAATTCTTTTATTTTCATTATTTCTATTTGTTTTAGTATAAACTGTATATATCCATTTAATTTTAAGACCTGAGTGAAATAAGCAATTCTTTTAATTTAATTTCTTTATTTCTATTTGTTTTACTATAAACTATAACTATGTACATTTTTTTACTACCAACTATTGTTTTTTTTTTGCGTAAATTTGTCATTTATATATGTGCACAATAGCTGATGTGTTCTTTGTTGTTTTTAAGCCTTGATGAAAACACGAGGAGTGTCGAAACACCGGCAATTGATTTAAATTAATAAACAACCTTTTGTCAAAACAACATGTTGTATTATTTTGAGAGTTATCTTAAATAAAGTTTGGCAAAATACTTACGCGCTGGTAAGCGTTACGGAATATGCTCCATAATTTACGTAGAAATTAAGGAATTTCCATTTTTGTCCTATATACTGACATCATTACCTAAACATATGCCACATCTAAAGAGTTTTTCCGGAACTATTTAAAAAGTTTTTACCATGAAATCGAGTTCAAAAGATTTTTTCCTGAAGTGTGAAATTTCGAAAAACTAGTTATCGGTTCTTAGATATTTCTTTTTAAAAGCCTTTGACAAAAAAGTCGTCATAAAATTGGTGAATATTTGAAGAGGTAGTTTTCATCCCCATAACGGTGACATTTCAAAAAATCCACAGGCTTTAATAAAATTATTTTTCAACGCCAATGACGAAAGAATTGTCTTAAACTCTCATTTACTTGAAGCGATATTGTAAAAAAAGCAAAAACACATTCTCACCCTCTTAAAGTGAAATTTGAAAAAATCTAGTTTTAGATTATTTTTGGAAGCCTTTAACAAAAGGATGGTTTTAGAATCTTAATTAATGGGAGAGAAATTGTTTTTATTTTCAATGCATATTAAAATTTATAACTGAAATTCCACAAGAAAATAAATAAATAATCCCCCCCCTAAGTCAGGGGCTGTACCTCATATATTAATTATACTTCCTATGTCATTGTTTAAGGCAATATGTTAAATATTTCAAAGTTATCGTAGAAAATCTCTCACAGAGATTCAAAATAGCGCCATTCTGCCTTTTTAATACAAACGATGTGATCACACCGATAATACTCGGAAAAATTGATCCAAATCAGTTCCTCGAAGTAATCTTTACATATATATAAAAAATACATAGGTTCGAATTGATAACCTCCTCTTTTGAGCTTGGTGCTTGGAACTCGGAAATGAGTTGCTTAAAACATATGCAGGCATAATAAGACGTTATCTTGAAATAAATATTTTTATTTAAAAGAAACTGCACAGAAATTGCGGATTTGCATTTGCATTTTAGACACATTACATTTAAATTAAAATGTAAATATACTTTCTATATCTAGATTTTTATAAGTTACCGCACAGTTTCTATAATCTTCTAATGGATTAGGCAGTGAATTAAAAACGTTACTTTTCATTTTCAACATGATAAATGACATCTCCCAAGATAAGAGTCGTTGACAGGCGCTATACAATTTCATTAAGTTGTTTTTGTAGTTAGCAATTCTGAAAGTAAACATATCTGTTTTAGTTTCAAGTGTTGAAGGTATAGATGAAAGCAAATATAGGTGCCTTGTAAAATAAAAATAATTTCATTTGACACTTGACTTAAAATACATTTAATAAAACATAGAGAAGGCCAGGAAATAAAAATTGAAAGTTTTCTAAATAGTGAAAATTTGGCGGTGTTTGTTTTATGATTCATATCATCACTAGCACTGACCATACTCTATACGGTCAGCTTCAAAAATATTTAGACTGGTTACTTATTTTATAGCTCTTTAGTGCTAATAACACTTGTCTCATATGTAGATTTTGATAATTTTGCGCTATAAGTTATAATTATTATACCACATCTTCATTAGAAAACAATCTATTTTTACTGAAGAGAGTACTCCTCCGCGACAAATAAGAACTTGATATGAAAACGCATTTTAGAGTAACTCCAATATCCTTTTAAAACTGATCAGAAGGTTAGGTTGTGGTTATTGTCTACATCTCATTCCATGTGCTCACTTTTTTTTTAATGGTGATTAGTTATTTATAAAAGTGAGACATTCTGATAAATGTATTGCTTCTACACTGGAAGAATATATTTGTTGCTGTTAATACCTGTTTTCCCATCATAAAATCTATCTCTGTGTAACCCGGTAAATCGACGTTAATTGCATTCCCACATACTTGAAGAAATTTATGATAGGAAGAATAGAAAGAGAAACTTAACTATTTTTAATAAAGCTGAATCAGTTTCTCCTAATACTATTCAAGAAGATAAATATTCAGTTATAGTGATCCGAGGTCCTGCAAGTTTATCGTCAAGGTCGTCCCTCTCAAAATAAGTTTTGACCAATCAAAGTTAAATTATCATCCACACAAAACGTCATGGCAGTGTTAAGGAACTCCAAGTACTTGAGCAATCCCGCTAATTTAAAACACTTCTCTATTAATTCGGACAAAACACCACAACAACTTCCGTGAAGAATTCCGTGAAATAAAACAGCATTTTACAATACGACAGGCTAATGGAAAAGCTAATCTAAAAACAAACAAAAAAAAACAATAAATTCGTTTAACAGGAATTGTACATTCAACATTATCTATCAGAATTTCAGGGGCCTAAGCACGAAAGTTCAAGAGTTTTACAAACCAACAAGTTTAGCAGAATATATGGTTATAGCAGTGAGGGAGACTTAAATTCATTCGACACTGAATGATTTTAAACTTTTTGGCGATGACAATACCGTCTATCGTAAGGACAGAAATCTTGATGCCGTAAATGTTACAAGAGCTGGAGGTGTACTACTTGCATGACGCTCTGATCTAAACTCTTATCAGTCGAACTTAACCAACTTCTATGAGGTCATTCCATCAATTGACATGGTTAGATGCAAGCTCATCGTTGGACATTATTCTGTTGTGGTTCTTTGCATCTACTTACAACCAAATTTATTGAATCATTGGAGTATGTAAGCAATAATAACTTTGCAATTATGGGCGATTTTAATGTGCAATTTCAGGAATTCAACACTGAACTTAAAAATCTAAACCCTAAATTAAATGGTGTGTATGAATTTATGAATTTTTTAAACCTTGTACAAAGTAGTATTTACAATCGGTATCTTAACATGCTGGAACTGGTTATCGCAAATGTCCCTTATATTGTTAACAGTGAATGTGAATGTCTAGTAAAAGAAGATGCATATCATCCAACTTTAGATATTGCCCACACATTTGAATCTGATAATAAAACTAATAATTGTACAGCAAACGCAAATAATAAAAAAATAACTTTCAAAAATTTTAAATTGTTATATGAACTTACAATAGATCAGGATTGGTCTTTTCTTGATAATATATCTGTGGTAAATGAAGCTGTCCAACTCTTTTATTAATTATTAATTATTTTTGATATGTTTCGCCTAAGTACAATATCAAAAAAAGTAAATATAGCTACTCAAGCTGGTATTCACAGGAAATCATTACTGACATTTAAAAAGAAATCACTTAGTGAAACCCAGAAAATTAAGTTTTTAAATTTCAAAATCTCCGAACAAAAATTAAGGACAAAATGAATGGTGCCTAAAATATATACCTAAACTTTGTCCAAGACTCTATGAGGCTGGACCCAAAGCGTTTCTGGAGCTTTGTTCAGAGTAAAAACGCAAATCGAGAATACTAAACACCATGTATTAATGTAAAATTAGTTCTGAGATAGATAATATTAATTATTAATTATTTAGATCATTTTTTTAAGAGTGTTTACTCCCCACTAAATTTTGTAGGTCCTATAACACCGGAAAACAATAGTCCAAATAATAGCTACCTGATAATTGATTGAAAACGTCATAGCAGCATTAAAAACTCTTAAACCAAAACTAACATCTAGTCATGACAACATTCCTTCATTTATCCTAAAAGATTGTGCCTATGCACTAGCCTCTCCACTTACAACCATATTTAATTTATTCTTAAAAACGAAATTGCTGAGGTCCAAAAACTATCAAAAATATGCCACGTTTATAAATCATGGGAGAAAAACTGAATATACGGCTTAATTCTATAATCCCGAACTTAGCTAAAGTTTTTGAGAAACCTGGGTAAAATAAATTGTTTTTAAACTTAAATCGATTATTATCCCCAAACAACATGGGTTTTTTCAACGCTCAACTATTACCAATCTTGCAAGCTTCCTCCAAGATACATATGATGCTTTTGATGAGAGCCTGCAAGATCTAGAATACAAACATACAAACATTCATTTACTTACCATACCTACTCAAATAAAATCATTGCTTTGATACTTCAGTATACTTTTTTTTTAATTAAATTAAAAATCACTTGCATAGCAAGTAAGATTTATTCTGTATTACCAGTTTATACGTTCTGAAATAAGAGTTTACTATTCCTAATCAAGAAGCTTAATACTTGAATTTTGGATAATAAAGTGAACAAAATATTTTGCTTAAATTTCAACAAAATGAATTCAATATTTAACCTTTTTCTCACAAATAGTAAAACTTAACCATCCATGATTATGTAAGATTATTTTGCCTTAAATGATACGTAATTTCTTGTGTTGAAATATTTGTAGTAATTTCTCTTACAATATATTTAATCTTTTTTGAGAAAGGAAAAGTCTCTTTATGAGCAAAGTTTTGGGAAAATGGTTTTGCTTATCTATTACACAAGTACAAGGAACTTACCCTCTGAATATATTATGAAGAAAACAGAAATATATTACCATGTATATAATATATATTATATATATATATATATATATATATATATATATATATATATATATATATATATATATATATATATATATATATATATATATATATATATATATATATATATATATATATATATATATATATATATATATTGTCAAGTCGAAATAAACGAATAAACATTTTACATCTCCGCACTTTTTTCATATAAAGGTTTTCAAATTTAGATCTAACGTGCATACCCAAATTCATTTACTTACCATTCCTAGTTAAATAAAACCACTGCTTTGAGGCTTGCTTGCCATATTTATTTGTTCTTATTATTTTCTAACTCAATTGACTTATTAATTTTTACTTTTCGTAATGTTATTTAATTTCTTTAATTTTATTACGACGTCAATTTGTTTTTACATATAGGATTCAAACAGTAAATTTACCAATTTGTCTCTGTCTCACGAATGGTTTATGTGCAAAATTTCAAGTTATGTGGATAGGCAGTTTTTTGACACTGTTTTTTTTTTCTTTAAATTTCAATATGCCTCCATATTCGGTCATATTAGACTTTTATCAAACTGTTACCATTCCATCCCCATATGACCCATGATTTTTGAGCCACATTTGAAGTAAATCGGACAAGTAGATTTTGAGCCACGCACAGCTAAAAACACAGACCGACAGAAATAGCCCATATTTTTCGGGATCTAGAAACCCTAAAATGCAGAGTTCTGCAAAATTCTCGGAGGATATTTTTTTCACGATTACAGTACTCCTCCTCTTATGAGTAAACTTCAGGAAGTTTGACAGAAATCGTTTTTTAATGTAATTAGTAAGGTCCTTTATGACGAAAATTGAAGGATCGGTAATTTTTGTATAAACGTGGATATTTGTTAATAAATTTGATTAAAAATATTGTTTCGCTACAAGTTGATACATCCAGAAGTTGCCATTCAAACTTTCTTAATTTAAAAATTATCGCAAAAAATTAAATAAAAAGCATAATCCAAAACAGTTTTTATACTTTTTATGCAATATGTATCTTCAAATTATTTACGTAATTTAGTATAAGGACATAAGATGACTTAAAAATAAAAATGAATCCTGTATAGTTTTATCCAACAATAAACCTTTTAATTCTGATTAATTTGAGTGTCTTTAAGAAGCTGAAAGTAAGTCGGTCTATTCTGCCATCATTCATCTAAGTATGGAACGATAGAAATCTTCCCAATCAATTAAACTAACACCATCAACTCATTATGATATCGTTGAGGTAAGTTGTCTACATCTTCATTCCGTCGCGCAATCTGCTGTTAAATTATCCTTTAGAATTTATTAATTCGTTGGCAGCCCTGAACTTGATTACAAGTGATTAACCCACAGATTTTCGCCCCTTTTCATTTTAAACATGACACGACATTGATCGAATTTAAAGGGTTACAAACCGTATCCAAGGGAAATAAGATTGTCAGAAAATCAGAATGATTAAATTGCATATTTAAATTTTTGCGTTAGTTACTGAGAAAAAAAATCGGTAAATCTTTACCCGGAACTTTCCTCATTATAATTTTTTCCATTTTTTTTTAGAAATAGTGAAGTATGGCCCAGATCACTACATAGGTAGTCATATTATACAGGGTGTCCCACCACAAAGTGTACATAGGACAACCGTTGATAGAGGACCTTAAGTTGATTCCAAATCAGGGGCCAGTTATCCCGAACCCTTCTTTCCTACCAATATACAGGATGTCAAATGAATTTCTGACAAAACTTCATTCACCTGTATTTGGAAACTATCTGAGGTTTGATTTTGAAATTTACAGATATGTTAAACCTACCAACACTTTAAAATGTCACCTATTAAAAATATTGAAATTCCAGGTCCAGACAAAATATTTTAAAATAAATTCAACAATTTTTACATTGACACATACCGCTATTTTTACATTTAATTTTTCCTGCAAAATTTTAAGTCACTTGAACAAAAATTTTTTACGTTGCTTTTAAAAATGTTTATTTAGCCGCCATTTTGTCTTGCCATCTTGAATTCGTACCACAACTTTAGCAGTTTAGCTCTATATCACATTTAATTCTTGCACAAAAATTGAAATTATTTTAATAAGTAGTATTTCCATGCTAATTTTTTAAATATTTTATTAGGCCCCAATTTTGTTTTGCTATCTTGGATTCATATCAAAATGTTACCAATTCATTTCTATGTCACACTTGATTTTTGTGTAAAATTGGAGATAAATTGGATAATTAGTTTTTTTAGTAATCATGTTTTTAACAATGTTCGGTTATATTGGATTTCCACTGTGGCTCTTAATTTTTAGCTAAAATTTGAAGTCAATCTGGTAAGTAGTTTTTAAGCTATGTCGCAAACTGACAGGTAGAGAGACAAACTGACATGGACCGACGGAATTGATAAAACATATTTTTTGGCATCTAGTGACGATAAAACGTGAAGATGTGTAAAACCTGAGAAGGCAATTCTTTCACGATTACAAACATTTTATTTGGTGGTCATTTTGTTACGCTATCTTAAATTAGTAACACAGTTTTACTAGTTGATCCCTATACTACACTTAGTTATGGCACACAATTTGAAATCAATCCATTAAGTAATTTTTTTCAGGCTGAACTTTTAAATATTTTAGTATGCCACCGTTTTGTTCCACCATCTTGTATTTATATCCAAATTTTGCCAGTTGATTCCAATATAATACTTGATATTTGCGCAAAATTTAAAATAAATTGGATAAGCAGTTTTTTAATAATAATTTTTTTAACATTTCACTAGGCCGCCATTTTGTTTCGCTATATTGGATTTTTAGGAAAATGTTACCAGAACATCCTCATATGACCCTTAACTTTTTAACAAAATTTGTGGTCAATAGGATGAGTAGTCTTTAAGCTATACAGCGAACTGACAGACAGACGGATGGGCCGACAGAAATGACAAAACATATTTTTTGGCATCCAGAGACGCTGAAACGTAAAGATATGTAAAACCTGAGAGGTTGATTTTTTCACGATAACAAACATTTTATTTAGCAGCGATTTTGCTCAGCCATCTTGAATCAGTACCACAACTTTACTAATTGATTCCTATACTACAATTAGTTACTGCACACAATTTGAAATCAATCCATTAAGCAGTTTTTTCAGACCGATTTTTTAAATATTTCATTAAGCCGCCATTTTGTTCTGCCAATTTGGATTCGTACCAAAATGTTACCAGTTAATTCATTAATATAATAACACAATACGTATCTAAATTCTATCAGTTGATCCCAGCATAATACTTTGATATTTGTACACAATTTGAAATAAATTAGATAAGTAGTTTTTTAATATTATTTTTTTTAACATTTCTCTAGGCCGCTATTTTGTTTCGCCATATTGGATTTTTACCAAAATATTACAAGGTCATCCCCATATGACCCTTAACTTATGACCAAAATTTGAAATCAGTCGGGTCAGTAGTTTTTTAGCTATGTCGCGAAAAGCCACACAGGTAGACAGACAGACCGACGGAATTGAGAAAACTTGTTTTTCGGCATCTAGGGACCCTAAAAAGATGTGAAAAAATCTCGGAGGGTGATTTTTTCGCGTCATTTTTTTTGCAATACTTTCCTTTTACGAGGGAAGTAATAATGCAAACTCGACTCGAATAAAAAATACTAAATAAAAAAGTAGTAATGAAATATTAATACGCCTAACTCTAACTCAGCAAGCCAATATGTACTTCAGGGTGGAGAGGAAACCAGTATGGTGGTCAATACTAAACATATTACTAATAAAGCCGAGGAAATTAAACAGACGTTGAGGAAATTCCCTTAAGCGGATTCTCAAGATAAACTTAGAGTTACTACCCCAAGTTCGAGCTGAAGATTTGTCGATTGTTACAGGTCAACAAAAAGTGCCCTTGTTAAAAGGTAGTTTAGAATTTGGAAACAATAGGCAGAACCTAATAATAAATAATTGCCGTTCAGTGGTTTGAAAAATTCACTCGGAAGGAGGGTCATACGTTTGACAACAATGGGAATTACTACAAAATAACCGTGCTGCTTCATAATGACGGACGCCCATGCAGTCGCCTGAATACGGCGCATGATAGAAAATCCACGCCCAAAAAGTAAAAATGTCAAAAACTATAACTACAAAGTGCTGTGATGCAGAAACTAAGTTAATTATATCTATAAAAACAGACCGAAAACATTATAAACCCTCATCTTAGACAAACATTATTGTGGGTTCAAGAAATAATATACGAGGATTTTAAAGTCAAGAGACCCACATCAAATTCATTCAAATAGCAGATGCTTGTACTAAGGAAGTGATAAAATTTGACAATTTACCATAAATATACGTATTATATTGCAATTACATGGTATAATAATGACAAAAATCCTTCTAGGCAACTTAACAAAGAAAAGAGAAAAACAACGATAATGTATAGTTCAAATCGAGATGTATAAATAAAGAACATAATGGACTACGGATTCATTCGGGTTCGATTTACAAACAAAAATTCAAAAGGTATAGGACCATCGCAAAAGTGTGTGTGTTTGTTTACTGTCGAGTTTTTATAAAATATTTTTTAGGGCAGTAATGTTTTCTGTACATTTTAGAGACAACAAGAAGCAAGGTATAGACAATAAATAATAAAAATAATAATCTCTTTTCAATTAAAAATTGACGTAATTGAAGAAAGCCTGAATAAGAAGAAAGGAGGTTAAATCACTGAAATGTATGCTGTCCATTGATCTGTAATATATTGGAATAATCAACTTTCGATGTAAATTGTTTTTTTTTTATAATATATATATATATATATATATATATATATATATATATATATATATATATATATATATATATATATATATATATATATATATATATATATATATATATATATATATATATATATATATAAATTTTAACTAAACCATATATACAACTGCCATCTAGTAGGGTTCTTGGCGCTGGGAATAGCGAATTTAAATTAAAATAAATCAAACGAACTCATAACATATTTAATAGAATACTATTATGATAATCCTATTGAAACGAATAACTCAAAAAGCATTGTATTCAGTTCAGATTCCATTGACATAGATTACTTAAATTAAAGTTGCATTTTTTGACCATTTAAAATTTGAGTAAACTGAGTAGGTATAGTTTTAATGAATGCGTCAGAACAGAATATCCAAAAAATAATTAAGAAAAATTTAGTTTGAATTTGATTACAAAATAATAACTTAATTAAATGCGGAATTAATTAATATTAAAATTTTGACTTTCAATCATTTAATTAACAGAAATTTACTTAATAATACAATTTTAAAGTGTTATAGTTGAACAAAAAAGGGTTTATTAAATGTTTCAAAATAAATGTCAGAAAACTGGTAATCAAATTGACATTAAAATTTGCACGAATATTAAGGGGATATAAAAATAAAAACAAGGGGGATATATTAATAAACTCAAGGCTGCTAGAAGAAAATCCGGGCCCGAGAGCCTTGGCGTGCTAGGAGACCCTGACCTGCACAAAATTTTACGAGGCCGCTCTCTGCAATGACAAAAAAACGGTCCTTCGCCAGTATTTCCCTGATAAGCTGCTATTCCCCTCTTATCCATGCCCTGCGGAGCCCCTAGGGCAATTCGATACTAAATCCCCGCAAAACTTTGCTGAGTATAGAACATCTCTATAATTCATACGACTCATCATCATCAACCTTCCCACATACCTGATTTTCGTAAAAATCCGGGCCCCTTCGAAAATTCCTAGCCTTTTAAATTATCCGGACCTGGAGAATTTGGTCCCCTCCCCTGTCGTCAACCCTGCGTGAACTTATACAATTTTGCACTAAAATTAAATGGGTTGTAGGGATGAACCTGTAATCCTTTAGTTCATTCAATCATATGCAAATAGAGTCATCTTTTATTCTTCTAGATAAATAGAAGAATTCATTATAAGGATACATTTTTAACAGCTCTGTTTTATTCAATTACCCAAAAGGTTCGTCATGTTGGATGCTCCCTTGAATCCAGTGGAGTAAGAAAAACACAATTTATATGTATTCATTATTAAAAAAATGTTATGTTTGGAACTAAATAGTGTTTACGTTACTATCCTGGATAACAGATAAAATTCATTACAAGGAATGTTCCGCATAAAGCCATAGCCGACAGGAGTGGGGGGTAGAGGGGACGCCTCCCCCTGTATTTTGAATTTGTTCTAAGGACTCCCGTGGGTAAAGCCAATTTGCCGATATTTATTCACGTGATAAATGTTTCGAGCTTGAGACAGGCGTCTATTTAAAAGTTTAACTACTAAATTAAAACTCGGTAAAATTCTTTACATCCCTCGTTATGATTTCTTTCCATTTGTTTGGAATAGTGAAGTGTGACCCAATTTAGTTCAGTAAATAGTTACAGTATATGTGTTACATATACTGTCTTTTCATTTTTATTTGATCCATCATAATCCTACATGAAACCCGTATTCTCAGTCTTTGCCTGCTGCTTTAGGTTGCAGATATTTCCTAACTCCCAATAATACACCATTCTAACAACAAGAAAATCACTAACTAAAACCATTTAGAAACTTAATATCTGCAGACCAACGTAGTAGGTAAAGACTGATAATGTGGGTCTCATGCAGGATTTATGTGTCCTGAGGATGCAACAATAAAGTTACGAAACGTCAACAATTTAAAAAAGCCTTTTGTTTCTTCACTGGACCTTAACCCCAAATATTACATCACTCTAACATAACAACAAGAGGATCGTTAACGAAAAACATAGAAACATAATATCTGGGAAATATCTGCGGACCAACGGAGTAGGTTAAGGCTGATAATATGGGGTTCATGCAAGATATAGAATCTATGTGTCGTGAGGATGCACAAATTAAGTTTCGAAACGGATATTAAGCCCAAATAATACACCACTCTAAAACAATTTTTGTTCACCTTCAGCCATATCCGATTTTTAGCAAAATATTGCCAGGTCATTCCCATATGATCCTTAATTTTTGGTCAAAATTTGCAGTCAATCGGGTAAGTAGTATCTAAGCTATGTCGCGAACTGACAGACAGACATGGCATCTAGGGACGCTAAAACGTGAAGATATGTGAAACCTGAGGGTGATTTTTTCACGATTACAAAAATTTTATTTGGCCGCAGTTTTATTCTGCCATCTTGAATTAGTAACACAGTTGTGCCCTGAGAACGGCGGCGAATATACATCCCGATAAGTATAGAAATATCAGGAATTCTGTCCAAATAAAGTTATAGGAAGTATTTTATTTACGAAATGAAGGTCCTTTTAATATAAAGTAATAAATATATGAATGGTGTGGAGATTTAAAGGTATGTATATTTATGTTTTAATTATAAAGGGATTTATCCGTTTTAGTAAATAATAAGCAATGTTTACTTCTTGCAGTATATTTAGTAAGAACTGGTAAAGTAGGTTCGGAATAATTACCGCTTTTTTCGATATACGCAGGACTTAGTAATATATATAGTTATACTTATTGTTTGCTTTTACCTATACGGTATTTAAAGTGTTGCTGATTTTAATATGTCATATGATTTCGTGATATAAATTTATATACGGGGTGTTAAAGCAATCCGGTTCGGAGTAGGACATAGGGGGATTCAACAGCAGCTTTAATTGAATGTTTGACATTAAGTATTGGGTATATGAAGTCGTCGCTTTTTGTAGTTTCTAAATTTGTTACGGGCTATTATGCTTATACTGACTATTAATCATCATCAGTGACCATTAATATGGACATGGAAAATTTGTAGAAGTTATTGAAGTAGCTTTCCTAATAATTTTTTTAACAGTTCACTATATGACCATTTTGTTTTTGCCACACTCGATTTTTACCAAAATATTACTAGATCATTCCCATATAACTCTTACTTTTTTTATCAAAATTTGAAGTCCATCGGGTTAGCTATGCTGCGAACTGACAGACCGACAGACGGGTCGATGGAATCGATGAAACATATTTTCTGGCATCTAGGGATGTTAAACGTGAATATATGAAAAAACCTGAGAGGGTGATTTTTTTCACGATTACAAACATTTATTTGGCATTTTGTTGCGCCATCTTGAATTAGTATCACTATTTGACTAGTTGATCCCTATACCACAATAAGTCATGGCACACAATTTGAAATCAAATTGTTAGGAAGTTTTTCAGGCTGAATTTTTAAATATTTTATTAAGTCGCCATTTTGTTCCGGCATCTTGGATTCGTACCAAAATGTTACCAATTTATTCCAACATAATGAGGTTTTTGCAAAATTTGAAATAAATTAGATGAATAGTTTTGTAATAACAGTTTTTTTAACATTTCACTAAGCCGCCATTTTTTTTCGCCATATTGCATTTTTACCAAAATCTTATCAGACCATTCCCATATGACCCTTAATTTTTGGCAAAAATTTGAAGTCAATCGAGTAAGTAGTCTTTAAGCTATGCCGCGAACTGACAGACAGAAAAACCGACAGGCGGACCAATGGAGTTGATAAAACATCTTTTTTGGTATCTAGCGACGCTAAAACGTAAAGATGTATAAAAGTGAGAGGGTGACTTTTTCACGATTATATAAACGTTTCATTTGGCCGCCATTTTGTTCGGCTATCTGGAATTAGTACCACTATTTTACTAGTTGATCCTTATACCATAATTAGTTATGGCACACAATGTGAAATCAAACCGTTAAGCAGTCATTTTTGACCAAAATTTGAAGTCACTTTAATCGGGTAAGTAGTTTTTTAGCTATGCCGCGAACAAGCAGACACACAGACAACAGACCGACGGAATTGAGAAAACATGGTTTTCGTCATCTAAGGACCCTGAAACGTGAAGATTTGAAAAAATCTCGGAGAGTGATTTTTTCACGATTACGATACTTTTACTTTTACGAGGGAAGTAAAAATGCTGAGAATAGCAAAAAGAATGCAAAAAATAACAAGTTAAAAATTATCTACCTACCACAATTTATGCGGTTATTTTCAACAGTAAATTAGGTATGTAGATAATTCAAAAATCAATTTCAGATAAAAGTCTGGAGCCAAGACCTCCCCATCTATATGTATCAGTCCCTATATATCCACGCATTACGCTTACAAGGATATGTTATTATCGAAGGCCCTGTGAAGCGTATAATGTACACATCACTTCTCAATTTGCCTTTTTATTAAATTACTTCAGGCCGAGGGGCGCCATTTTGTGGGGATACGCGGCGGATTAGCGTTAATCTGCATGAAGGGTGACAGGGTATTTTGCGGTTTTAACATGACTGGTTTTTAAGTGCGCCCAAAGTCTTTTTTTCGAGCCTCTACGTTTATGCAAAAATGAGAAAATAAAAGAGAGTTCTAAGTATTTAAATGTATTGCATACTTCTGCCAGAGACAGTCAGAAACAAAATGAATTTATCTTATTTGAAGGTATTCATTTAAAATTTACTTGAATTGTAAAAATATTCCAATTTTAGTTCTTTACATTTTACGGACTTTGGTCCCTAAAAACGTTTTCGTGCATTCCTTGGTTCTGTCTGTCTATCTATATGTTCGTTCCATAGCGAAAAACTTCTTATCCATTGATTTAAGCCTTTGCAAAGAAATCAAATAAAAGATATAGTTAAAATTGTAAGATTTTTACAAATTAATAATTTTATTATGTTATGACATTTGATAAAGGAAGAAAGAAAGAAGAAAAGAAGGTCATTTTCAAACAATCGTCAACATACAAAGCTAAAAGAATTTTTTCTAGCTGTACTATGAATGGCTCTGATTGTATACATACCCAGGTATATATTGTTTTATAGAGACTTTTTTCTTCTATACAAAAATCTTTTTTAAATACAAACAATATATACAAGGTGCATATACTCTGGACCGAAAAAATATTGTGTATATAATAGGAACACCTATAGTATATTATTACTTATATGTAAATTATGTAAATAAACATTTCCGATGATTTCATACCCACCTCAACCTATTAAAAAAATTGTGTACAATGCAAAAGTTAACTAAACCTTGATTTATCAAGATCTATCTACTGGTACCTAACTATATATATTTTATGAAACTATACAAACAAAAATTGTAATATATTACGAATTTAATAAAAATAAGTGAACTTATAATAATAATAATGAAACTAATAAATATATTTAATATATACATACATACATATATATATATATATATATATATATATATATATATATAAGATATAAATATAAAAAATATTGTGTATATAATAGGAACACCTATAGTATATTATTACTTATATGTAAATTATGTAAATAAACATTTCAGATACTTTCATACCCACCTCAAACTATTAAGAAAATTGTGTACAATGCAAAAGTTAACCAAACCTTTTATGAAACTATACAAACAAAAATTGTAATATATTACGAATATAATAAAAATAAGTGAACTTATAATAATAATAATGAAACTAATAAATATATTTAAGATATATATATATATATATATATATATATATATATATATATATATATATAAAGAAATTGCGTAAATTAAGATCTAGGTATTCATCTTTTCAAGAAGAGGAGATTGGTCGACTATTAGAATTTGCGTCAATTTCTCAATTTCAGTAGGCCACTTAGAAAAAATGAACAGCAAATAGAAAATATGGGTACCAGTTTTATCTGGTAGGTCATTGCAGTGAGGTAAATGCCAGTTCTCTGCATCAGCTCTGATTTGAAGGTCGTTAAGCTGTTACCTTCTATTGCGAAGTTTCCTAGCCAACTCGACAGTGGCTTAAAATGTTGCCAAGTTATCTGTTGATCAATCCAGCACCAATTTCTAAATAGTCCACTAAATGTGATGCGTATGTAATTGATATTTCGTGTGCAATAATTTTAAATATTGATTTTAAATGCCCATTGCTTGCTTCAACAATCCATCTTGTTTTAGTAATGATTCTGGAATCATTTGCTTCCTCTGTAGTAAGTTGTCTTTGCCCACGTGGCAGTAAGCTAGGCATTTTGCATATTTTTTTTCGTATTTTCCTAGTGTTTTATTACAAAGCAGTGTTGCCAGAATGTATGCAATACCTTATATATATATATATATATATATATATATATATATATATATATTGTTAATTATTTTCTTGGGCATAGGTTAACTCATTGAGAAGTAAAACTATAATTCAATCGACGTTTCGCTCATTATATATTTATTTTCTTGGAAACATGTCAGTTTTACGAATATTTCTAGATTGCAAATAAAAAAATACTTTTTTATTGTATACTATATCAAATACCATATTTTATTAAAATTAGATTAAAATCCCACCATATCTTTACAAAACATAAAATGCCTAGGAAAAATTACATAAAAATCGGCGTTTAAGAGGTTCTTCAAAATTGTCATGCAGCCATCGTTTCTATAAATACTTTGTACAAATGATTTCCAATTAACTTTAAAGAATAGTTATAGAGCCATCAGAACTAACAATGTCAAAAAGTTTTTATATAGTTTAAAAGAGTCTGTCTCAAACAATATATATTCTTGGGTATGCGTACAATCAGGACCATTCATAGTATACCTAGAAAAGATTCTTCTAGCTTTGTGTTGATCAAAATATCCTAACAATGTCATAACATATTAAAATTTTAATAACATCCAACCGTTTGTTTAAAAAATATATAAAATGACTACGGAATAATAAAAAAAAAGGATTTAATACGTTAGTCATTAGAGAAATCGCAATTTCTAGCCAATCTAGATATATTGCTAATATATGCCAAGAACACTCAACCATTCCTGAACTGTAGTGGATCATGAAATATTTTTTATTCTGGCAAGGTGATTAAATGATCGTTCTGTTTGGCTACGATTATAGGGCGGTACAAAAAAGTCTTAAAGCAATAACTATAACTGTAAACAGGGTATTTAATTTTAATGTGTGAATTTCATTTAAAATATTAAATGGGGTAACTTCATTTCATTTTAATATGTTAAGAGATTTGTATTTCTTTCTTGAATCGGGAATTAATATTTGCGTCGTAATGATTTTGAAGACAATTGGTCTGTTCTTCAATCTCTATACCATTTAAACTTAAAAATCGCCATAACACACTAAACCCGTTGACAATTTTTTTAGCTGCTTCAAATCTTGAGGATATATCTAAAATAACAGCATCTAAAATTTAATAAAATAAATTTACTTTCAAATATTCCTCTCTAAGTTCTTCTAATGAATCATTTGATAAGGTTGCGAAAAACGTCTTTCTTTAGCGTTTTCTTTTTTCGGATGTAGATAGTTTATAATTAATAGCGGTAAGTACTTTTAGCCACGTTGAAACCATTAGGAGGCATTCAAAAGAGGTCAAATAAGTTAAAATACCATATAACTCAACTCGTACTGGTGTTACCTTTGGCTCCAATAACTCTCCAATGACATCTTTTATTACAGGCAACTTCTCACTGACCGGTCTAACACTTTCTATTCTAGCTGATCAGCGGGTCGTAGAAAGAGAATGTAGGGATACGGCAGTTTCAAATTCTGCACGCCCTTATATTTCTGCTCATGTTGTTGTCCACGATAATCTTGAATGCCAATATTGCGTTTTTCCAGAGTTAACAAAATCATATTAGCTATTTCTTCTCCAGTTTTTTTATTGTAGTTACAACTTCCAAAAATTTTCCAAAAACCTCGTATTTGTTATTTTCATTTAGCCACACATATCGTAAAATAAATGTTGTTTGTTCATCATGAGAAGTATCTACACTAGCATCATCGATTATGGTATAATATTTTGTCAGCTTTCTCTCGTTCAAAATTTTTTTCATGACGTATTCAGCACAATGTAAAATAAATTAATTTTTGATTTCATCCGAATGATAATGAACTTGCGAACGCTTTTTAGTTTCTTGTGGAAATCTAACAGCTTCTAAATGCTCTGCTAAAAAGGTATTATAATTTGCTAGCAACTTCAAGATGCCAAGAAAATTGCCATTATTTGGATTCATAATTAATTGAGATGATCCTCTTAATGATAGTCCTCTTTCAGATAAAAATAAAATAACACAAATAAATCTCTGTAATAGTTGCTTCCAGCTTCTTTTTTTTAAGAAAAGAAAGCTGTCGATAGTATTTTTATGAAAAATATTTTGTTCCATACTTCGCCATTGATACAACCTCTCCATTTTTCATATGTAAATTTAATAAGTATTTGGAACTCTTCATTCCGTTGCTATCCAGAGAAAGTTGTGATGGAATGGGTTCAGGTCCCTTTCTTATAGCTTCTTCTATAAAGGTAGGAGCGGGGGATATTTAAATATTTACTTAATATATCTTGCTCGATATTAACTATATTTGAGATTTTTCTGTCGCGAAGATTGAAGAAACAGTGAATTATTACCCAAATTAGTTTAAATTATTATAATTCTTTGGAAAAAAATGATAAGAGGTTTCAACGCCTTCTCGTTGGGCCTGGTCTTAGGAAAACGTTCAAGCAATCAATATCAGCCTTAATCCGTAATGAAAGGTTCGTTAAAAAAAAGTAATTCAAAAATAAAACAAAAGATTAAAACTGCGAAAAAGGGGAAACAATTAAAAATAATAAGAATTTTCTGTAGGCAACGAGCTATTGAAAACGACAGAAAGTCTTATTTCTCAAAGACAAGTCACTATTCAATTAATTTTTAACATAATGGAGCAAATACAGTGTGGCGAAAAAAAAACGGTCTAAGAAAACGTTTAAAAAATCAATGTCAGCCTTAATCCGTAATGAAACGTTCCTTAAAAGAAAATCAAAATATATTATATTTATAAAATTTAAAAATAAAACAAGATATTAAAATTGCGAAAAAAGGGAAACAATTAAAAACGTTTTTTTGTAAGAGCTATTGAAAATGAATTAATTTTATCTATAATCAAGGGAAAGCTTAATATCGAGAAGTGCTGTAATTAAAACCTGATTTTATAAAACACTACTAGTTATTTTAATACAAAAATGGATGTACCAATATTACTTAATATCTAATACAAAATCTGTAATACCCAAAACAAACGCATTTCAACGAATAGGGTTAATCAAAAATATTCATCCTGCAAAAATATATTTTATTGCTTGATTGCGCATACCAGTTTTTTTACTTAATGGTTTCTCTAGTTTCCAATTAGTAGCATCTTACGATGTCAAAATTTGCATGCTTTCAACAGTGAAAAAGGTATCTTTCTAGGAATTACATCTTAATATCAGAAATAAAAACGTCGCCAAAACCCAATGTTAAAAATTGTTCGTCGTATAAGCAATACAATGACAATTGAGTGTTTTTGGGGTCCAATTTCCCTTATCCTCTTGTACCCCTCTCATCCATCACGAGATGTCAGTGCCCATTAGTACGCCCGCGTTCTTTCCGAGATCGCTCCTGAAACGAAGAAAACAGCCAGCGTTGCCAATTTAACAAAGCATTTTTTTTTTACGTCTTACTTTTTTACTAATTAATGTTAATACGTATGAAAAAGTACTCAGAAAACATGTGTGTACATCGAGCACCGTGTAATTACGTATTTGATATTAGTCGCCTTTCTTTAGAATTGGATTTTAAAAAATCATTTTAGGTTAAGGGTGTACCAAGGCAAAATATAATACCTGTTTATTTGCCATTTATTAATTAGTTTGATGCCATATTTAAACCTAAATTTTCTAAAATTAATTTTTTTTTTCACTTTCAGTATTTTTTGAAGGCGTCTCAAGGCAAGACACACTCTGTCTGAAAAGTTCAATCTTCTTTTCTTCAAATGTTATTAAGACCAATAATTTTAAAAATTATAGGCTACTATTTTGAACTTCGCTTGGCTAATATAAAAACGTATAGGGTTTTCATTTATATTTTGATACACAGATTTACCTTTAGGAGATAATAAAAATCATAATAATAATAATAAAGGTTCCAAATGGGGTAATGATCCGCCTTGTAACAGGATTATAGAGCGGTTATTTTCAATATTTAAAATTATTTATTTATTTTATTTATAAATTTGGGACATAGCGGGCAACCCTATCACATTACTAAAATTCAACAAGATATGATAAGTAAAATCAATTGCACACTGTAAACTTTTCCGTAAATTATAAAATACAATGTTATCAAATATAGTTGTTAGTATACATATAATTAAACATCTTATCTCACCAATTCAGCGACCACTTATAACTCGGACAACAGCAAACTGCAACAACGATGCACGGTATCTTCTTCTTGAATATATTTATTTTAACTAGCAGGTGGTTTATTTAAATAAAAGATTTGGTTTCTAAAACAAAAGTAAGGAAGTGAATTACTGTACAAAAATAATACTTAAAACGAATAACAAAAAAAAGCATATAAATCTGGAAAATGGCGGAATTTACTTAATATTCCCAAACTTAGTGCAAAAGAAAAGAAAACAAAAATCTTTAAATAAACCATAAATTTAGCTCTTGAAAATAAGTTATTCCTCAAATAAATTATAGAATGAAAATAAAATATCTCTAATAATCCCTAAACTTAATTAACTGCACACGTAAAGCCCCATAAACCACTACAAAAGAAGAATTTGAAATCAACTCTAACAAACAGACACAGACTCACTCTTGTTTTAGAAATCAGAAAAAAGGTCGGCATCTAAATTGACAAGAACTGCCTCTGGTTGGTTGAATGCAATGCGTTATCATAGACGCATCCTGAACCCTTAATTAATAAATACTCCATAGATGTCGCCTAGAGTTCTACTTTATGTATGCAATTGAAAAAATAATTACATTTCCGTCAAGGCAAAAAAAACCTTCTCAACCAATCTTTTTTGAAGGGAAACAATGCTTTCCAAAAAAAAACATGGAATTTTCAAAACTCTTGTTGTATTTTTAAGTAAGTTGACAATTTATTATAAATGAATCGAACCAAATAAAATGTTTCAATTATTATTAGCTTGAACTTAATTGAAAGGTTCCTACACCACAGGTTCATATGGGACCATGAACTCTCAAAAGGGAAGCATAGGCGATCACACTTGAAAAGATTTATCCATACCTAAATTTGTCTACACAATTGAGCAGATAGTATTTGAGATAAATGATATTTACTATTTTGTTTAGATTTTAAAAACTCTCAAAACTAATGTTAGATAGCATTACTTTAACGATTTCTTTGAAATATTCATGTTTAGCATTTGTCATGAGAGAAAAATAAATTAAGAATTTTTATACTCTGTTTTATTGATATAGTCTATTCCGTTACAGCCTCTAAGAGCTTCTTCTACCCAATTTCCTAATAGCACCTCCTAGACTGGTAAGTCCCTCAAATCTCTTCTTATCTTGAGTTCAGGTAGACAACTCAGTGGAGTGGCTGAAAATGAGTCTCTTATTCGAAAAACAAAAGCATTTATGATCGCGATTCGAGACAATGTAATCGACACTAGGAGCCATACCAAAAACATATTAAAACAGAACGTGCCCACTGACAAATGCAGAAAAATGTACTTCAGATTCAGCACATCCTCTCAGGTTGTTCAAGCATAGCGGGTAATAATAAGTAAATCTACATTATTTTGATCTATTGTAAACAGTTAACTCACTGGTGTTAATGTGTAATTGTGAAGTCTTTTTAAATTAGATTAGTTAATATTATTAATTTATTTATAACGGAAATGTCTGTCTTGGATTCATTGAAAAATGGACAAACGAATGCGACCGAAACGTTTGAAAAAAAATAAGAAGAGAAAATAAACAAGAATTAAGAGTCTAAAATTTTAATTGTGTTATGAATTATATACCCAAGAACCTTCTTCCTTCATATTTTCTGTATGAGTCTTCTCTCAAAAAACGCTGTAACGCATGAAATAGTTTAAGTCCCTGCAACACCTTAATTTGTAGACACTGCAACTTTTTTTTCTAACGGCAACCTAAGTCATCTGGGCAGCTACGACAAGGTCATAGATACTAGGAACAAACAATTAGGGGTCTGCTCATTCCGCTGCAGTAAAACGAGTCCACATAAGTTTTTTTATTAAAATTAATATTCGAGGAGATCCTTAGCACTCATCTGATTCGGCTAAAGTAACAAATGCTACAAGTGGTCTCCATCTTCAACTTGACATGCACCGAACTTGTGGTAAATACTATCAACCGCACTTCGAATACTTTCGGTTGGTAAATTAGTATCAATCCCTATTCTATCTTGTAGGTTCTCAAGTTCTGTTCTTGGAGAAATTAATATTTTGAGAAAAAATACGTTATTTTCGTCATGTCCTCCCATCATTTCTTCAGAGAATTATAATATTCTATCGCACTCATCTTCAAGAAGCTCCTGTACAACATACACTTTCTACGGTTGATACTTCTGGCTTCTCAATAATCGCTGTACAGCAATTGCGGCCCTTGGTGAATTATATTGGGAGGTCAATAACAAATTTACAAATAGGTATTACCAAAATAAAAATAAATATCTTATCTTTAAATTGAGCGTTAAATTCTCTTGAAGTTCAGTTCTACTCTTCGTTCTTTGGAATTGGAAACATGCTGAATGACACGTTCGTTCAAATTACACGCACTTTCCTTTTATGAACGATTTCTCGATACTTAACATTGCCAAAGCTGATAGTCTATCTTAGCCCAACTCCTCAACAAAGTTTATAAGCCCTCGAAAAACCCCTGGATTTTCAGAAAAAGCCGTTTCATTATGGCCACGTAGTGCCAGCTCGAATGCCCCACAAAATTATACACAATCTATAATTTTGTTTAAACTATAACGATTTTTGGATACATTTTCATTAAAATCTTTAAAGGATTTTCTATAAGCTGTGTCTAGGTGAGTGCGAATATCAACACTTCCGACCGTAGCATAGTTCACCGAACATTTCATGTGATCTGCAGAAAACGCATGCTTTTTTATTTTTTCTTTTAAGTGTTTTAAGTCTTTAACACCGGTTTTGTACCATAATGAGTCCTACGAGTCCTTAGAAAACAACAAACAAACATAACAGTAAAAAGAGTTAGAGACATCACAACCACATATCCAGTTAGCTAAATCGTACATAATTTTGCGAAAGTTTCGATGAACCTCTTTATTTTTGTCGTATACTAAGTTCTGGCAAATTGCGACCACTTATCTTGAATTCGGTTATTTTCTCAAAATTAAGTTCGTTAGCACTCTTTAGTTGTTTAATTTTTTGCACTACCGACATTTTATTTCCTCTACATTCACAACTCAAACATAGACCACCTTGAAATTGGTTATTTTTGCAAAATTAAGTTCGTAAGCACTTTTTGATTGTTTATTTTTATGCACTAGTCACTACCAACATTTTATTTTCTGTATATTCTCGACTCACACATGGATCATAAAAATAAAAAAATATATATTACAAAAAACAGTATATAAATTAATTTTTATCGATTAAAAACGTCCGAAACAATATCGAGTTAGAATATCGACCGCGCGACCTCTGAACCATTGAACTTCCGCATGCCGACTTGATGCCGCGACCGATCGATCGAATTATGAGAAGAGACCGGCTGATGACCCAAATCGCGATTTCATATTCCATTTGCTATTACGTTCGGCTGCCGCTCGGTAGCTGTGAAATCTTGTGGTGCTTTCGTCAAGCTTTAAGGTAATCAGGGCAATTCGGACTGCCCAGTAGTGCCTAGCCTAGCTTAGTATAGCATATTTTATTACGCTTTTATTAGACGAGACCTCCATTTGCTGCTAGTATCGGATTCAGTTTTAGAAGTTCCCACATGACCTAGGTTGCCATCAAAAAGTTGGGGTGTCTACAAATTAAGGGGTTGCAGGGAGAGGTCTAAATATGTTACAAAAAGGCCATTTTTTTTTTTTAATAAAATATTTTAAGTACGATTTGATTTAACGTTCTTAAATAAACTACTAGCCATTTGCTTTGTACATTTCAAAACTTTTACCCAAATTTAAAGCGGAATTTTTCAGAAACTAAAAAAGTTACAGGGATGCGTTTTTCGACGTTTGAAAGCTCTATCTATCTAGAATTGGTCAACGCTGTCTCGGTTCATCAAAATGTTCCTCCGCATAATATATAGGATGTTATATAAAATCGTGCAAATTTTACAAAAGTTCATAAGTCCCGAGTTTCTGCAATTTTTAGTTATGTTTAATTTTGGGCATGTTATGATATTTTATGAACCATTATCGAAAAAACCAATTTGGCGGGTTTTTAATTCACTCATTTGTTTTTAATATACGGTGCAAATTTAATAATTTCCGTACTTCCAAAAGAAAATTATTTTTAACTATTCTCTTATTATTTAAAATTAATAATTTGTACATAATTTTTTGCTATAGAAACGTTTGTTATATAGGCTTTTCTATTACATTTAACTTAATTACCTGTGTGAGCAAAATTTTATACACATTTGTAGA
Organism: Kuschelorhynchus macadamiae; assembly: GCA_030620095.1. NCBI lineage: Eukaryota > Metazoa > Arthropoda > Insecta > Coleoptera > Curculionidae > Kuschelorhynchus > Kuschelorhynchus macadamiae. The sequence continues at coordinate 1,254,507 of JAUTXW010000258.1, read as the reverse complement.
ATTATAATTTCAAAACTAAAAATACAAAATGGCGGCGTCAGTATGGAGACGGGTTAAAAGTTTACGATTAGATTGAAATTTGACATATTTTTTCAGGAATTGCTGGCCATTTACTTTGCACATTTTAAATTTCTTAAACCGTTTTAAATTGTTATTGATTGAAAATTAAAAAAGTTATAAGAATACGGTTTTCGATGTTTAAAGGCTTTATATGTATGAAGTCGGTCAAAGTTGTGCTGGTTTGCCAAGATTATCCTCCGGATTATGTATAGTTATATAAAATCGCGTAAATTTTAGAAAAATGTGTGTCCCGAGTTTTTGAATTTTTTGATTTTGTTTAATTTTATGCGTCAAAAACGAGATAAAAACCGTTTGGGTATATTAAAAACAAATGAATGAAATAATAACCCGCCAAATTTGTTTTAGATAATGGTACATAGAATATGATAACATGTCCAAAATTAAACAAAACTAAAAATTGCAGAAAATCGGGTCTTATGAACTTTTGTAAAATTGTGCAAATTTTACAAAAGTTCCCCATATATTATGTGGAGGACCATTTTGATGAACCGAGGCAGCGTTGAACAATTCTAGATAGAGCTTTTAAACACCGTAAACCGCATCCCTGTAACTTTTTTAGTTTTTGAAAAATTCTGTTTTAAATTTGGGTGGGGAGATGTGCAAAGCAAATGACCAGCAGTTTATATAAGATTATTAACTTGGTAGCTATGAACAAATGAAAATAGAACGTTTTAAGGCATCTTGAGCCCATGCAAAGAGAAAACGGATGAATTGCAGGTCATTGTGTTACCTTTTCAAAAGCGATAAAGTGGTATCCTCCAAAAAGTAATAATAATACCGCTTAAAATTCTTAAAATTATGAAGATTTTTAAAACTAATTTAACTAATTTTTAAATATTCTGGAAAGCATTTGGACTCGCAATTTTTATTACGAATGTTAAGACAGAGGATATGTGTAATTTATTTATTTAATTGCTTCACTTTTAAGGAATATTTGTTATGACATTCCGCTATATCGGAAACAAAATTGCCGGTGTTAGGGTCAACATATAAATAGAACATCCTGTATATTGCTAAAAATTCTTAAAATATAATTTTTTTTCTTCTAAATCTATGTAACTTATGTTATAGTTGTGGCTGAAAATGATGGACTTATTAACATCTGAAAATGTCATATTGATCAATAAGTGTCAGTGTCGATCCTCAGCCATAGAATATAGCCATAACGTAATATTTTTACATTTTAATTGCAATATCTTCAAGAAAAGTAATATTATAATATTCTCATTTAACCACCTTGAAGATATTCTCTACCGAAGGTAATATAGGATACTCCTTTATTTTTATAAAAAATAAATTACAAAGTGAAATTTATTATAAAAAATACATTTTCTTCAATCCATTGGACATATCATCATAAATATTAAAGAAACCAGGATCATCTAGGGTCGGCCTCAGGATTCTATAAACAAGCATTCGGAGAGTTACTAACATTTTTAAACATCCAAGAATCTTTATTTATAGTTTACGTTTTTCATAAGAAAATGTGATTTCTAAACTTTGTTTTACACTGACACATCTATTATGACGTTCAGCAGTTTGATTTTTCTTTGTTAGAATTATGTGGCGTCTTATAGATAATGTTTTTTTACATAAATATTATTTGGGGTTTTAGTTTTTTAAACTATATGTTTTCTTTTTAGATAAATTTAATTTTGGATACATTTATGTCCAAACCGATGTTAGTTAGCGTTATGTTCGGTTCTTCAAACGTAATGTTTAACCCTTGAGAGTTTTCACTTCTGGCTACGATATCGGCTGCAAACCGTAAGGGCGATAAGAAGACACCATTGATATCGAAGCATTTGGTGTTGGTTTCTTCATCAGTTTTGATATCAAAGCTTGCTTCTCGGTATACTTGTATCTTTTATTATACTCGAAGATATTTAGTCGATTTTCCATATTCTAAAACTCGTTGAGAGGCCCACCTTTAGATTGTATCGGATGTTTTGTGATAGCGCACCAATGCCAAACCTAAAAGAGGAGTATATTCAGTAGTCTTCTCTATTAAGGTTCGAATAGTCTGTATACGTTCAGTAGTGTTTTTTTAAAGGCCGCTTATTCATATAGCTACTATAAATCTAGCATGGTGAATATATAACTGTTTATTATTTCCGATTTTGCCTATGTTATTTTATCTTCCCCTAGTACTTTTTTTATTTCATCTCGGATCCACAGTTCATAATCCTGAATCGAGGAATATGGTAATATATAGTAGAATGTTTTAGTGAGTTTGTTAGCCTCTTAATTTTGTTATTTTTGTTTTTCCATCTGTATTCCTATATTTTCCTATTTTCTATAATATTCTGTCTTTAGGGTATTATGGGTCGTTGTTATCTTTTAGAATTTTTTCTGTTACAAAACTACTTATGAATCTTTCTGGACTATGCCTCCATAAGTTTCTTTCTGTCTACTACCCAATCTTTTGATCAAAATAACTTAGGGTTTTCACATTTGGTTCCGTCATTGTCGGTATTGCCCGGTGACGTTGGAGTCTAATGGACAAGACTGAAGAATGTTCAAGGAGCCTAAACTTGGACGTTATATAGATATCAGTACTCCGCATGCCTTTTGAGATATTCTGTGGAGCAAATATTATTTGCATATTTTTTAGCTTCGAAAATTGGACACTTGCTTAAAAACATAGTAATTAAGTTTATATTAAATACAATCTTCTGATAACTTAAAAAAAACTGCATCGACATAGTGCTGTAATACATGTGTTAGTGGGTTTGTGTCTGAGCATTTGGCCTTAAATTTATTTATAATAATTCCATGTGTCAAACATAGGTCAGTGTTTGTATTACTCCCCCAGTATATCCACAGAGTGCTTTAAAAGGATACTAAGGACTAAAATGCATATTTAACTGAAACATTTATCACGAATCATGATGTCTTGTAGAAATACATTTATATTGTATTTGTTAACTATTAACATCTCCTTTGAAAACGAGGCCTTACTGAACCTGACCTACAGCTTAACGTGTGTTCCGAACCACGGTGGTCCTCGACTACTCTTTCAACCCCTTACCAGCACCACCCTCAGCTTTTAACTCTCGGATTACAGAGCAGCCTTTCGTATTTGTCAAGTGACCTACCGATTGACTAGCGCGCATCTGTAACAAGTTTTCCTGACGAGCCAACTAACGGACGAAAATGCTCATGCTCATGATGCGGATACATTGTACAGTTGCTTATACTGCACGGTATAAACGTAATATGAGGCGATAAACTCATCACGACCTCGGTATTCATGAACGGAAATCCGATCGCTGAGCCAAGGCTGCCTCTTATACCGATATTTTCAAATACTCGTCGTGAAGCTGATTCACTACTTAAATAAAATGATGATTTCTTGTTAACTAAATCAATTAAGAAATAAAAAGTAATTATTAATACCACAATATATTATTATTTGTTGGATTCCTGTAAATAAATTTAAACAAAAATACTACAAATACTACATTTTTTCTAAATTAGTTTATTTGTATCGCTGTTTTTCTCTTCTCTTCGTGAAAAATATCGAATTATGAAAAAACATATAAGGAAGTAATTGACATTATAAAAGCAAACAGGGAAAAGGGACGAGGAGTAGGAAAACACATAAAGAGCACAGCAAAGTAGCCGGCACTGACAAGCCATGATGGATCGGCCCCGTCTCCTCTAAAACCTTTTCTGCTGCCACATGAGAATGGGGCTTACGCTGCTCCAGATGGACTTAACACTTAATTCCACCGGGCTTTTTAATAAAAATAAAATATCCGACCGATAGGATTATTCACGTATTCTTTCCTCTTTGTAAAGTTTGACTCTCAAAAGTTTAAGTAAATCAACATGTTTTATATCATTAAAATGTGGATATTTTCTGAATGTAATTTCTCCAATAAAAAACTTGTGCAGTCCTATAAGCAAGTATATTTTGAAAATAACAAAATGCAGAGGTATATAAATAAATAAATAAATAAATAAATAAATAAATAAATAAATAAATAAATAAATAAATAAATAAATAAATAAATAAATAAATAAATAAATAAATAAATAAATAAATAAATAAATAAATAAATAAATAAATAAATAAATAAATAAATAAATGAGGCCTTTAATGAACACAAAAAACAACAACATTACCATTGCCAGGAATCATCCCTGCGCGAAGTCTAGTATTAAATAAATGTGATTCTACTTAACCAGCAGAGGGTCTGTCAGGGACGTAGACAGAAAATTCATTGTGGGGGAGGATCAGTTGGGGGTACAAATAGTTCTAGAGGGGCCTATATATAGGGTCTGACATTAGTGTGTCAAAGTAGCATACTTTCCTATCAAAGATTTTTTTACAATAATGATGGATACTGTAACAAATAATATGTGCCAGTAAAAAAATTAAAACGAATTTTCTACATTTATTTTAGGTTTTTGAATTAAATAACAAATTTTATACAAAAGTAACTTAATTAAACACATCTGAAGAAACCTGTTTTTTTTTCACTTTTATTTAATGCACAGTTGTGGAAGTATTACTAAAACTAATAAAATATAAACATGAATAATATAAGCCGTTAACTAAAAAATACAAAAAAAAACAATTCATAAAATTAAATTTATTCTTTTCTTATTTTCCGCGAAAATTAAAAAAAAATAAATAAAAAAATTTATTTCGTTAAAAATATTGTGCTTATATGAGCGTACCGTATAATATATTTAGGCAGGCTAATGGGGTGGCTACTGGGAGGCTAGAGGATAAAAAGGGGGGTCGCGGCCCCCCAGCTCCCCCCTGTCTACGTCCGTGGGGGTCTATCTTGTGCTAGCTGGAATGCGTAGGAAAATATATAACTAAAGTGGACAACATATGGCATTTTCTTTGTGAACATGGCAAAATAAACTAAAAAAAATAAAGACATAAGTTTTTTGTTAAATCCTTAGATCATAAAAATATATATGAAATTGTAAATAATAATAATAATTTGGGTTACAATTACAAAGTGTGCGGGGGTGACAAAAATAAAATTAAAGAAGTATGGAAGTAATATAAAAATAGCTAAGGTGTTCCTTATGGGAAGATCCACGCCCACAGATTAAAATGAGCTTAAGCTAGAAAACAGGAAGTCCTGCAAGTCTGCCTATGCGTTATGCCTAAAACGTTTCAATTTAAATTTTAATTTATTAAAATTGTAAAGTCTGAACTCTCTAGGAAATAAATTCCAAAGGGAAATTAAAATATATGAAAGAGATCTTTTAAACAACGTTGTACGAAAATGTGGCATTGTGTAATTGTTGTTGAATCTTACATTAACTAAATGCTGTGATTCACGAGTTTGAAATATGTTATTCAAAGAACAACTACTTTTGGGATCATTAATAAGTGTAAAAACCAATTTTTCCAAGCAGTGTATCCATCGATTTTCCATACGTAACTTATTAAATTCATTAATATTCTATGAGAAATAGGTTTTTATTTTTTTCCAAAGAATTCAGACATGGAACATAAATAAAATTACTATAATTAAACTGTGAAAGAGTTAGGGATTATGTGAGCATTTTTCTCACATGAAAATTAAGAATATGAGGATTGAAAAATAATATTTTCAACTTACAAAAATGCCATTCCTCGTTACCGCAAGTGTTTGGTGAAACGCAAATTAGAATCAAAAATAATACCCAAACTTCGAGCCCCTTCAACAAAATTTAATGCATTATTTTCGATGGAGATATTCAACATTGAAGTTAAAAAGTTGTATTTGCCCCTATTATCAAATATATATATTTTCTAATTTAATTTAATATTATGTCGTTTAGATAATGATTTAAATATATTTAAATATTTGTTTACAATATTATTAGCCACTTCAAACTATTCGGGTTTAAAGGAAAAATAGATCTGGGAATGATCAGCGTATACTATTAAGAAATCATGGTTCTTGGAATTAGACCGTGTCAAAATGGAATCACTTTCCGACGTTTCACCTTCGATTGCACGAGGAATCTTCAGGGATCTTCACTTCACGAGAACACTGAATGCATTCACGGTCTAATCCCAAGAACCATGATTTTTTAATTGACCACAGCCGTGAAAGCTTTCGTTCTATGTTCGTGTATACCATTATTTACAGATATTTAAGTTAACATGTCAGAAGTATAAATGCTGAAAAGAAGAGGTCCTAGTTCACACTCTTGGGGAACTCCAGAAAATATAGAGATTTCTTGCGATTAACAAATATTATAAGAGATCTTCTACGATCTGTATGATAGATAGGATTTAATCAATTTTACAGAGACATTATCAAAACCAAAGTCTTTCAAGTGAAAATTATGGTTGATCATGTCAAATGCTTTTGAATTGTCAAGTACCACGAGCACAGTGACAAGTCCCTGGCCAGTGTGCATGGCATTGGTAACAGTAGCAAGAGTAGTAGAAGTACTAAACCCGGGTCTAAAGCCACATTGCACTTCAGGCATTATATTATTAAAAATCAGAAAATAAAATAATTGTTTATATAAGATTTTTTCTAATACTTGAATATGCTTATAATTCTGAATCAGAAAAGGTTTGAAGGTCCTTATATTTCTATTTATCAGAAAAATATGAGTTTCCTATGCAATAGTTAATAATGTAAAGCAATATAATTTTAATATGTGGACTACAATATTTCAATATTCTAAGTGAAATATCAACAGAACCAATACTATCTTTTTTTAGAGAATGCAGGATTTTATTAACTTCCTCAACGTTACTTAATTTGAACGAGAACTGATGAAAATTTATTTTATTATCACACTTGTTGGCTACATCTTGGAAAAAATTTGAAAAATAAGAATTAATAAAATTGGGATCTGAAAGATTAGCTGGCAACTCAGTCCTATCTTGTTCAAAATCAAAATATAAATTTCCCAGAATCTAATTAACTTGCTTGCTGCTTGGCTGTACTCGATTTAGTATATTACTGAGTTTTCCCAAGTAAAGTTGTGCTATCATTTTATGTAAATTTTGGTCGTTTTGTAGTATCAAGACACTAAACTGAAACAATGGCATCCACAAGCAGACGTACCTGTGTAAATCATCCCGATGTTGTTTGTTATGTGTGTGGTGAATACACTTTGAAAGAGAGCAGTAAAACGATTTCTGACTTTGTGAAAAGAGATTATCTTGCCTATTTTGGCGTTCATTTAGGAGATCAAATAATAATAAATCTTGGGCCCCACATTTCATACGTAAAACATTTGCGACAGTGGACAACTGGAAAGAGGAAGTGCCTAAAGTTTGGTGTACCAATGGTTTGGAGAGAACTGCGAAACCATCATGACGACTGCTATTTTTGTCTCGTTAATATTAAAGGCATGAATAGAAACAATAGACACAAATGGACATATCCTGATCTAGATTCTGCAAGAAGGCCGGTAGCGCATTCGGAAGAAATACCTGTTCCATCATTCAGCAGTCTACCCGAACTGACAGAAGATGATACAGAAACATCAACGTTTGACGAAGTTCAAAGAGTTCAATCAGAAAACGACAGCGAATTTGAAGCAGATTTAGCAACTCCGCAGTGTTTTAATCAAGAAGAACTAAACGATCTTATAAGAGACCTGAATCTCTCAAAGGAATCTGCTGAATTACTTGCATCCAGATTAAGAGAAAAAAATCTACTTTGTCCAGGTACTAATATTACATTTTATCGTAAAAGAGATAAGGATCTGCTGTATTTTTCGCTCAGGAAAATGACTTGGTATTCTGTAACAATATAAAAGGGCTCTTAGAAAAAATGGGGTTGCCTGAATACACTCCAGATGATTGGCGCCTTTTTATTGACAGTTCAAAACGTAGTTTAAAATGTGTTCTTTTACATAACGGTAACAAATATGGCTCAATTCCTATTGGTCATTCTACTACCATGAAGGAAGAATATGAAACAATTGCATTAGTTTTGAGAAAAACAAAAAATTTGTGTCGATTTAAAAATGGTTAACTTCCTCCTTGGACAGCAGAGTGGTTATACAAAATATCCTTGTTTGTTGTGCCTTTGGGACAGCAGAGCTAAAAATGAGCACTGGGTTAACAAAAATTGGCCTTCAAGAGATGTCATGATTCAAGAAAAACAAAACGTGTGATCAACGAACCTTTGGTTTCAAGAGAAAAAAATCTTACTTCCGCCCTTTCATACCAAGCTAGGCCTAATAAAGCAATTTGTGAAGGCTTTAAATCGATATGGAAATTATTTTGGGTATGTGTCATGTAAATTTCCTGGCCTTAGCACGGGAAAACTAAAAGCTGGTATATTTGGTGGTCCTCAAATAAGGCAACTTGTTAAAGATCCACAATTCACCACATCAATAAACGAGACTGAATCTAATGCTTGGTGTTCATTTGTTCAAGTAGTACAAAATTTTCTTGGCAATCATAAAGCAGAGAATTACGTAGAATTAGTGGAAACTATGCTTTCAAATTTTAATATTCTGGGCTGTAACATGAGTATAAAAGTTCACTACCTCCACAGCCACCGAGATCGTTTTCCAGAAAACTTAGGTGATTGTAGTGAAGAACAGGGGGAATCAGGATATTAAAACTATGGAAGATCGTTATCAAGGATGATGGGATAACCACATGATGGCGGACTACTGCTAGAGCCTTCAGCGAGACTGCCCTAGTAAACTCCATTCTAGAAAGTCGTATAAAAGAAAATTTTTATGTGATTAGTGACTAATGTAATTATGTAAATTAAGTTTTTGCAATAAATACTTAAATCCATGTGTCTTTGTTTTTTTAACTGGCAATAGTAATATTATATATTATAACAGTTATAACGTAAAATATATACCCAATTTTTTTATTTTTTTTTAACTAGATCTGATAGACAAAATCTGAGAACTTTTTTACATTCTGCATCCAAAAATTACCCAGGAACAGTTAAAGAATCGCAGGCTCCAAAATGTGTGTTGGCCTGTGTAATTTAAGACAGATCAAACGTTTCAAGGCATGATAAGACATGATTGGGCAGGTTAAAAAATTAATGTAAAAGTTTTCTATACATATGAAATTAGTGTAAATATTACAAACAAAAGCAAAAATATCTACATCATTATTAAATATCTCAAGAGAGATCTTAGGCGGTCGCTAGATAACTCCCACACAACACAATTTATTACATGTAACTTGAATTCGTGGGTTATGGGACTGCAATAAGATCTAAAGTGAAACCACTATTTTCAATTGCAACCTTTCGTGTTACATTAACACTTTTTCAAGCTCTGGGGACAAATTAGATAAATTAGATTAAAAGCCGAAAAACAATCTAATAGGCTTACCTTGAGTTAGTGGGAAAACCTTAATTATGGACATTTACACAATAAATAAATAAACATATACACATTTTACTGACGTAGGAACTACACAAACTTTTAGGACACAGCACGTTTACTTAGCAACAACTGAAAGTGTTTGTTTTGGTTTGGAGTTAAGAACAATTACAGTCGCATTCAGCCGTACAGTGGGTCAGAATTGTACTAGATAGATAATTGTTCTTAACCCCAAACCAAAACAAACACTTTCAGTTGTTGATAAGTAAACGTGCTGTGTCCGTCCTAAAAGTTTGTGTAGTTCCTACGTCAGTAAAATGTGTATATGTTTATTTATTTATTGTGTAAATGTCCATAATTAAGGTTTTCCCACTAACTCAAGGTAAGCCTATTAGATTGTTTTTCGGCTTTTAATCTAATTTATCTAATTTGTCTCCAGAGCTTGAAAAAGTGTTAATATAACACGAAACGTTGCAATTGAAAATAGTGGTTTCACTTTAGATCTTATTGCAGTCCCATAACCCACGAATTCAAGTTACACTTATTCATTAGGGACACGAAATGCCTACTCAAACAATTTATTACAGTTTTATTTTTAAAAATAAAAATTCAAGGGATTCACTGATATCAAAATTTAACGAAATTGTATTACATGCGAATGTTGCTCTTATATAAGCTCCCACACCACCAACCCTACCTTGAGGTCTATCTTTACGAAAAATTGTATGTCTTGATTCAGCCACGTGTCAGTTACCATCGCCCATCACTATATCGAAATCGTTATTCAGAAACAAAAAATAAGTCATTGAAACCAGTGAACATGGATCTTATGTTTAAGTGTGCCACTTTCATTCTAAGTACGGAAGCACACGAATGAATTGACTGTAAAAAAATCAAAATATGTGGGTATAAAAAATATGAAAATAGACCTAATGGATTTCAGAAGCATATAAAATATTTTAAAAGATTAGTGACAACAAGAGCTATAAAATATATGTGTAATATATTATAGTATATATAAACCAAAAATTAAACTAACTAATAAATCTGATAGTAGATTATTCCAAACAGAGAGAGCGTCAAAGCAATAACATTAGAAATTAATATACACAAAATGTCAAAAATAATACGCCTGGTCTATGCCATTCTGTAATTATGCCTATTAAAGTATACAAGATACAAGATTAGCCCTCTAGTTATAAAAAAAGTTATAGAATTCTTAATAAAACAGTAACACAAAATAGAATCCCTTTTTTTAGGCAAAAAAACGATAGTACCAAGAACCAAATCGAAACAATACAAACATTTTCTTTTTAGTCCTTAGAGTAATATTCTGGTTGTTGCTTATTACTGGGAACTATTTAAAAACAAATATAACCTTATATAATTCCAATTTAAAAAACGCAATTTGAGTATACCTAATTACATTTATATCGAAAATGATATCCTATGAAAAAAAATAGTTTCCATTTAATCATAATATTAGTTCTAAAATAAGGTGTAATGTTAAACATATCTATCAAAAATTCCGTTTTTCCGAATTTCAGTTTTAAACAAAATGGACTAATGCAAACTAATTTTTTTTTACTTACGCAAGATAACCTAAACGACTGTGTCGGATCCAAATAAACTAAAAAGCTTGAGATCTATAGAACATTACTGAAGGAGAAAGGGATTGCAAATATATCTTCGAGAGAGTCCCACAACTGATGTGGCCTATCGATTTTCCCTAAATAATATAAATTATATAAAATTATCGAAATTTTTCATAGATCTTTAAATATAGCTAAAGAGCATTCATATAAACTAAAATATTTTTAATAACGATTTAAATCGACGAGGAGGAGCTATAAAGAATCTTTATAACTCGAAGATTGGCCGTGGTTATTTTACTCCGATCGTTTATGGAAATACCGACAATTTCTTTGCTAAGTGGTAAAAGGAACCACATTTATTTTGAGCTAGATTGTAAAATTCAGACTAATGTTCCAGAGAAGCGCAAAATAGTAAAGGTAATCTAAATCATGAACACAAAGATAGGGAAAATATGGAGAAGTAACTCTTACTTATAGTTATGAAGGCAGTTGGTAGCTTTTTAGAAGGCATTATTAAAGTAAAATGGTAAGATAAAGAACAGTATTATTTGCGTTGCGAATTTTTACGTTATTGTAAGAAAATCGTTCTCTCGGATTTTTTCTTTTCGGGTCACCTGATACCGAAAAATATGTTTTCCCGTTTCCGTTGGTATGTCAATCTGTCTGTTCGGCCATAACTCAAATACTAGTCTTTCCATTGAGTTCAAATTATACTCAAACATCGAGGGTAGTATTAGGATTAAAGTGTAAATTAATGGCGGAACAAATGGCGGCGTAAGAAAAATGTTTAAAATATCTATATGAAAAAACTACTTAACCAACTGATTTCAAATTTAGGACAAATATTAAGAATGATATAGAAAGCAAAACTGATAAAATGTCGGCACGAATTCTATGGGGCAAAAAAAAGGTAGCCTAATAAAATTAAAAAGTGGGTAAATTTTTATTTGCTACAAAACACAACCATAAAATAATTGGATGTCTTTTAAATGATTTGAGTTAAAAAGATGCCTTCCTAGAAATACGTTAAAATCTGGAACTGTGTCAAAGTCATAATATTCTCTAGATGATGAATCACGTTACTCTCTGTAACCTTCAATTTAGTAGCGTAACCAGACCAATATTAAAGGGTGGGAAGAAGGGGGCATGACCAAATTAATTGATTTTCTCTGAAAATCTTTTATTTTACTCTTAATATGTACATTTTATTATGTATAATAAATATGATTAGAACATAAAAACATTAGAAAATAATGTTATATATGCGGCAAAAATTTCTTTTAACGATTAATATAAATAATGCACTTTGAGAACAGCTAGTCGATCATAGTCTTTGGTTCAGTACATTTATATGGTGCATGTAATTATTATATATATAGGTATTGTTTTTGAAATTATTGTTTGTGATATTATTTGTGTAAAATACTGGGTGGTTAAGCACGTGCCCCTTCTTCCAATCTCCCCACATGGTTACGCTACTGCTTCAACTAATGAAGACTTTGTTATCTATTAATGGAGATACAGCAAAAAGATGGTTTTCGGTTTATTTGAAAGCAGTAATCAGCATTTAATTATGTAATATTTTAATTTAGATCTGTTGCTTTACAAAATGTTGTGTGGTTCGGGAAAAAATTTAAATATTTATCTATTTTTCATCATCTAAACCAACAACATTCTAATATAAAATTTGGAATTAAAATTGAGTCAGGTGGTGCCTTCGTTGATGTGTTACAAATAGGACAAATAGAGGCCCGAATCTAGGATGATATCGAAGGCAGGCGAACAATATTAAATACCTATAAAGTAAAGAACTTTTATGTATAATGTATGTATTAAGGTGTTAAAACATGTAAATAACTATAATAGATTCCGCTCGGGGAAGGGGGAGGGGGTTAAGATTTTCAATTGAAGCCCAAGTTGACTACCGGTCCCGACTGGGTTTTAGCGTCAATGTGTATTATCTCTGTTAATAATTTTTAATAGGTCCTAGTTTCTAACGAGTTATGCGATGCCAGATATTTGAAAATGTTCTAAAGTCTGTTCGATCTACAGGGTGAGTCAACGATTGGTAAATTACGTCGAACAGGTAAAATCTGGAAACAAACTGTTTATGCTGTGAAATATATACGTAAGTCGTCCTCATTTTAAAAATATTTTATATTATACGGGGTGCTTCAAAAAAGTAGGGCAACTAAAAATTGTATTTTTTTTAAATGGGACACCCTATATTTGACTTGATTTTTAAATTCTGCATAAAATTCTAACACTTTTTTGTATAACATGTTATATGGCTAAAATTAATACTTTCTTAAATATTTAGCTTTAAACAAAAAAAATAAATTTGATGCACATCTATGATTAGCAATATAACGTCTAGTTTAACATTTTCAAACCAATTTATTTCAGTTTTTTTAAATAGTTATACTAAAAAGTGTTAGTATTTTATGTAGAATTTAAAAATCAAGTTAAATATAGGATGTCCCATTTAAAAAAATACAACTTTTAGTAGCCCTACTTTTTTGACGCACCCCGTATAATTTAAAATATTTTTAGAATGAGCGCGATTTACATATGTATTCCATAGCATAAACAGTTTGTTTCCAAATTGTACCTGTTCGACGTAAATTTAATTTTTTCAATCGTTGACTCACCCGGTACAAAAAGGTGACAAAGTGGGCATTACCAAGTTTAGACCTATTTCTATTACCACTAATTTTTCCAGTTTTTGAAATACTCTTTTATGATAATATCTGGTGCAAAGTAAACAATTAATTACGCCTGCGCAATATGGGTTTGGCAAGGGAAACTCGATAACAACTAACTTGGGTTGTATTACTTAATTTCTAGCTGAGAAGATAGATCAACGTGGGCAAACGGATGTCATATACACTGACTTTTCCAAAGCTTTTGATTAGCTTGACCACGATATTTTCTACAAAAACTACAACATTTTGGTTTTTCAGGCACATTAACGTTGTTTTTTATTTGTAATTTGTGGCTTATGATAGCGCCATCATAAGAGCAACTTTAGGAGTTCCTCAGGGATGTATACTTGGACCGCTCTTATTTACGCTGTTTATCAGTGATATTGTTGACAGTCTTCCGGTCCACTGTCTGCTTTATGCTGACGATCTGAAAAAATTTCTGAATATATCCTTGGTAAATATTTGCATTGAGCTACAGCAAAACCTCGATATTTTGTATGAATGGTGTATTGTCTGGATTTAACTGTGTCTAAATGAAATACAATATTTGCAACAAAAAATACCTCAGTTAACTTTAACTATGTCATCAGTTGTGTCACTCTTACTCGCGACTTTCAAACTACCCTACCTGGAAAAATGTTATTTTTCTTTTTAATAAGGTCGTAACTGGAATATGCATCAATAATTTGGCGTCCTTCTTATAAAGAACATCGTCGCCTTAAAGTGTTAACCTGCTAAGTCCATTTTTTAGCAAAAATTAGTTATTACTATATCCATTATTTTACTAACTTGATCTATCGATTCGTTAAACAGGCAAGTCGCATTTTCTATCCAAAACCTAAATATTGCATGATATGAATACCAGCCAAGTCCAATCGTTCTAATTTACCCGCGTAAACACAGATAAGTTCTTGACAGCTGTGCATTTAATTTTGCATCGTAAAATTTGAGGTTACAAGAGCGTGCTTTGGAATGGTGTGAGAATATTGCTAGTTTTTACAGTTTTTGATGTGACTTAAGTGATATATTGAAGGTAAGTCTACTGTTGCATTAAAGAAATCATTTTTGTTGAGTTAAGTTGTGAAATGTGCCAATAGTTTGACGTTAAATCTTGTATATTCCCATAAAGGGACTTAGCAGTTTTTCCGTTTAGATATTGTTATACAAGCTGGGACATAGCAGCAGCTTTTCATTAGCCGTTCTATTTATAAAAACCGTAAATTTAAGTGATGATTTCAGTTATGCCAACAAATAATATTAACAGTTAATAGCTAGTTATAGTTATTAAATGAGGTATTTGTATATAACGGTAAAAACCTTTTTTATGTTAGAAATTTAAGAAATATTATACAATTTTGGCTATTCAAAATTCAAGGCTTGGGAACCTCTCGCACCCCAATCAATCCTTTGTGTAAATTTTTGAGATCCGTCTCATGAAAATTTATAATAAAAAGTTTGGGTTCTTGTTCAGTATTCCTGATTTATTTTTTATTTCAGATGTCACGTGCTAAACGAATGATAGAAATGGTAAAAGTAACACAAGGGGATGTTTACACCTTTAAAGAATATCAACCTGTAATCGATTTGAACGACAACATAAACCTGAATGCAGTTGACAATCCCACAATAATCCAATCTACTGTGGAAGCAATAAACGAATCCAGTATTTTTGAGGTCACTGAAAATGTCGAAATAAGTTTTATGGACCTAATGCCTACTTCCACGTCCTTCAATGAAAAAGTTATACTACAGATTCCTTGTCGAGATCAACCAGCAGAAATCACTAACGACTTAAACTGCTTGGACCAGAACCAGGTGCTTGGAGAACCCAATAACAACGAAACTGAGACGATACCAATGTCGGAAACAAACAACCTTGAGCGCCATGAAGAGGAGCAGAAGCAGTCCCAAATTTCAAGTACACAATCAACAATATCCGAAATATCTGATGAAAGCGACCTCAATACTAATTTAGTTCCATATTCGGATACGGATTCAATTTCATCTTTGGATGAACTTAACAGGAAAAGTAAAAAACGCAAAAAACGTTTTCAAGTACAAGAGTCAACATGGTTTAGTCAGAAGAACAAAAAAATGAGAGAAAGTGGTGAAGCTTATTTTGGCAGAGTGAAACGAGATGAAAAATGGTCCTATGATACTCTCAAGGAACCACGTGTTATGAAACCAAGATGCAAATGTGTATCAAAAGAAAAAGGTCTTATGAAATGTTCTTTGATCAGTGAATTCAATAGACAAGGTATTTTTCAGTCATTTTGGCGAAACATGTCTTGGGGAGAAAAGAAAGTTTTTATTAACAATCAGGTTAAATCGGTGTCGACTAAAAGGCACCGGAATCGAAAAAAAGAAAATGAGACGAAAAGAGGACAAACCATGGAATATTTTCTACCAGTTCAAGAAGAAAATTTTAGAGTATGCAGAACTATGTTCCTTAATACTGTCGGGATTGGGCGTTGGACAATTCTTAACTGGAAAAGTTGTTATGGAACACGTGCTCCAAGTATACTTCGCAAATCAACCAGTAGAGTTCAACCTTTTAAAAATCACCGTGAATGCCTGCTGCAATTTTTGGATTCTTTACCAGTTATGGAATCACATTACTGTAGATCAACATCCCAAAAAAAATATCTTTTGGCTGAATGGGAGTCTCGGCAAAGTCTTTATGATTTTTATGTCAAAGATTGGTGTAAATCAAAGAAACAAGAGGCGCTTTCGATCGCATCGTTTTCTAAAACCTTCGATGAAAAAAATTTTGCACTTTTCCACCCAAAAAAAGATGAATGTGAAAATTGTGTTAGCTACAGGATTGGACAAGTTTTGGAAGAAGAATTTAATAGGCACATACAGAGGAAAGTAGAAGCGAGGGAAGAAAAAGAGAAAGATAAAAAGACAAAAAAATACGTGTTCACCGCAGATTTGCAGGCTGTGTTAATGGCCCCAAAGTCTAAAGTTTCCACATTGTACTACAAAACAAAGCTCCAAGTGCACAATCTTTGTTTCTATAACTTAGTGAATTGCGATGCTTATTGTTTTGTATGGAATGAATGTGAAGGAGGCCTTGGTTCTGAAGAATTCGCAAGTATTTGGATGTATTTTATCGAACAGAAAATTTTGCCCAATATCCTCCATTCTCAAGAAAGTACTGATGAAAGAGCTACTATTATAATGTACACGGATGGTTGCGGGTACCAAAATAGAAATGCTGTTATGGCCAACGTTCTATTGAATGTAGCAATCATTCATAACATAATAATGGAACAAAAATACTTAGAACCTGGCCATACACAGATGGAAGTCGATTCGGTTCACGCAACCATCGAAAAAAAACTCAAAGATAAAGTAATTAACTTACCAGCGGATTATGTACCCATATGTCTTAATGCAAGGAAAAAACCTGCTCCCTACAAAGTCAAATATTTGGTGCACGATTTTTTTAAAAATTTTGTCCCAATTCAGCGTTATAAAACAATTCGACCAGGGAGAGGTAAAGGGGATTGGAAAGTGACAGATATTCGTGCTTTAAGGTACACACCTGAGGGTGAAATCTATTACAAAGCCAGCTTTGTTGATCAGTGGAAAACAATTCCTCAACGGAAGAACAACAAAATAAACTCACATTCCTGGGACCAACTGAAACCACTCCACCTGGAAAGGCGTAAAATAACCGACAAAAAATATGAAGACCTTCAAGCAATCAAGAAGACCTTGCCCATAGACTACCACAAATTTTATGATGACCTTCCCCATGCATAAATAGCGTTATTACTCTTTTGAAACTTTTTTTACAGTTTCTATTATTGCTATTTTGTTTGATACTTTTATACGTTTTGATACTCTGTTTAAAATACTTAATAAAGTTTCGTTGTGTTAGAGCCAGTAATAATGTATTTTTCATTGCACTAAACTGCTAAGTCCATCATTAACCTAATTTGGAGAACTGATAACCAGCTATCTCCCAAAAAATAGTAAAAACCTGAATTACCTTTAGATATTTTTGAAATTTTAATACTATTACCATTCTTACACTTGTTTAACATTATTTGATACGAGTTTCATTATTTCCATCCAAAAAATTGCAGCCAAATCATTTTTTGTCTCTCCTGTAAAATAAGGTAAAATGGACTTAGCAGCTTAACACTTTAAGGCGACGACATATTGACTGTATTGAGTCACATCAGAGGAAGCCAAAGCATTGTGGTTCAGAACTGATAGGGTTTGTGCCATTAGAAGTTTTCCTGATGAGCTTGCTAAGAAGGTTTTCGCTTATCAGCTAATTCATTATTATTTCTAAAGTATTATTACAAAGTTAAATTTTCGTCTTCCTACTTAAAACTTCCGGAGTTTTAATACGTTTTATTTACTCCCTTGTAAGATAAACATTTACAAGTTTTCACCACTTAACTGAATGTATAGTAACTATAATAGCTCCAACAGTTTTTACGATATTTCTAATTATAACTTGCGCGCGATCAATATCTTCTGATTCTTGTTTTTATATTTTTGAATTTGACATTTTTATATTCCCTTCATTTTTTGTACTCAGCAATACTTATAATTAAATCTTTATTGACAAATATATAGCAGAAGAATTTAAAAAATATATTAGTATTCTCAAATGTCACTTTTCTTAATAAAACAATTTTAGGCTTGTCGACAAAATAACAGTTTTATCAGGTCGGTTTTACAGAGGACAGCTGTCAGATATAAAAATACATCCGAGACATTTCCATTTTGCTGATTGTGCCTATTCAATATTCGACAGGCCAATGACGGAGCACCCGGGGCCCTTTTCTCGATTTCGGAAATTTTAGTCAAAGACTTTTCGGAGGGTGGGAACGAATAATACAATAGAGGGTTTCTCATTGAGCTGAATATTTTTTTACGCTTTTATGGCGATAATGCTTTTAAAGATCGGGGACTACTACTCATATGTTTAGGGAATTAAAATGGCCGGCATCGATATTATTGGTAACTGACAAAAAAGCTTATTAGAAGTGGACAAGAATTTAAAAATCGATAAATGGCTTTATCCGGAACTTCGCCTGTAATGAATTCTTCCATTTATTAAGGGAATGGAAGAAATTATAATCTGTACATGACCTGAATACATTAATACATGTTAAAGAAAGGGTCCATAACGAGGGAAGTCCCGTGAAAAGCCAATTTACTGATTTTTTAAATTTATTTTTATGTTATTATTTACATTACATTACATTGAGTTACGGTTTTTGGCTTTTGTTTGACCAATTCCTAGAGTATGTAGCTCGAGAGGACAGCCTCAGGACTCCATCGTAATCGTCTTATACAGGGTGTTATATAGGTCCCTGTCATTTTTTGAAAAGTTTATTCGACCAAAACTCTTACTGTGGAAACTTATTTTTCTCTTTGTGCAACCAAAATAATCTAGAGCCAGGTACAAAAAACAATTTCCAGCGGTTTTGAAATTTTTACTTCCCTTTCGATATATAGCGTTTTTTAGAAAGTTTGTTTTTTTTTAATAGTCTGTTGAACAAAACTCATTTATGGCTATCAGATTCAGTATGGTCTATCAAATTTTGAACAGGGTTGGTACCCTTAAGTATTGCACTATGAATATTGTATCCAGGATGCGCCAAAAACTCTACCGATTCTAAACCTTAGCAATGTTGAATTTCTGCTCCTCAAGGTAGATAGTATTCCAGACCTTTGTTACCCACTGTATCATTGAGAGATATTCTCAGTTAATTCGAAATTATGGATAAACAGTTTTAGTGAGCCTGTATTAACAAAATTAACATGTAAAACTGCATTTTATTGGAAAAAAGAGAATTAAATCAATGATAAAAGGCGAATTTCCATTTTTTATTAAATAATCTGTTTTAAATTGACGGCAGTATACTAAAACTGGCATAAGAAGCAACATCAAAGTCAAGATTGATAAAAAAAACCAAACTCGACAAATCACTAATTAACGTCAACCTCTTAGTTTTTGGAGAATCCTGTATACAACATTAATATTGGAAAATTTAAGGGTGCCAACATTGTTTGTAATCTGATAGATATATCTTTGATTATCACATGTGGGCTTTGTTCAGCAGAATATATTAAAAAATCAATTTTTCAAAAAAAACCATGTATCGGAAATAAAGAAAAAAATTCAAAATCGCTACAAATTCTTTTTTCGTACCGAGCTCTGGATTAGAAAAAGAAATCTTCCATAGTAAGGATTCTGGTCGGAAAATGACAGGGTCTTATATAAGACGGTTGCTATGGTGTCCAGAGGCTGCCCTTATCAAGCTACATACTACAAAATGTTCATCCGTATTGAAAATATTTCATTTGAAATATCCAGAAAAAATTTCCTAGGTGCACTTTGAAGTTCCAGAAGTTTATATCGCGCCCAGACCGACGAAAATGAGGTCTAAGTCTAAGTTGCCGTTATGCATATGGCGTATTAAAAATTCATTTTTTTTTATAAAACAGTTAGACTTTTTCAAAACCCCTAGGCGAATTAAAAAATTATTATAAAAATTCATATTTTTTAATGCGATTGAATATTTTAGGCATTTTATGAAACACCGGAGATATCTTGTCCTTATCTTAAAAAAGCAAATATACATTTTATAATTCGTCTTGTTGTCATTTTATGCAATCACAAAAAAGTTGTCGTACCTTAGGATAATGAAACGTACCGCACTCCTTATAAAGCTTATTGGCCTATTTTCTTCCAATTTGCACACTGATACTATAAAAACAATATCATGAGGGAAACTTAGAACATAATATTCCCCCCTCTTCCCATTATCATGACGACTCAGTTCCTATTCAGCTAAATACGATGTTCAACTATCTGTTTCAAAACCTCAAAACAAGTGTAGTAAGCAAGAAAAATTTCAAAATATGACATCTATTTAGTACACATGATTCAATTTAAATAATATATATTGATGCCAATCCAGTTATCCAAGCTTCTCCTCAGGTTGACCATGTGCTAAGAGTAATGATCGAAAAAAGTTTTCAAAATTCAAATAATATACACCATTCAAAATGTATGGTGCCATGTTTTTCCAATACCACTTCAAAAATCAAGAAAAAAGACAGGATGTGTTGTTGAGTAAAAACGCGCCGCTGGGATATGCTAAAAACAACTTATAAAAAACTTAAACCATCTTAAACCTTTAAATATTGGCCAGAATCTCTGAACCAAGTAAAGCTTAGTTCCGATCAAATAAATGTTTTTGCACTAAAGCACAAGTAATTAGAAATAAATTATTTCTGGAAAAACAATTTAGAAAAAATCATTGTTTTAATTGTTTCTGTGAAAGTTATTTTTAAAATATTGTTACTAAGAAAAATGATGGTTTGGAAGTTTGTATTACTGGATTTAATGAGAATATAAGACATTTGGTTATTTCAGATCTAAAGTTATTTTTTGTTATATTTATAGTATAATGCTATACATAATTTATATACATTCATATGGTCTAAGTGTATAAATAAATTATTTAAAATTATTATATATTTATTTGTCTCCCTCTGAAGCCAACTTCTGAATCCGTCTCTGAACACCCTTGTAAAATTTTGGTACGAATTCAACGTGTCGAACAAAGTGGCGGTATAATGAAATTTTCAAGAAATCAGTGTAAAAAAACTAGTTAT
Organism: Kuschelorhynchus macadamiae; assembly: GCA_030620095.1. NCBI lineage: Eukaryota > Metazoa > Arthropoda > Insecta > Coleoptera > Curculionidae > Kuschelorhynchus > Kuschelorhynchus macadamiae. The sequence goes on along the minus strand of JAUTXW010000258.1, from coordinate 1,233,179 downwards.
TCAATTTATGTTAAATTATGGCCAAAAATCTAGTGTGGCATAGGTAAAAACTGGTAAAATATTGGTACGAATCGAATATGATGCAATAAAACGGTGCCCAATAAAAATGTTTGAAGAAAAGACAGTATATATGTGTTAATAAATGATTACGTGCGGAACTAAATTAGGTCACACTTCACTATTCACAATAAAAGGATGGATTCGTTACCAGGGAAGTTCCGGGCAAAGGAAATTTATATGTTTTCAAAATATATTGTGTTTTGTTTGATTGTGTTAAATGTACGTAATAATAAGCAAAAAGCAAAAAACAAAAACCTACAATTATGATGATCAGTAAATACATAAAAAAATGTTATTACAATCTTCATAATGTATATTTCTCCGGCTTTGATGGTATTACAGAAAATGATTCAAACCTACCGGGCTAATTAAAACTTTGGTCTAACGTTTTGTAGATGCAGTTTAACTATTTGAGGATTGAGGAACAACCACTTTTTGCCTAGGTTCAAGTTTCCAGCGGGTTGCTCCAGGTAGACCTTCAATTTTGTCATAATTGGTTGCAACTAATAAGCTTTAATATTATTCCATTTTCCTATTAAAACGAATAATTGAGTATTAAATCTGTAATCAAAGATGCCAAGAGATCCATTGGCTAGCTTTTTGGCCGACTTCCTTGGACACTTGCCTGTCACCGCCCATAGTTCCAGTTGCGCGGAACCAAATATCTCGATAATATATATGGCCATGACAAGAGTTTTTTTTTATTTTTCTTATATAAGCATCTACCATCTTCTCCATCGTTATTAAATAGAGCAACAGACTTTAAGCCATTATTCGGGAATATATCCCAAACCAAGTATTTTGGACGTTTAAAATGTTTCATCTATTCGCTCATTCTTATATTGTCAAAAAGAACACACTGTTCAGTTAATATAATGTCTACTGTAACCTTTGTGGCCGTCCTACAGTTTGCTGGACCTGCCCCTACTTGAGAAGTGTGCCTAGGTGCTTCATCAGTAGATTCTGGCAAGAGCCTTATAAAGGTGTTTCCAGGTGGGTATGCGGTGATGTATAGCCTCTGGTTTGCCCTTGATCCCCAAAGATAAGAAGTTTGATAGCTTCCGGAAGACCTTGCAAGCAATCGGAGTAGAAAAATATTAAAAATAAATTCCAATATTTTCAGTAACTTAAACAAAAAATAAGTCAAGAAAAACTCAATTAAAGTGGTTCTGTAGCAAAGCTGTATTGATCAGAAAGGGGATACATTTTTTAGTGAACAACAAAAATAATGTTTAGTAAAGATATACAATTTTCCAATTTATTTGTATATAAAGGTGCTTATTAATTACTTGTTCTATAGGTACATTTTTTTGAACCTCATCAATATATTTGGAAAATCTGCTGCTGCAACACTGCTGGAAATGCGGTCGCGGGGGGAAAGGTTCCTAGTGTGCCTCTTTATATGTTCCAAAATAGCGGAATATAAACAACATACAATACATTTTGGTCTCTTGGTCTATCATAGGTAGGTTGACCAGACGTCCTCTTGTACATGGTCAAGTTTTCTTTTTGACTCTAAAATATTTGTCGTTTGTCATTTCAAGTAAATAGTCCTCTTTCTAACTAAATAAAATAAATGGGTTAAATTTTTAGTTATTTTGCTCAGTCTGTCAACTATGTCAAATGACATAAGCCCCTTGTTGCATTTCACATTTTGCCAACGCTAAACATATTCGGCGAATTTTGGGCTGCTATAAACTTTGGCATTTCATGCAAAAATGAATAAATCTTAAAGATTTCTGGATATATATTGTTAGCTCAGTATAACTCGGATATTTTTTACACAAAAACTACCAAAGAAGTTAGGTTAGGTTAGGTTAGGTTAGGTATTATTTACTGTGTTATGGCTTTTCACTGAGGATCTACAAAGTTCAACGCACCGCGTAATTAGGTTGCACTCAATCTAATTGGATGTAATTTAACGGATTCGGTTTATCGCCCGAATGGTAAGCCGTGCCATTACCATCTGATGGGCAACTAGCCTAATAAAAATCTATAGTAAACTGAATTGTACCTTTAATTAAATTGTATATTGGAACTTTGAAAACTATTTTAACGTTACATTATACCAAACCAAAGCCAAAACATAGTAAAATAGTAAATAACATAAAAACAAAATATTAAAAAAAGTATATCCTCATTAAGTTTTGAACCACATGTAAACAACCCCTCCGACAATTAGGGTTGCCAGACGTCCGGGATTTCCGGGAAAATCCCGGATTTAGGTAAGTTATCTTTGATCCCGAAATTTCGTTATAGTATCCCGGAAAGCGTCGATTAAATCAGAAAAACGAAATATTATAAAGTTCACAAACAAAAAACAACACAATCCTGCTGAACATTATTACATCACGACATTGCACCTCCCCTGGCTTTGTCAACTCTCGAAATGATTTACACTGAATTTACTTCTTCTGCTTTAAGGAATGAAAAATTGGAAGAATGCTTTGAATATAGTGAATTACCCAAAAACGTACCAAATTTGGCCGCATTTTTTTAGAATGGGTAAAACTCAAGACTTTATGACTTAAATAAAATTGTGTCATTTGTTCTATCGAGTCCAATTAGCAATGCCATTTGTGACAGAATATTTAGTCTTAAGAATAATTTGTGGTTAAAAGAGAGAAGTCGAATGTCTATGGACCTTGTGAAGGCTGAACTACAAATTCGAACTAATTTTAGCGAGTCCTGCTCAGAATTTTTATCTTTTTTAACTAGCCCCGAGACCGAAAAAAATTTTAAAAAGTTCAGAGATAAGTGGTCTTAGTTATTCTTAATTTACCTCTGTTAATATGTTTGATTTATTTAACTTCATTCATGTCTTTTTAATTGTTTACCTTCGTTTAAGTCACACCTGGATTCTGAAGGGGGTGAGGTGTATAACACAACCGATTTATATTTTTTGAGTCGCCGTTTTTTTTGTTCCCACTTGCTATCCCGGAATTTAGCCATCCCAATCTGGCAACCCTATCGACAATATATGTACCCACCCAAGATTTAGCACCTATTTCCGATGTTTTTCACGTCATTGCGGACAAACATTAAACCATATATTAGCTAAAAAATATGGTTACTTGTGAATTAATTATTAATTTAAATAATTACTACCAACAGAAAACTTAACTAATACACAGCATCTAGTAAGTGAATCTGTAATAATCTGTATTAGATCTAGTAACTCTTACTTTAATCAGTGATTTAGTTTGTTATAACCTATAATTTTTTTTTAATTTTTTAAAAGCAAACAAGACATGCTTGCATTTTTTGCTTAGCCTTTATTTAAGAGGCAGAAATATAGTCACGGTAGTCATAGCACCACGAGTGGGGCATTTGCTTTGCACTACAAACGGCTTTGATTCCATTTTCGGCCGGAGATGCTTTTTTTATTATTTTTTTTTTATCATAACCTACCACAGCATTTTCAGTTAGCCTTGATTAATCTTTTTTTTGGCTGATGTTTAAAGTGTATCTATAATAAAACAATTAAAATATTCAAGTAAATCACCGTTAGTGATGCCACAACCTGTTCCCCAGTGACCGCCAACTACACTGCTGCAGTGCTGCAGGCGAAAATACGAGAATTTGAAAAGCTAGCTCTAAACTAGCACCTTCGCCAAAAAAATTGAATTTACAGGAAATTGATTATTGATGCTCTGTGCTTCTAACACTGTAATGACGTTTGAAACACGGACGTCCCGAAGAGAAAATATTGAGGGAGGGCAGTAAGTAAGAAAAACCCAAAAAAGGCCCGCACCTTTGTGTAAAAAAAAATAATGATTTAGTTACTCTTATTCATATTTTGTTTTCTAAATCTGGACTTATTGCAGAGGATGCTCCCGGGGGCGCCTATATCCGTCCCCTGGTTTGAAGAACACTGAAAACTTATTTTATTTTTACAGGCCCGTTAGAAGCAGGAGACAGAGGGGCCATATTGTTTTGCCCCCATGATTTAACCCACAAAAAGAAAATAAAATCAGAAACAGCCATATTTTAAAAATAAAAATATTGATTTAGTAAGTTCACAGCTTGGAATAGTCAAAGAATCTTCAGTTTAGCTGCCCAAATAACACAGATTTGGTTACTCTAAGGTTTTTAGTCACGAAAGAACAAGAATAATTCAGACGTCGGTTTTTACTACGAGACTACGTTTAAACTCGTTCGTAATAGTCTTACTGAATTGTCCATAATAAGTACAATATCGGAATCAGAATAAAATTAGCAAAAGTTTATTTTGTTGAACTCTGTTGGACGTCTATTCGAGTTTGACGTCATATTTTAGCAACGGTTAAAATAAATATGACATCTGATGTTTGTAGCAGAAAGTGCCTTTAAAGTAAAAATAGGTAATAATTCCGACTAGTCGACAAGATTACACCATTTTAGATGTTTTATGAAAAATAAACAGTGAGCGGCCATGTTGTTCCCGGAGATTAATAATTTTATTTTAACAAAAATTGAACTTAAATTGCATGTATACTGTTTCAAGTTGTTGTGAAACATTTTCTCCAATCTACAAACTTATTGTTAATGACTAAAGTAATCTAAAGTTATTGCTAATTCTAAATTTTGCTACATGAACCAAGTTTCTATAATTTTATAGCAAAACAAAGCAATTGTTTGAATGTCTACAATTTCAATATATGCCAATTTCAAGACTTTTTGGTTATTTGCCCCATACTGATTGCAGCTATACTGATTTCTGAGATGTAGGCTTTTAGCAGATACAGATTTTTTCCAATTAAGCAACTGCTTTAAAAATATTTTTTTAAATAATAAGAAATTGTAGATACTTTGGTCCCATGGCTTGCTAAAAATATGATCTTTTTGCCCTCTCCTCACACAAAGTCATAGGGAATAAAGGCGTCCCTTAAAAATACAAATATTTGTAATGTTCACTAAGTTTTTGAAAAAAAAAACATAAAATAGGGCAACATTTTACATATAAAAGTATTTTTTCCTTTGCACAGGATTATTCTAAGCTCCCTGAACGCAAAATTAATTTTCAAGTAAATGGTGGATGACACCAAATTTCTTTAATTTTTTGCATATCTATATTTTTTCTATTACATGAGGAAACACGTTACGATAGTTTTAGATTACCCCTATCTTTTTCGCCTTCGCCCTCTCCCCCATCATATACCTAAATTAGTGACACAAGAAAGTGTATATGCGTGCCAAGAACACGTTAGAAAGGCAACATGTCTGAGCCGGGAATAGGCCGAAACCTTATAGCGGAAATGCCATGTACTTTCGAACCGAAATACGGCTGTAGAAGCAGGCTCGGTATTATCTAGGCATGTCACTACTGACCTTTTTGGTAGTGGCACAGACGTGTCTGTCGTTCTGTCGGACTACTTTGTAAATCACCGAAGGACTGGTCGGTATGCGACTCTGTTAGTTTAGTAAGAGTATCTCATGTGGCCTGTGGCCCAACGGTAGTTTTAGCAGCCGTCTTCTTAGCAAAGAATTTGTAGTGGTTATAAAAACAAATTTCTTCCTTTTTTTCCTGTATTTCCCAGTTGGGCATCCTCAGATTTGTACATTATTCATAATCACAGAGCCGGTTTAACTTTCTTACACTAAATATTTAAAATTAACCTTTTCATATTCCAATATTAATATCGAATATAATTTTTACTTTTGCTATTGATGTAATAGGGTTACCTGTATAAATTTGTTCTATTTGAAGTTTTTTACCCTGTATGTTGTAAAAAAAGGAGATAAATAAAGATACGCTAATAAATAATTTTATAATTAAAAACAACTAGGTACCTAATTCTATGCAATAAAAAAATATGTGACTGATGTGCAAGGGTTATGCAGAAATGTTAATTTATATCCAGCTTATGGATATACAAATTTATTTAAAAAAAATTGTATTGAAAGTACCACTACCAGAAATGGCATGAAAAAAAAATGCCAAACAACAACTTTTGTGTCCTTATATCTGTAAATAAGGTTTATGTGTATGGAGTCGATAAAGGATAAGGCTTGTTGATATTTTTAAATTCGATCCGATAATTATTACATTCTTAACTTATATAAAAAAAATATAAATTGAATTCAAATAAGCTCACCAATATTTGTTGCCTATCTTTGTTATAATATATTATACCTTTTGCTTGAGAAACCTATTCTCAAACATTCGAAAAAAGCTAACATATTTAATCTAATTACATGCGCGCCCCTCTACATCACGTACATTCATATCTAGAAATCAATTTAAATAAAAAATTAACCCCGGTAAAATGACTATGTTTACTTAACGCATCAAATTAGTAGCATGAAGGTTTGTAGAACCAGGTATAGAGTTACCAACAGTTCGGTCCTAACTATCTGACCGTACTTTTACGGTAGTTATGTTCATTATTGCTTACAGTCCGATCCTTGGACCCAAAAAGATTATAAGGTCCTTAAAAAAGAACGCATTCCACAATATTTTTTTTTAGGTTTTTCCAGGCATCATCATCAATGTACTTTGGTATAAACCTTGTTTTACATCTTAGTTATCTAATGTTAACCATTTTAGAGAGGCATTCAAATGGCAAAGCTAGTTAGTATCAATGTAGGGGATCATGCGGAGCTGGATTTGGTGACGTCAGTCTTGACAACTTAATAGCTCTAGAACATGAACAACGCAGAAGATTTTCTTTCCAGCGATTTGTTCAGAACTTAAATCAGTGCGAAGAGAGCTGGTAAATCGTGTCCCGAAAGAACGGAAGCCAGTAACCATAAAAAAAAGAGAGCGACATTGGGTGTATGTCATTCGTAATGTCATTTATTGCTCCAATTTAGTGATGGCTACCCATAATTGGAACTGAAGTATTAGAACTGATCCCTGCTATTCGAACCATGGAACTGAAAGGACGACTAAAGAAAAATATGGTCCAGTTATATAGACTTATGAGTAATTGTACTAAATTTAAGAGGATTGCAGGTTCATGTTTTTCCGAGGCAGACGAGATTCTATGAACATCAGCACGTAATTTTTCATTTTTATGGTAATATTTTTAAATTAATGACAAAGGTACTACCGCCGGTTTTGGGTTGCAGGTGTAAAGCTCAACGGAATAAGCACAGCTAAAACTAAGTACAAAAAATTATTCCAGTATACTCTATTTTTTTCGCTATAAGCAGCCCATAAAGGCTGAAGGCTTAAGAACATTTTCAGAATATATGAAATGAAATGTTAAGAATATTGAAAAAATTAGGAAAATTAGCCATATTCGATTCAAGTCCGGTTCCAAAATCTATCTATATATAAAAATACAGTACAGTAGGCGTAAGGTCAGCCTAGGTCCGCCGGTAAAATCATCATCAAGGCCGTACACCTTCATTAAAGCCATAACATCAAACAGGATCTTAAATTCCATAGAGAACCCCTCAATCACAATGCAGTTTAGCATACATACATTTTTTGAAATCATTTATTTTTACCAAATTACAGAAATATTTTAATTACACATTATATTTAAATTCTCTAAACAGTGCTTAAAGCACTGGCCTCGAGAATAGCTTAACTTAAGGTAACAATGTAAGCGAAATGTAATATAGTCAGTAATAATATTATAGTTAAATAATAATAGTTAAACAATAATAACAATAAGCAATCCAATAAACAACCCAAACAAACCAGTTAACAGTGCACATCCCAACATTATACAATACCTAAGTGAATCTTTAATTTATTTATAAACATATTGAGGCTATTAATGTTTTTTATTGAATCAGGTAAGCCATTGCCTGTACAACAGGATTAGTGAGTCCTACATTAGTCCTGGAAAATAGTTGATATATGTTATCATGAAATCTTGTGTTATGTTGATGAACCTCATTTGAAAATATTATATTTACATTTGATTTTTGTCTTTTATTCAACACCCTATATACCAATTTACCCTGTTCAAATTTTAACAAAACATCCAGTCTACACACACCCAACTCCCTATATATGGGTTCGGCCGCATCAAGCCTATTGTAATTAAATAGAATTTTTAATATTTTGTTTTGAAGAGTCTGAATCTTATCAAAGTTGACTTTGCCACACGTACCCCACACAGGGAGCAGGTATCTAAGATGAGAGAGGAAGAAAGAGTTATAAACATTCATTTTCGTTTTTAATGTTAAGTATTGCCTACATCTATACAGTGCTGAGATCATTGTAAGAATATGTATTTCGAATCTGAGTTTGGAAGATTTTTATTTAGTTTTACCAACGAACCTAGGCTAACCTAATGCTAATGGGACAGATCCACCTAACAGTATAGGTTTTGTTAAAAAAAATTAATATAGATCAACTCTTTTTACATCACCTCAAAGAAATAGAGCCCAACCAGAGCTATCAAAACGCTATCCGATTTTTAAAACACATACATACAACATTATATGTTTTTTTTTTTCGAATAGTTACCGCTGAACCTTTCTGTTGTGCCAAAATGGCTATGTAACCAACAAAAATCCCTAGATTCTAGTAACTATTTTTGACTTTGCAATTGCAATATTTCTAAATATGTTTTAAATACAAAAAAGAGACATAATCTGTTTACTATTTATTATTGTAGTATTCTTTTGTTAGTTTTTAGTGAGAATTGAAATGTATAATTTGATTGTAAATAATTTAAAAGCGTTGCTGTTAAAATCTTTCAGATTCGTGTAGCTCAAAATCTACGAACATATGAAAAATCAAAAACATTTAAAAGAGTGTCCAATCATACTACGTTTCCAGCAGATTATTAAAAAGTAGTTGGCAGAACTCATACATGCTCCTGTAGCAGGGCCAAATGAAAGAGGAAGGAGATTTATGACAATCCGAAAATTCTTATTCTTATTCTTAACCGTATGTTGTTAATGTCAATTGTCAATGAAATAAACAGAAAACAATCAATGCAGTCTTCCGGTCCGTCTCGTCGAAGGCAGGCCTTTGTGTTACTAATATAAGTAATTGCACGTGTTCGGTTTTGTTGCTTTATTTCGGGGGGAAACGGGAGACTCAACCGCTCAGAGTGGAAATTAAAGACCTCTCTGGAAAGGGAGCAGACGCTGTGAATGTGTGAGGCCTAGTTGTTCCTGCATTCTATCTCGTTCGTCTGCCGCAGTTCTACATAGAATATTAGCGTAATGGCCGCTATGTGGCGGGAGTGGGAGCGCTAAAAGGATAGCTTGAAAGAAAATGTCATCTCGTGAGACCAGTAGTACTCTCAGCGAGCATCTAGTGGAAGCTAAGATGCATTTCGAAAATTAAAAAGTTAAACTAAAAAAAAGTATAACCTGCAACAAGAAAAGACGTCCAGGACATGATTTAAAGTCAGACTAAATCCTGAACGTTGAGAGAATGGGCTGGCAAATTATTCCAGTAGGAATAGAGCCAAAATCACTTAAGTGAAGTCAAGTCAAACAATCAATGGTTGGTTATGTTATGTCACACAAATATAAATACAGAAATATTAAATATATCAAACAATAACATTTACAGTATTATTACTTCGTAAGTTTAGGACAGATATATTCTTAGTTTCCTAGACAATCATCATGTTTTTTTACAGAAGTAATTTTTATATTACTGATGGATTATTTAATTTCAGATTTGTTCTAATTGACAAAGGTGATCAGGAGATAAAAGAAATATTAAAGTGCTGTTCAAATAATTGAGGGTAAACAGGACAAGTTGTTTATTTTAAAGAGTAGCTTTATTTGAATGCATTGTCAATATATACATTATCCTTAGACACTTAAACAACAGAACTTTGGTAAGTTGAAAATGGACTACAAGCATTTCTGTTAGAGTTTTAACTAAGGTTGCCGCCTGTTAGTATTTAGTAAGCACTGTTGCTAGATCAACTTTTTTATACTCAACCAAATTGGGTTTAAATGCAATTTTGTCTATAACACCCTAAGGTGAGCTCATTTTTTGTGATCTTTTTTTTTGATCCATAACTTTAGTAGGTAACTTTTTATAATGGCTGATCATGTTCACCTTCTTATTTTAGTATGGTTCAAAAGTAACCAGCATTATTTACGTGTCCCCAAATTTGCCAATGCATCCCCATTACCTATCAAAATAGTAACCACTCTCGAGAGGATGATTCCTTGTGATTTTATACATCATGTGACTCACAACTTGTTTTATTGCAATTTTTAACAAAAATAATATTTTTATTTACTTATATGCATTTTATATAAAAAATAAATATATGAGTTTAATATCATATTATTTGTCTATATTGCCTGTGTTTCAACTTGGATTATAGGATTTTTTTCCAGCCATCTGTGTTGGCTCCTATTGTTTGATTTTTTATATTGTTGATAAACAATTTTTATAGGTGTATAAAAATAACAAAAACACATGCAAATTAATTTTGTTCGAAATTCAGTTTCATAATTAAATTTCAGCTTAATACTATAAGCCTCTGTGATTAACTGTGGTTATTTTCAGTTAATTTTGGTTGGTCATTTAGTACTTTTAAAGAGAAATATTAAAACGAATATAGCTCCAACCCAAATGGCATTAGCTATGACTTCTATTTCCCAATATTTAATAATATTACTGGCTACACTACACTGCTATTTAAAAAAAAAGGAAAAGAAGATTTAGTTTCAGACCAATAAATCAAAACAGAAATAAAAGTAAATATTTATGTTTTTACATCATGGCCGATTTTGATGATTTTTTGTATATACATAGGTGGATTTTGGGGTCCTAATCACGAATCTGAAGTCAGTTTTTTGGCTACATTTCATTTTTGAGTTATTCATTACCAAAGTTCATAGACAGTCTATGCCTGTTTCTTTCTTATTTTTTTATAAAAATTGACTAGTGCACTATGAAACTACTACAAAGAATTAATAAATATTTACTTAAACTTACCATCGCCAATTTTGTTGATTTTTGATATACCAGTAAACAGATCCGAAGTCACATTTTTTGGTAACTTTTTGTTTCAGAGATATCTCATACACACAATTTTTCACCTTCGTTCCCCTTTCCTTCATTTATTTTTATAAGAAAACAATTGAATACACAATTTACCAAAATTACACATACCTATTTTCCCATTTATGACTTTATGTTACTCAAAAAACACATCAATAAAACTATATCTTCAATGGCTATGTTTAATATAGGTATTTTTTTGATTTTTTGTTTAAATAAAATTATAGAGTTGGTTGGTGGGTGGGGATGTGCATTTTCATTTTCAAGATACAGGTTTTTTTCATTGTACATCCCAGACCAAGAAGTATCTTAATCAGGATCCTACATAATTAACTGCATTCAATGGGTCATTAGAGTAATATTTATTGCACTTACTTATTTTTGCAACTCTTCACATACAGTCCAATTCAATTACAATTCCAGCCAAATATTCCATATAAATGTTCAATTGTCTTGTGACTGCATATGTAATTGCAATCAAATGGATGTAACTGTACACACGAGTATAAGAGAGATTGCATATAACTATGCAAGTACAGAAAATCATATGGGACTATATTCGAATGTAAAGGAATCCATATGATTGTGTGAGATTGATTAGGACTACAGCCAGCTATACACTGGTGTATCTAATGCGTCCAGCTGTGTGTGATTGCAGGTTCTTTAGATAATTTTGTACACCTAGGTACTGCACTAGTGAAACACCTCTCATCTCACACAATCTGATATTCTTTTCAAATTTGGTACATGGTACTACAACTAATCAATAATGTGACTAATTTAGTTTTAGAAAATTCTCCAGGGTTTTATTTTTAACATTTTGAAAACTTTAGCAAAATTCCATTCATGCATATCCGAGTGCATATCTAACTTGGAGCTTGTAATGCATTAACATTAGAATTTTCCCATGTTCTACATTTAGTAGTTTCCTATGACCCAATAATGCATGAATGGACATTTTGCTAAATATATTTGTATATATAAATGGTACATAATAATAAATATATCTAAGAGAAGAAGTTTCAGATCAGAATAAGGAATTTGACTTGGTTGTAAAAATCACCAGGGACATCATAGTAAAATATTCTAGAGGATTAAGAGGATTGCAATCTGGAACTAACTGCATTATTGATGTCATTGATGTCATTTTTTTCTTATTTTCATGACATAAATTTCCTTTTTGGGTTTTGAACATAAATTAATTTACACCCTTTATAATTTCATTTTAATTCAAAACTACACAACAATTGAACTTATAACCAAAAACTAAACAAAATCCTAACTAAAGCATACAAAAACCCAGGTTTCTGTCAACCCTGCATGGGAACCATATGTAACTACTGTATAACTACTGTAATTGTAACTACTGGAAATAAGTGTTCTATTGTGAATATATAGTTCACATGATCATCCACTGTGTTTCATGTTACTTTGTGGCTAGGATCTAGTTTAAGGTGTTTTCACAAAAGAACACTTATCTTCATATAGTTATTTGATAATTAACAACTGATATTAAAATGTGTATCTTACCGTAATAAATTGTCAGGTTATACTGGAAACAAATTATTTTTATTGCTATTTATATCATCGTACATATGGTTATAATGAGATTTTAAAAACACAACCTTGTTGGAAAACCCCTTATTCCCTTAACATTCTTCAGCCATCAACATAAAATATTAGACTTAAATTAAATTCTAAAATCTCCACCTTAGAAACTGATGCCGCTATTCTTCTGTTATGACATCACAGTTTGAGTTTTTTTTGAATAGTTTGATGCAGGGACTCTAAGTTTCCTACTTTTATGCAGCTTTCCATTCATTTTCACCAAACTATTGTTGTTTTTTTTATTACTGGTCTATAACCTTTTGAAAGGCTGACTTATAGTTGGTGTACCAGCAGTTTCCACATTTTCTTCATTCCTTGCTGAAGAAATAAAATTGTCCTAACTACTTTCACCTTCCACTTTATAATTTTCAACTTCAGTTCCAATATCTTTGCGATACATGGACCATGCCATCTATATTGATGAACTTTTTGTTTATTAAGAATTCATGTAGTCCCAAACATCCTCATATATGTATTTATTTTCATTTTCAAAACTCTGTTTTTACTCTCTTAGGGGCATCTTCCATCATTAACAAAAACTTATATATATATATATATATATATATATATATATATATATATATATATATATATATATATATATATATATATATATATATATATATATATATATATATATATATATATATATATAGTTACTATTTGAGTTGAATTTAGAAAAATGTTAAAATAAAAATGCCTCCCCAGAAATGTGTGAGGAGGCTTAGCCTCCAATGCCTCTCCTGATGAGCGCTTACTGCCTAATACAATGATTCAAACATGTTCTGTTTTCTATGTAGTGTATCTATTTCTATCTAGAAAATGTAGTACTAAAATGTATTTTAGAAGTATTTTACTTTGCCCAACTACTTAAATGTTCGTCACATATTTATAGAGTTAAACCTTTTAACTGTTCCTTATATGTATTTTTTTCAGTGTTTAAAATATGTAAATATGAATATTGTAAACTTTAATACAAATAACCAGGTGCATTATTATGGAAGTACTTTGAATGATAATCTAAGGACAGATTTTTTTTAGATTGAAATTCAGCAAGAATGGAATAAATTATTATGGTATTAAATTATTTAATGTGTTACCACTTGAAATTAGAAATTTGATGCTGGGATCTTTTTTATCAACAATAAACAGATTACTTAGGAGTAAAGTGTTCTGTAACCTAATGAGTTCTTAAATTTTGATTTTGGATAGTCCTACATTAAATATCATAATTAAAACCAAGCAAGGTGATCTTATTTCTCATTTGGTTGTCTTTTTTATTTTATGATTATTTTAAAGTAAGTTAGAGTCATGTGATATAAGGTTTTAACATTTTTTTTTGCATAGTTTTCTTTTGAAATTTGTACAAAACATACTTTGTTCAGTACAAAATTAATTCATTGTTTCATTGTGGGAGACTTTTTTGCTATTTTATTTGTAATGTGTTTAAAGGGGCTAAAAAAGGTAAATGTTGATCTTTTATGCATCCTAGATATCTGATTTTAAACTGTGTTAGCCTTTCAGTAATCTCACTATTAGTGTTTATATTATGTATATTATTTAGTTATTTACAAAATCAATGTTTTTTATAATCCTCACTTTAGTATTATCTGGTTTGTTACCTGGTAATGTTATGGCAACAAGAGAAATCTTATTATGCGATAATACTGCTTCTCTTGGCCTATCTCAATACAATGGGGTAACTAATGATCACAATTCAATCCTCGATTTATGTTTTGCCAACTTTGAGCCTGATTCAATTATAAAATGTGATGGTTTGGTACGATGTGATCCTTATCACCCAGCTTTAGAGTTATACATACTGGTGAATAAAACTAACTATCTAGAACCTCTGAATTATTTTTCTTATAACTTTAAAAACGCTAATTTCGATTTAATTAATGAATATTTTCTTTCGGTAGATTGGCAATCAATTATATCAGAGGATCTAGATGTTACTGTCAATAAATTTTATTCTGTACTTTTCGACTCCTTTAATATTTTGTACCCATAAAGGCACATCATTCTAGTGAGAAATTTCCTATTTGGTTTTCTTATGAATTGAAAAAACTAATCAAAAGAAAATTGCTCACAAACAATACAAACAGTCGAACAGTGAAGTTGATTACAATGTATTTAATACACTTCGAAGGGAATGCAAAAACCTAACGAAGGAATGCTACAATTTGTACATAAGTAATACTGAAAGTGCCATAAGCAGTAATGTAAAAATTTTCTGGAATTTCGTTTATTCCCAGTCTAATCAGGGCACTATTCCTAAGGAAATGTTTCTAGCCACTGAAAAATCATCTAATGATATTGACATAGCTAATCTATTTGGTAAATATTTTTCCTCTGTTTATAACCCCCAGAGAAATTCTAACGTCAGTACATTTTTTGATCGATTTGAAAATGTTTCTGACATTGCTATAGACCCAACTGATATTGAGAAAGCTTTAACACAAGTGGACATCAACAAGTCTGCAGGTCCTGATGGTGTTCCTAACAGAGTACTAAAATTTTGTTCTAACATTACATTACATTACATTTTCAACAAATCCCTAACTTCTGGAGTTTTTCCAGAGACATGGAAGCTTTCTTATGTTTGTCCGATTCACAAATCCGGCAGTAAGAACGACGTAACAAGTTACAGACCAATCAGCATTCTGTCGGCAATCCCTAAATTGTTTGAACAGTGCGTTGAAAAATTTATGTCGAATATATTTCATCAGATTGTGATCAGTCAACAGCATGGGTTCACAGCCGGTAGGTCTGTTGACACAAATCTGTTTCTCTTTACAAATTTTATAAATTCATCATTTGAAAGCAGTGCAGAAACTCATGCAATATATACTGACTTCAGTAAAGCCTTCGATAAAGTAAACCACATCATCCTTTCAAAGCTCTCCAGTTATGGTGTTTCTGGATCTTTACTTTCATGGATGAAATCTTACCTTACTAACAGAATGCAGTAAGTCAAGATTGATGGCTATCTATCTTCATGTTTCCATGCATCTTCCGGGGTACCTCAAGGCTCTCACTTGGGTCCCCTTCTTTTTAGCTTATTTATCAACGACTTAGGATCCTTGCTCTCCTCAAGTTTTCTGCTTTTCGCTGATGACATGAAATTGTATCGTCGGGTGACGTCCACTCACGACATGATTATTCTGCAAAATGATCTTAATATTGTTTATGATTGGTGTCAGCTTAATGACATGTCCCTCAACATTAACAAGTGTTGTTATATAAGATTCAGTAGACTCATCGATAAAGATCCTTTTCAGTATTACTTAAATAATGTCCCTTTATCTGAAGTTTCTGTTATAAAAGACCTTGGTGTATATTTAGATACTCGGTTAATGTTTACTGAACATTTTGAAGTGGTCCTTGGTAGAGCTAATAAAATGTTGGGCTTTATTAAGAGAGCTACTAGAGACTTTACAAGTATATGCGCTATCAAAATTCTGTATACGTCACTAGTCAGATCCGTTCTTGAGTCTCCATGCATAGTTTGGTCACCTTACTATCAGACCCACATCAATAGGCTCAAGAATGTGCAACATAAGTTTTTAAATTTGCAAGGTACAAACTTATCCAGAGTGGTGTGTGTCTCATTGATGACCAAACTATGACTTACTTGGACTTAACTACTCTAGTTCGTAGAAGGGAATACTTTGATGTCTGTTTTGCCTTCAATATCTTTAACTACCACATAAAAAGCTCAGAATGTCTTCAGTGTTTTTATTTACACATTCAAAATTACCGGACACGAAGTAAGTCTCTTCTGCACATTCCATATTGCCGGACTTGGTACGTATTATTTAGTCCAGTTAATAGAATATCTGCTAATGTCAATAAATTCTATGAAGGTCTTGACTTCTTTAATTTATCGCAAGATAGATTCAAGTCTCAAGCTAAACGAATTATCTTAGGTTAGGTTAGGTTAGGTCTGTAATCTCTGTATAAACTTCAAATGTATTTCTATACGTAAATAAATAAATAAATAAATAAAAAAAAATATATATAAGTTATATTCAGTTAAAGACAATAGTAACCTATCCATTCAAATAAATTATTAAGTTCATTTAATGTTTTTATTTTTAGCCATCTAATCAAGGTATCATTCGCAGTTAACTGAATTTTGCACTTTTTAACTACTTTAATAATGATATTTGTGTATAACATGGGGCATGTTGGTCCTAAGATAATTCCTTTGACATGGCATATACTGATTTTTTCCTGATTGATCCATGCTTTATATACATTTTTATCAAACACCTTCTAGTATCCATTTGGTGATTGCTTATTTATTATATTTCTTATTTATTATCTGAATTTTCAAAGATTCTAGAACTTGAGATTTCATCATTTATTCTCACACCATTAGCTTTTCAGAAATGTCTTTTCTTGATAATGTTTGTTGACTTGTAATAAATTTTTAGTTGTTCTGTATGGCTGATCGTGATATCATAACTTAGCCCAATAGTATAGGACTTTGTATCTTTGATACCAGTTTTTTATCACTAATCTGCACTAGATTGAACAGAGAGTTTTGTTTCATTTCCTCGACATCTAGTTGGAAATATAATAATTTTGTTTTCCCATTTCGGGTGCCTTCTTCCATTAAGTTAAAGTCTTGAAAAATGACTGACACAAATGAATGTGTTTGCAGTAATGTTTTTTCTTGATTCCCCAGTGTAATGCTTGGAGATGCATACATACAAGCATCAGATATTTATGCTGTGAGATTGACATATTAGACAATCTGTTTGCACTTGGTGCCCTGCTTTAAACTGCTTAGGATAAATGCATAATCTCCCTCCAGTAATTTCTACAGATTTTATAGTCATAGCAATTTTATTAATGAATCTCCTAAGTATTAGGTGTATGCCAACAATACAAAATCTGATTTTTGTGTGCTTATAGAAGTTTTTTATTCCCCAATTTTTTATTCTGAAGGTATTTATGTGTATACGAAGACAATTTTTAGAAGGAACTTTATTATGTTTTGAATTGGTTGGATTTAATTTCATCATATATACACGGGTATACATGCATTGTAATAGTTTCTGATTTTATTCAGTTTTCTGTAGTTTATGGCTTTATTCTGTGTATTGTTTGATATCATTCTGTTTATGAAAGTTTCGGAAAGGCAATAATGTTGCTAATGAAGCCATGTAATCAAGATTTTCAACGTAAATCGCGAAAAACCGGTATCAAAACCTTGGTAACTTTTAAATATTGGTGAAGAATTGTTTGTTCTATTTGTGTGTGGAACTGCTTGTCAGCACTAAAAACATCACCTTATAAACTATTTTTAGATTAGCTGCTGGGTTCTCATAAAATATTAAAATTAGTAGCTTTATTGGAATAAATAATTCTGCACTACTGGAATAAATAGTGCTTTATTGGTGGACCTGTTGCTCATAGTGAATTAACTTAAATTAATATAAAAATATTTTAGTGATGCAACAAATTGAAATAACAAAATCCATTGAAGAAAGAAAATTTTGGCCAAGAATAATAAAATGGAGCTGGACTTGCAAGAGCTCAGAAAATTGAGTGATAACATGGTTATATCTATAAGAGTTTTAGAGGTTGAAAACAATGAGTATTCCAGTGTTGATACTTCTAACAATAATGAAGATCACCTGAAATTAATTAATGACCTCCAAATACAAATTGACGAATTGCAGAGAACTTTAATTACTAGTTCTAAAGTAATTATTGGGAGCAGTGATATTACAAGCAATACATTAGATCATTATGAAAACATTGCCTCCTCGGTTGCAACATCTATACCAAGATTGTTGATTGTTAGTGATGAAGTTGGGTAGAACTTAAATTTAAATCTTCAAAATTACTTTGCCTCGCGGCAGATCGACATTAGGATAGAAAGCGTCCTGAAGCCTGGCGCATGCTTCTATAATGATAGCCTTAGTATTGCAGCCTTAACCAAAATTATAGTTTTAGTGACTTTTTATTATTGTCTTTTGGCTTAAACGATTTTCTAAATCACAAGCTTTCATCTTTCAATTTACTGACTAATAAAATTCGTGATATTGCATGTCATACAAATATATTAGTTTTCTCTGTACCTCTTGTCAGAAATAATTATAAGTTAAGTTATAGGTTTTTTTAATACAATGACAGACTGAGTAGCATTTGTTTCAAGATTGATAGATTATCTGAAGGACATGTTGCTTTTGTAGATATAAATTCTGAAAACGGTTTTAGATTGAATAGTTCTGACACATGTACTAAAATCGCTAAAGTTATTACATATTAAAATACACATAAGAGTTTGATATTCATTAAAACTGGTAACTTAAGTAAAGATGTTGGTGTTGTTAGTTTTTTATAGGTAAACCTTCCTATCAGGGGGAGGAACCAGCAAACTCTAATTCTAAGACTATTCCTCATAAGTCTATTTTGTCTGTGGCTTCGCTTAACGTCCAATCTTTGCGAAATAAATGTGATGAATTGTATGCGTTCTTAGAATTTAGAGACTTTCCTGACCCAGGTTTTATATCGGAACATTAATTAAGTTGAAGTGAATGTTTTCACCTACCTGGGTTATACTACAATTTCGATTTATTCTAGAGAAAATTCGTTGTCTGGTGGTACTTTAGTGTTATGTAATACAACCTCATCCTATAATGAATGCTTTTTAAATGTTGATAAATTTAATAATTTTTTAGAAGAAAATGTCTTTGAATTTTGTGTGTTTTTGCAAGCTTGTATATTTGTATATTCTATGTATATACCATCCTCCTTCAGCAGAAATAAATAAATTCTAGTTTAACCTTGATGGCATTCTGTCTCAGTTGCCATAGGCTGCTTGGATAATCATCTCGGGGGACTTTATATAAACTTTAATGATAAAAATTCGGTAATTACCATTGTATTTTTTTTTTAATGTACTCACATCACATGAGTTGATGATGCATGTAGACTCTCCTACTAGAATCACAAAAACATCAGCTACTACCATCGATTATTTGTGTACAAATATGGATGTTTCTTCATGTAATGTTGTACATGCTGGTCTATCACACCACAAAGCAATATGTTGTACCTTAAATAATAAAATCCCTAAGGTTGAGACTCCACATATAAGAGGCTATATCTTTAATAAAGCTAATTTTCAGAGGTTTCGTAGCTTGGCACTAAAGGTCAAATGGCTTGGTATTTTACACTCTCCTGAACCGTTTGTTAGTGTTCATGGTGTTGTAGTTGACATATTCAACCAAACTTTCACTCTGCGCTGGCTGAAACCAAAAAATAAAAACCACAAATCCAAGAAATCTGAGATCACTCAATTACCTTAAAAAATTGTCTGATAATGCAAATTTCTTATCCTTTTGTAATAAATATCGCACAATTTACTGAAAGGTCCTCAAAAAAGCTAAAAATCTGCACTTTAATAATAGACCTCTGCTAGTAACCCACAGAGGAAAAGTTGGGCAATCATTAACGACCTTCGCAATAGATCTTTTATAGTGTAACCTTTTATGACATATGTAAACAAATTGTAATTTGTATTTTTCATCAATAAATGAGTATAAGTATGATAAATAATTATATATGTATCTAGTGTAAAGTCTGCTACTTGAATGTCAGTCTTGTTGCCGGAGACCCCAGAGTACAGTTACTGTCATTTCTAACAAAATATTAACTTAGAAGTGGGCTCATATCTTATACTTCTGCATTATAGCTAGACCCTCGATTTAATTAACCAATATATGCTGGTTGTTAAGTGTGTTACTGTGGTTTCTCCAAACAGATTTGTCATTGGCATGCAAGTTAACAGCAATCTCCTATGTATTTACATAAATTGGATGCAGCTAGATCTCACCCTGCTAAACTGCACTATGGGGTCCATCAGAAAAGCATTATTGGCTCAATGTTATTTAACATAACGAACGTCTTCAAATTCATGAGATATCTAGTCTCATAAAATCATCCATTGGTTGAATGAAAACCAGATATGACATCAGGGCCAACTCACCTCATTTCGAGGCTTGTATTTGGTTGTATAACTCGATAAGAAAAAACTGTTATCTCCAAATTGTCTCAAAACTAGTAAGGACCATGCCGAAAAACCAAGAGGATTAATGACTTGGTTTATCGCATACACATTTGAATATAATGAAATATCATGTGCATGAAGATCCTTGGGAAGATCAGAATTAAGAGTTATCAAACTTTTATGTACGTGGCCGAGAAGTAAGTAAACATGTCATTGTATATCAGGTTCAGTCAAAGGCATTCTGGAAGATTATAGCTAATTTCCTATGCATATATCAGATCAGGGACGTTTTCGATAATAGATGTGTTAACTTATATTATTTGTGTTATATTGTAATGAGTATTTAATAAAATTAGTGTTTGTAAAAGAAATATTTATTATAAAGATAACATGCAACAATATATTCTTCTAATCTACCAAAGTAGGTTCATTTCTGCTTTGTTCATCTCTATGTGGATGACACACAATTGGTTTCTGGTTTTAGGCCTGAAAATACCTGTTGGTCATTAAAGTAGATCAGCTGGTGACCTGAAATCCATTTTAGAGTGTCCAATCATTGGGCATGGTCTGTTATTGACAAAAAAGCAACTAAAGAGTAATTGGCACTAACCTTACTATAAATAATATTTTAAATTAGGGCGTC
This sequence comes from Kuschelorhynchus macadamiae, assembly GCA_030620095.1. Taxonomy (NCBI): domain Eukaryota; kingdom Metazoa; phylum Arthropoda; class Insecta; order Coleoptera; family Curculionidae; genus Kuschelorhynchus; species Kuschelorhynchus macadamiae. The sequence continues at coordinate 1,211,906 of JAUTXW010000258.1, read as the reverse complement.
ACATTATTTTAATTATTAAATTATCCCCTGTACATATCAAACTAAACTTATCAATTTAAATTTATGTTGCATGCTGTGAGCGTAAGTTATTGCTAATAAAATCTTATTTTCTTTTGCAATTATATTACTGTTGCATTGTGAGTTATAATTCAACTTGCCCAAAATCCCTCATCTGATATGTTTATTGTTTAAATACATTTTCTCATATTACCCCTACTCATGTGCAAAACAGCTTACTAAAATATGAATATTGAATTCATTTTGGTGTTTTTGTATCCAAACTGTATAAAGCTAGTAGAACCTTCACAAATTAAGTCTCAGAAGTGTTATTAGATTTAAGCTACACCAACTTCAAATTTCTAAATTTAGAATTATTCGTTTTTTTTTGCTTTTTGAATATTGATATTTTCTTGTAAAATCGAGATTTTTATAAATTTTATATATTTGATTGCATACTCATACTGCCAAACTTCAAGAGGACGATTCCACGCATGAGTTTAAGACAAAAAGTTCATATAAACCTAGGACCGAAAAGGAATAGTTTTCAAGATACAGGGTGTTAAATTCTATGAAAAGAATTGTGTTTCTATGATAACTTTTATATCACTCTAAACATTTTTATCAAATTTGGTGTACATCTTTTACCCATTAAAAGGTATTTTTTGACGCAAAAGTTTTTTTTTTTAATTTCAGTTGCGTTCGTACGGGGTTTGGACTGAATACTTTTTAAGAAAAAAAAATGGTACGACGCTGTTTTTTTCTGAAAAAAAAATTGTTTTTGAAATCCACATTTAATTGGAAGCAAATTTGGTCCCTGGACTTACATTCGTACGACTCACGGTTTTCGCATAAAACAAAACATTTTCTTCCATCTGCTGCAATCCAAATGCGCTTTTGACTCTCGAATTTTTTTTGCGATGCCACTTATGTTTTCCCGTTCCCATTCACAAGTTCCTTTTTAGCTTTTTTTTATTTTAATACAATGTACAACTACACCATAATTTCGAATATATATATATATATATATATATATATATATATATATATATATATATATATATATATATATATATATATATATATATATATATATATATATCACAGTACTAAGCATGTCTCCTGCGTATGCAAACCGCTATTATTATATTTTCTTGCTTTGCTAAGATTAAGATTTAACATGGTTTAAGAGTACTGCCCAACACAAATTGAAAGATCAATAAATATATATATTTTTTAATGGTAGAGTTAATATTTAACAGCAAACCTAGTTAATGGTTATTACACAGAACAAAAAGTTCTCATATCCAAAATCTTAATACCAGTTTCACGCCTTGTGTTTTTCTCTCCCAGCGTTACTTTTCTTTAACCTAAAATGATAGAAATAGTATAAGGTAAGGACCTTTCTTTCGGGATTGGTAGGTAAACCCCCCCCCCAGAGCCAGTTTTACCTACAAATTAAATAAATTAATCACCTTTTTTTTTGTAGGAAACAAAAACTGAAGACCTTTTTTGGTTGTTGAAAATTTTCAACATCTCAAAACCCCCTCAGAAGCAATGTCTATATATGCCACTGGTTCATTGTAGTACTTACTGAAAGCTAGATTGTGTCATGTTCTGGCAGTAATTTATTGCTTAAATTTAAAATGTAGCCAAGGTCTTAAATGGTTTTTTAATTTTTATTTGCCCTATAGACACAGCATTGTCCCCCTTGTTTTTTTCTAATTTTAAACTTACATTATGTAGTCCATAATTATTTTGCCCTAGAACGGATCCTGATTACATATATAACTATATACTTGTATTTTAATTTCCAGAGTTTTGAAGAAGTGTTTCCAGGATGTCTCCAAATTAAAGCAGCCGGCATAAAATGGAAGTTTATCGAACATCCATAGCCATTAATTCACGCAGTGGTTATATAAAAGCGAAGTCATCCGTGAGTCATCTCACAGCTAATTTTCAGGACGAACTAGGTTTTGAAGAACTTGGTGATTCAAGTTCAAGTTCAGATATGTCGAACCAAAATTACTCCAAACTTTTTTATGAATCTGACAATCAAGAAAATGAGCTTCCCAAAAGATATGATGACAAATATCCGGACGCATCTAGGTTGCTTAGATCTAAAGTGATTGAAGAAGATGAAGACAGATTTCATTTAAAACATCCTCCTGTTGAAGCAACTCCTATGATCATGAAGACAATAATGGTTGGGGGAGACTATCAAGCTGTAATTCCAGAAGGATTATCCCATTATGGTGATGCTCTGCCTTATGAAAATGACGATAAATTGCTGTGGGATCCCGCACCAATCTCCGCTGAGGCTGTAGAAGATTACCTAAAACAGGCTAAAGCACTTTGTAAGACAACTCTTCCAATGGGCAAGCATTTGAGGGACAATGAACCAGCTCTTCATTTACTTCAACAATGTGGACATAATACTGAAGAAGCTTTAAGAAGACTCCAAATCAATAAACATCTTTATGAAGATGATACCATGCAGATATGGTCAGAGGAGGAGTGTAGAAATTTTGAAGCTGGTATTCGACTTTTCGGTAAAAACTTCTGGATGACCCAACAGAACAAAGTTAGAACTAGATCTGTAGGTGAGTTGGTTCAATTTTATTATCTCTGGAAAAAGAGCGAGAGGCACGATATGTTCGCCAATAAGATAAGATTGGAAAAAAAGAAATACGTCTTGCATCCTGGAGTGACTGATTTTATGGATCGATTTTTGGAAGACACAAGTGACTTCCGAGATAGAAGTTCCTCACCTAATGTTGTAAATCCATAAAATAAATATATGATAGAACTACTTTTGCCCTAAAATGTATTCACTAGATTCCTAAGAATGTATATTTTCTAAATAACGTTATCAGTAGGATATAAGGCATATTTTTAATGTTTACATTTTCATTAAGTTTATAGACATTTTGAAATATAATAGAAAATATAATTTACAAATATATTGTATATACCAACTAAGATTATTATTTTCAATAATCACAGGGGATGGATTATTAGTTGAAAAAATAAAAACATTTCAAGCCTAGATTTTAATGAGTTAGAGACATATAAAATTGATAAAAATGGCACACTTCCAACGTCTACACATGAAAACCAAGTAAGTGCATTTTTTACATGTTATGTAGTTAAAATAAAATTTAAAAGAAATTATTTATTGGAAACATATTTAAAAACAAGCAAGCAAGCAGTTTCAGGTGCTTGAGGTAAAAATATAATAATAACAATTCGTTCTGAGAGCAAGGTTATCAGATCACATGGTAAAAAGTATTAAATAATCTGGATTATCTCCAACGTTCTCTCAACATTGTCATGCCTTACTTCAATTGGTTTCGAATAATTTTGATTATACAGGACAACTTTGTATTTTGAGTAAAGTAATTTTAACTAGATCGGACTTCTATGTGACATTCGAATAGTATAATTCCTGTAACATTCCTAAAACAAATGTTAAATAAGCTAGATGAGATTTTGTGTTTTACAACTAATTCGAGGACTAAATTGGCCATTTTGGGAACCCTTTTAAAAATTTGCAGACAATAAGGTTACTTCGATCGGTACCAGATTTTTGGATATAAATAGGCTTCTCTGAAGAGCTTAGCACAAAAATTAAATAGTTTATCAGTCTATTTATTTGTAATGGTGTCATTTTCTTTGATAACATTTCTCTTTGTTGTTACACTAAAAGAAACGTTTGAAAAAGAATACATTTCCTTTATCGTATATATACTTTTCATATAATTAAAGAAATGATAATTAACGTCTATGCTTTATTTTATTGACGGAAAGCTAGAAGTCTTTTTTTTTTAATTTTTGGACTCTGAATAACCGCTATTTACTACCCTGATTCTCTTCTGTAAAATATTTCTCTTTTTCGTTCTGAATTTAGTGATGATTCGCCATTCTCTCAGGTAAAGTTTTTCTTTTAGAGTTAGCCCATACAGTATAACCATCTAAGGTATTATTAGTATTATCAAACCATTTTTAATTTAGATTGGGGGTCAGATCAAGGAAAGAATTAACGCCAGTTTGACGTAAAATAAAAAACGTAAAATATCAAAAATAATTCATATTGGAGATTTAAAATAAACTTAAATGCCAACAAATTCAGTTATTACTTACGTCATTTCAAATCGAATTTTTCATAGATTTACTACGGAAACAACACATAAACTGCAATTGAGTGTAAGGCGAGTACTCATACTTACCTAAAGGCCAAAATAAATTCTAATTGAAAAATATTTCTGATAAATCATTTTGAATAATATTTATTATGTGAATGTTTGGTTGTAAGTTTAATTATTTATATTTTCTGAGGTTTGATATACATAGAATTAGGTCGGGTTGAAATTAAGGTTAACGCGTATTTAATACAGGAAGGATTTTTTAATTGGAAACAATTTCATAGTTTTACGTTTAGTGTCTGAATATACTAAATAGGTTGAAAAATATGGAATGATAAAGGAGGAATTTTTTTTGTTATTGAGGGGCTGTTTAAGAATGGCAGAGTGCTCACACGTATTCCGTCTGGTTTATAAAAAATTGCCAAAAAAGTCGCCGCCGGACTGATAAATAAAATATCTGTCCATTTATCACACTTAAACGTGTGTACAAAGCACAGTTTAATAGAGCAGCCATTTAACAGCAATAATTTCTTGCCTAACATACAAAGAACTCAAGAGTACATGGCTCAGCAGTTTCATGAGAATCTGTACAAATGTTAAGCCCAATGCGCGAAGACCTGTATCACGACGCCAAGGGTTAGCACCTCATCACAGTTTGCTTTGTAATCAGTGGCGGATCTAAAGGTCTGTGGGCCCCATGTGCAAGATATGTTCATGAGTCCCCCTATGCTGTATATTATTTTTAAGGTCCGGTTTAGCTAACTCCCACAACATAGCAAACTGATTAGGAAAACAATTACTTAAAATTTTCGGAAACTTAGCACATATTAAGCTATCACATTTGTGAAAAGTTTCTTCAGTTATATTTTACGAATAAATTTCGATGTTCTAAGAACTACTTTTTTTGTATAGAAAGCATAGCAGACCTTTGTTTTAGTTGAAAGCTACTTATATCAGTAATATAATAATAAATAGTGGCCTTAAAATAATTATCTCTACTTTTAAATTGAAACTCTAAGCAAAACTGAAAAGTTAACTTGACTTAAACTTCTAAACATAAAGAGGGTATTAGAAATAAATTTAAAATTCTTGATTTTCTTTTTTAAAACCGAAACTTCTTGATTTTCTTTTTTTTAGACGATTTCAATCCATTTTCTATGAGAGTTTTTAAAATATCAAAATATCGAATTTGTATTGCTGCAATTAATTGTATCCTTCCTGACAAACAGGTGGTGTTTCTTTAGAGTGATACCTTACTCAGCTGTAATTGAAATCAGGAGGTCCCACCTTTCAACACTAAGTCCAAAGAAAGTATAAATGATTTATAGTGTAGAGAAAAATCGCTAAATTACCGTTATGACCGGCACATATTCAGCATTTGTTAAAACTCTGTTTCATTATTGCTTGAACGCCATTGTAAACACCGCTCATCATGCACCCTCAAGGGCGCGACAAAGGGGGTGAGGATTGTGGAGCTGCAGCGACCTCCATGTGTCTCCCCTTATGGGTTGAAAATGCGATAAATATTCCTTTACGCTCCTAATAGTAATTTTAATATTTAAAATAGGCACATTACGCTCCTAATAGTAATTTTAATATTTAAAATAGGCACACTTGTTATTCTTCTTTACTAAGATGTGAAATGGGCTTTAAAACTGAAATAAATTACCAACAAAAACGCTGATTTAAATGAAATCATCTCAGCACTCTCCTACTTTTCCTAACATATAATCTGAGTTCAGTGTTGAACGTTCTGCCAAAAATTCTTTATATATCTTTTTTGAGATTGTCTTGAATCGAGTCCAAGAAAAAAAATAGCTACATTTATTTCAGATACAAGTTTGTCCCAGACTATTTGAAATAACTGTGAATTAGCTCATTGTGTATTGCCTTAGTCAAGTATCGCGTAGGTCCAGTAGGCATTTTTAAAACTTAGTTATAAAATATAGTAATGCCCTAGTATTGCCAAAAAAAATCCTTTTAAATTTTCATTATTTTCCCGATGACTACGAAATAATAATTTATTTTTGGCTAATATTAAAGTTATGCGAAATATTCTGTTCTAAAATTAATTTCCAAAAAGAAACTTCGTATCTCAATATCTTACTTCTTTATCAATTGTCTTATTTTTCTCCCACAATTCAGTACAGCTATGCTGAATTATTATTTCAATCCTTAATACCTTTACTTTATTGGTTACTACTAATATGAAATAGTTTGCAATTAAGGCGGTAAGCAGCGAATAGCACAGCCGTACTCGACGAACTATACCATACTGTTTAACAAACGAGAAGTAGATTTCACTGAAGCTGGTATTTTCGTGTTTCGGGTCTTTGAGAAGGGATCTTTGGATTTGTTAAAGGCAAGCTTATTATTAAACGTTTTTCATAATAGGAAGTTTCTTTATTTCAGCCATTTCTTCGGGCTGCTGAATTAATTTGACTCTGACAGATTGCAGCCCTGTTATTCCAGGACTAAGTGAGTAGTAACTTATAGCAAGTTAAGGAATTGTTTTTCTTATTTAACGATATTTGTGGTTTAATTCAGATTTTAGCGGGAGCCCTTTGGCCTCTGGGTCCCTGGACACCTCACCAAACTGCCCGGTGATATGTCCGCCACTATTTGGAATATCGATCCACATAATGTAAGTGCTGACTCTGTAAGAATAAGGCTCTAAATATAATTTAACTCCATACCCAGCAGGGAAGAAAGATGCTCATTTCGACTGAGACAGAGTTCCATTTTTTTATAAATCCAGGTTGGCTTTTTACTTATACAATCAACGTATAAAACTATTCGGACCTCTTCCCAGAGTGCGGGTCATTTACGGTCTCGGCGAATTTGGAACCTTACACTATACTCTTCTAAGTCAATTGTATTGAACTTATTTTTTTTAATGCGGAGTAATACGTGCCCTTACACTGTTGCAGTTATTTTGAATCATATGAAATAGATGGGAATTAAAACTGCCAGAAATCCGGAGTGAAATCATATAGAAGGGGGAGCTAATATGGGAAAAAGTGCTTGGAAATCCTTTAAATAACCAGGACAGCATTAGAACTGCCTGCTTCACTTATGGCAGACATTGTGGTAAAATGACATTAAGTATGTTATTACGCAAAGGAGATACCAACACATTAGCACTGAGACTAAAACTATCACATCATTGAAAAAATATAGTTAAAAACTATAATAATACTTTGATTTAATGTTTTATATAACCAGTATAAAAAAACTCATAAAAACATATGTGGTATCTACGGCTGCTAAATCCATATTCACTTTGCCATGAGAAAGTAGTTATAGAAAATTTATAACATCTATTGTACTTTCACACCTAATATTCCTTAAAGGGAGTAGTAAAAGGTGAAACAAAAAAAATTAACTATATCATTGTTTTATTAATAATATAGGTATATAATGATTTAACCAACTAATGTAGTGAGTGGTTCTTACACTATAAATACATAAGTTTTAGCATTTAAGTTTACATGAATAGTTTTTACCCCCGCTTCCCCCCTTCATGTTTTCCCCATTCTTATATTTTGTATTTAATCTATATTATTTGGGTGTAAAATGGCTACAGAATAAATAACGTAAGAATGAAAAATTAATTGACGTATATCTATTATTTATTGGAAAGTCCTTGCACATCTTGTCTATAGATTTATTCGAAAATATGATTTTAGGGTTCTTGACCACCCAAGCTTTCACTTCTTCAAATATAGATCCTATATCTTGCATGGAACCCATAGTATCAGTCTTTACCTACTCCATTGATCCGCATATATTTCCTAGATATATTTCTAAATGGTTTTCGTTAACAATCATCTTGTTCTTATGTTAGAGTGGTGTAGTATTTGGGGTTAGAATCCAGTAAAAAAACAAAAGTCTATTTTTTAATAGTCGACGTTTCGAAACTTTATTGTTGCATTCTCAGGATATACATGGATTCTATATCCTGCATAAACCCCATATTATCAGTATTTACCTAGTCCGTTGTTCCGTAGATATTTCCCAGATATTAAGTTTGTATGGTTTTCGTTAACGATCCTTTTATTGTTATGACAGAATGCTGTACTATTTGCGGCTAGGATTCAATAAAGAAACAAATGACTTTTAAATTGTCGGCGTTTCGCAAATTTATCGTTGCGTCCTCAGGACATATATCGATTCAATATCCTGCATGAAACCCATATTATCAGTCTTTATCTACTACGTTGGTCCGCGGATATTTTCGAGATATTAAGTTTCTAAAGGGTTTTCTTGTTTTTCTGTTAGAGTGGTGTATTCTTTGGGATTAGGATACAGTAAAAAAAAACAAAAGTGGTTTGTTTAAATTTTGGAATGTAACCTACTTCTAATTATAGTACCAATTTCAAATTTTGTAAATGAATATCATTCGACTGACAATACAATAATTTAGTACTCGATGGTACCAACCGATTTTAAACCACTCTTAATTAATTGTCCTATCAATTTGAAATTTTCAAGTGTATGTAATTCGGATGAAAATATAACAATTTGGTGCCATCATGTCAATCTGATCAGTTTGATGGTACCAAATGATATCGCTCGTACCAGCTAGTAAGCTGCTCCAATTTGGACTCATTTGGTTTGTTTTGACGAGTTCAATACAGCTGATCTATTCAGCTCGATAGTACCAACTGGTACCGATGGTACCAGCTAGTAGTACTACCTTCAAATTTGGGCTTATTTAACTTGTTTTTACGAGTCCAATACATTACCAGTATTATGTTAAATGTATCTAGGCCTAAAAAGTTGAAAATTGATAGTAGTTTAAGAAACTGGAAAACCCACTTTTATCAGTAACGCACTAAAAATTACGAATTAAAATAATTTCCTTAAAATATTTTTTTTTCGATATAGGTATGTATTCTACCATACGCACATAGTCATTTATTAACACTTGTATACTGTCTTTGCAAACATTTTTATTGGGTCAATTTTGTTTCACCATATTGGCCTCGTACTAAACAGTTTCTATCTAAGCCACACTTGATTTTTGGACGCACTTTAAAGTAACTTGAGTTATTACACTGATTTTTTTAAGACCACCATTTTGTTCCGTCATATTAAATTCGTATCCAGTCGCCCTTCACGACTTTCATAAAGAAAAAGGCAATGACAGCTCCCCTGCGAATGAGAGACGCTAGGGCGTGGTATGTCACAAGGGACGTTGTGGGTCATGGAAGGATCTTACACATCGTAGAGAGCAAGATTCCGATATCTACCTATAGAGTAGCACGACCTTCAGGCAGACTGATATGGCATAATTGTTATACTCTTTCAATTCAGAAAAAGCGTATATATAGAGGTCGAACAAACCTGGTCCACCTTCCCTTTGGGAAAGTTTTCAGCGGTGTTTCGGGCTGAGGTGTACGCCATTTTAATGGCCACAACGATGTAGGAAGTCATAGAAGGGGTAGAGGAGGAGATCGTCAGCTGCTCAGATAGTCAAGCAGTCCAGCGTGCAGGAATGTGGTAACAGACTGGAGCAGTTGGCGCAGGATAAAAGAGTGAAGTTAGTTTGGGTGCCGGGATATTGTGGGATTGAAGGTAATTAAAGGCAGATGAGCTTGCTGGACTTAAAGCCGCTTGCCCATATGTGAGACCAGAAGCCGGTTTAGGTATTACTAGGCAGCAGATGAGGACTGCACTCGACAAATGAGTGTACCAACAGCTGCAACGTGAGTGGGGCCAGTTCGAAAGTGGCTGAAAGGCCAAAGACTTGTTACGAAGCCAGATAAAGGCCGAAGGAAACTCCACTCCTCTTCCTGTGCTGATGTGCGCCACGAGCAAAAATAATTCAGGAGATATTTTCGGCACTAAGGTCTTGCATAGGGATGTAGTTAAGGATCTTGCCTGGAAAGATATCTAGACTTATATAGGACAGGTAGATTCAAGGATGAAAACCGGTTGGCTGAGGGGTAGACTAAAAGGGCCTAGGCCTACCAGTTAGATCTCTAGACCTCCCCAACTTCTACTACTACTACTACTACTACTACTACTACTACTACTACTACTATTACTACTACAGCTATCCGTGTTTTTTGAAATTTACGCAGATACTTTTATTTTATTGCATATTTGAACTTTTCAAACACGATAACCAATATAAGTGAAACCTGTGAACATTTTTTTATTTACTTTGACCTATAAGCAAGTTAATATGTAGAGAATATGTTAAGCAGCTTTTACCAATGAGATCCAGATGCCCATTTCGTAGACGCAACGAAAATGGCTGGTCCTGATTGGTTCTCATCATTTATGCGTAGATGCCCTAATGTATCAATTAGAAATAATAAAGCTACCGGCCTATCAAGAGCGGCGGGCTTTATCAGCACAAATGTTAAAGCATTTTCTCAAGACTTTCTCTGTCTTACATGCTGTGCGTAATAGCTGGAGAAACATACCAAAAGATTCGTTAACGAGAAGAGAGAAGCTGATGCTAATAAGTCCAAAAAGGATATATTTGTGACAGAAATGTTAACAACATACTACACAAAATAAAAAAAAACAAGAAAGCTTCTTAAGAAAGTGAGAGTGAAATAAAATGCTATCGTTTTATATGCTGCGACTTGTCTAGCAGTCAGTCAAGAATCAATGTGGATTTCGTATAGTAGTGAAGAAGGGGGGCGAGGGGTCTGAGCTCACGAGGAGTTACGTCTTTAAGACTCTCAAGAAGGATTACTGTCGTGCCAAAACTGCGAATCTAATGAAATAGAGCAAGTTAGTTGTTTTTCATAATATTAGGTATCATATGTATTTTACTATATTTTGAAATGTTTGTAGTATAATAGCCTTTAGCTAGCTGTGTTTAAACCCCTCAAGCAGCGTAACTTGTCACACTTGACAGACGAAAAAAAAAATAGAATACTTTAAAATTAAAAGTTTAAATTGTTGTCAAACTTACCTAAAATGCGAACATGATCACAATGACATCCCAAACACAACAACATAATGGTTCCATTCACAAAAGTGTGACGATCGTTCCCAGTTTCCCCTAAATTTATTCTAAAAGACAAAAATATGTATTTTTGTATTTGGAGAATTCTGGAATATTTTCTTTACCCTAAAGAGATAATTAATGTTTCGTATAATTAAAAGCGTTGTAAAAAATCAAAAAATGCGTTTCGCAGAACCTTGATTATAAGAAATAAATCGCATATTACCTACAATCTGCTGCTGGAACTGGTCTAATATCATTAACCTTTTTTTAAAACTACAAAGAAAATCTTCATAAGTATTTTAAATTATTAATTATATAAAAAATTTGAAAACTGCCGCAAAAATAAAAAAAAAACAAGGTAGGTTTTTTATTTTGACGATTTGATTCTTTCAATCAAATCGTTTATATAGATAGAAAAGTTCTCTTACATTATTAAAAGTATCGCTCAGTTCTTCTGCAACACCAGATCTAGCACCCTAAATAATGATTCTCGTAGGGGGGTATTTCCGATTCCATTCTGGAAGATTGTTTAAAAGTGTTTCTTGTATTCAATTTTTAAACTTACTCGACATATTACGTATTGTTCATTTTAAGTATTGACTAAGTTTTATAGTTTAAAGAATGCTCGACAAGAGTCACATTCTTTTGTGCAAATGGCCATAGACTGCCTATGTCAGGTCATATTTGGCAGACACGCTCCGGGGATGTTATAGGACTTGCAAGGAACTTTTAACCTAATTTAACTTAGCTATGCGTACAATATCGTCGTCATAGACGTTAGTTCCATAGTCGTAACTGCCCTGTAGTGCTGTACCGAACAATGACAGTTATTTGTCAAAATATCATAGTGTCTTTGTTTAATTTACATAGGACTGATATACCCATCTAGTTAAACAGACGTTCGCAGTTATTTGAACACGCCTCACACACGCGTGTAAGCAACAATATTTTGAGAGTTTGTCGAAGGTCAAATCATAAATCTTTTTATTAGAGTAAATTTGACTTAAGCACTTAAGCTCACGTAATGTGATAACCTGTCTGTTCCGGCCTTTAGACGGGCCTCGCGCGGTGTTGTTTTCTTATACTGGACTGATTACCGTCCCTGGCTACGTCAGTGGTTGATTTAATAAACAAATAAAACTAAACGAAAGCTAAAGTCATATATTTATGAATCAAAATACTAGACGTATGTATGAATGTGACGTGGATCAGGCTGTACATTAACTTAAAACTTAAAAAAACATATTTACAGTATTATAACAAAAATAATTTAAATTATATGTATTTATTTTTAATTAGCATAACAGGTGTAACTTGTTTTTTTTGGGTATATTTTCAAATAAAGCACTATCTGAACTGCAATAAATAGTTGATCATTATTCTCTTATCTTTTTCTTATATCTGTGTTTTAAGTTATTAAGATTTTTAAAATTTTTATTAGTGGTTAGTGGTTATATTTAATAAAATTAAATCTATATATTTTGAACTGGTATTTGAAAAACAAGTTATAAATGATTTTGCTTTATATTGTTAAAAGCGTTTTTCTATAGTGACGAACTCTATGAAAGTTTAAACTTTACAGAATTTTCCAAGTTAATAATTACATGGGTATTAATAAAGAAAAAAACTTTCATAATCATAACTGCTGCGTTGAGGTATATTATTTATTGAAACTTTAAAAAAACGCGATCTATGAGCTTTTGATAAAATACATTTTATAATTCCGGTACAAGAGAAAATTCCAATTTTTTTGCGATGAGAATTAAATTATTAATGTGGCATAGTAAAACCTCTTTTAACCGTTAAACCCGAAAGTAAATTTTTCTTTTTGATAATATTATAATAATAATTGATAAATACAATAAAATTTCATGAGAAATGATCACTAAAGAAAAGCGCATATTGTAAAAGCATTGTTATTAATATTTTTATTTCATGGAATAAGCTGTGGAAAAAATAACATTGTATCATGATCTCTTAAAGTAATAGTTTTAAGTAAACCTATAAAGCACATTTGAGTATTATAATGTTATGTAAAAGTAATAATTAAACAACAGATCTAATAACATTTAGAAAATACTTTTTAGTAACTCATAATTAGTGTATAAATCCTCTCAGGGTTTCGCGTAGAAGGGTGCAAGTAGGGTAAAACGAAGAAAGACTTAGTTTATGCAAGTAAAAAGGAAAGGAATTTCTCAAGTCTTTGCTACATTTCCTCGATTACAGACTCAGTGATATTATTTTAAAAAATATCTCACCAATAACAAAAATATTTCGTTTTCTTCCCAACAAGGAGAATTTGAAAAAACATTAGGAAGGTAGTGCTACAATTTTGGCGAAACTTTTTAGGCTATTTTTTTCATTCTTTAGGGTTGTGGGCTCGCAAACTAGTGCATTAACCCATATTGCTTTCCGTCTCGGGCGTAGTAAGAGCTGGGGCGACCCTCGAGATCCCAAATGATTTACACCTTATTCGATGTCCGGTTGGCGAGCTCGAACCTCCCGGTCACACCGAATATTTTAGTTATTTATATCTGCAGGTAGAGCTCCTCGGTCCCTCTATCAAAGGGTTCGTTCCTATGACTGCTACTGATTATTGACATAACTCTTTCTTTCAAGGCGACGCCGGACTTGTGCACTCCCGTAGAACTTTCTAGTCATCGCATGACCTTTGGACTTATCAGATAAGCCTGTCAAAAGAAATAATTCACAGTTTTCACGTCTTCTAGGAATCTCCGTCTCACAGCGTTTGCCCGTTTTGTATAGGACATCTCCCCAATTATATTTCCCCGATGTTCGGTGAATTTTCCCTCGAAACGCCGCGAAAAAGACACTACTTTTTAGCCTTCAGAGAGCCTTCCCGGCATGTGTGTTTAACTTGACGTTCCGATCGGAAGTTTTATTTAGGCTTTGAGAAAATATTATGTAAAAAATATGAAAACTGTACTGTAAAGGGAAGACATTGCAGTGAAACACAGTGAAAGTTGACACTTAATTTCACTCTTTGCTTATAGAGAGCGATCGTTTTTGTATCTTTAAATTTGTGCTGCATCTAGTCCACTCTATAAATGAAATATATGAAAATCTTAGAATATCTATAAAATAGTATACGCGTCTTTAAAATCTATTTTAATCTTAAACCGGGGCCACATTTGTCGAATACTGAATAATCGGTATTTGCTAAGCGACTTGTGGTTATTCGCTAACATGTTTATTGCCTGCTTTAACTTGGCTCAGAATATCGAAACCAATCGGCAAAATAAAAAAATTAAACCTTTTGTTGTCTTTATGTTTATTCATCGATTTGCATGACATTTTCAGGGGACATTCAGGATATAGATATAGCAAGCATATTAAAAAATAGTTAAATTGCGCCAAGATCTTATCTGGGACTCTACTCTCGCGTCTCGATTCCAGTCGTTCACCAATATATCAGGAAAAAAAAATATTCAGTGGACCATGTTGAACCTGATTTTTACAATAAAACTCGTATAGATAAAACTAAAAAGGATGAAATAAAAATGTTTATATAAAAATGAAATTGACTTCAAAAAAATTCATTAAAAATAAAAAATAATATTTTATTCCACCTTGAAAATTATACTCTGGGAAAATATAATCATGTATTTAGTCAATTCGGCGTTTTGATGTCTAATACTACGCGTATAAGGTCTTATTGTCTTTATTAGTTTGGCGCCGACTTCACGGAGTAAAATTTTCAAGGTGGAATAAAAAATGATTTCACTTTTTAGTGCATTTTTTTGAAGTCAGTTTCATTTTTTTATAAAATTTTTTATTTCATCCTTTTTAGTTTTATCTATATGAGTTTTGTTATAAAAAACAGGTTTAACAAATGGTACACTAAATAATACTTTTTTCCTGATATAATGGTGAACGCGTAAAATCGAGACGGGAGAGTAGAATATTAAAAAACCTCTTGCAATATCACTTGGCGCAAAAAATGCTTGCTATGGGACCACTCCGGCCCTGAATGTCCTCTGAAAATTTAACGCAAATTGATCAAACCATCGCGGAGTACTCGATGTATGTATAAACAAAAAAAAAACAACAAAACGGCCGTCATTCCGCTATTTTTAACTAATATGCTTACTATAGGACGACTCCGGCAATATCCTGAATGTCCCCTGAAAATTTTATCCAAATTGGTCCAACTCTCGCGGAATAATCGATGTATAAACATAAAAAAAGCACAAAATTGGCCGCCATTCCGCCATTTTTAATTTTTTTTGATATGCTTGATATGGCATCACTCCGGCAATATCCTGAATGTTCCCGAAAAATTTCATCCAAATTGGTCAAACCATCGCGGGGTAATCGATGTACAAACATAAACAATATACATAGGGTCAAAGTCGGCTAAAAATTATGAGTGTAGTCGGTTAATAGATATTATTCATACCGAATGTTAATTTTTCGAAAATGTCAAGTAAAATACTAGATTTCGAGGTCGCACATTTTCATGGTCACCCTGTATGCATAAAATTACATAATTGGATAGCAAAAGAAGTACCTTTCAGCAAATGGAGTTGTATGTCTATTACACACCCCCAATGCCTTAGGTCAGGTTGAAAAGGGTATTTGAAAAAATGTAAATTTAATTATAAGATGAAATATATGTCTATCACAGTGGCGGCTCGCCAGGGGGCGCAGGGGCGCCGCTTCACCTACATTTTCCAATCAATTTACTTAAAAATAAAAATAATTTTAAAATATTAAGGCTTTTATAATATACATTTCTGTTATAAAAATGTAGTATGTTTTATATAAATTCACATTATTTACTTAATTATGCCATTATTTTCTATCAAAACTAGTGCGTTATATATTCAAAAAATAATAATGACTTAAAATCGTAGCGCGCTGAACACCTTTTCATAAGAGCAACCCGTTGAGGAATCATAATCAGCAGTAACAAATTCCGCTTCAGACTCCCCCCGCACGCTGGCTTTCACGCTTAGATTTGTTCACGGCAGTTGTTATGGCAACGAAATGGTGAATATCCGTAAACCAAATGGAGATATGAGCGGCATAAAACTGCTGCTGCTGGCTGCAGGCGCTTGTTCGCTTGCTACAGAATTAATTTAAATTAGTGCGTTCGGATCTTCGGAGGCGGAAGCAATTCTGCATCGCTCGAATCGAATGTATTTAAAATCTTATAAATTTATAATTTTTCTCGTAAGTATTAAAAAACGCTCCAAAGCTATGGATAATTAACATCTTCACCTCAAAATAGCCCAAAGAAGCACCCCGAAAAATTTTGCTCTGCGGCCCAATTGTTCCCTGCCGCGTTATGCGCCTCACCCGTTCTTAAATCTAGGAGCCGCCACTGGTCTATCAAACTAGAGAAACGTTCTTTACAGTTTGCATTTGACTAATCCAAATCGGCCCAGCCGTTTAGACAATATGCGTGAACAAACATAAAAAAAATACATGTAGGTCGAATTGAAAATCTCCTCCTTTTTTGAAGTTGGTCAATAACGAATACCGAATATTCGTCCACACGTTAGAGTATTTTTATTCTTACTCTAAGGTCTACACTCGTAGGAATTCTCCGATCAATCATCAAACTTTGCTCGCGAATGCTGCATGTGAGACACCGGGCATTAAGCATCTCAAACACTGTTTTGAATAATATTTAAACATTTTTGTTATAATTTAATCCAATTAATATACATGTCGATTTACATTAATTTTTGTTAAAAAAGCATTTTCTTGATCATCTAATGAAAAATGCTGTTATCTAAATGTGCTTGATTTGTAAAAATGTGACAATTACTTTTGATCAAATAATAATTTATTTTTCAAAAAATTAGGTATAGGTTAGTTTTTCTGAATGAATCTATTTACGCTAATTTAATAACATATATTATGGGATCTGTATTCAGTGTATTTGTGTACGAAACAGACCGCTTTAATTGAGTATTTCAATAGTTAATACATTATTCCATGAAAATATAAAATATTTCTATGTACACATTCACAGTTTGCTTCTGTCTGTACACAGAAGTTCTGCTTATTTATTTGATTGTTAAATAGTTGAATGTAAATTTTTACATATAAACAAAGGACTTTCCGGATTGTCTAAAATCGTGTTATTTACATATACATTTTGTTTTATACTAATTTGAAAATATTTACATACATTTACAATATTGTGACACGTGCTAATTAACAAGAAGGGATTTGGTTTTTCCGTTTCTACAAATTTCAATTCCAGAAATAGTAATTACAATTTGTAAAATATTTTATTTGCCATTTAAAAATTACATATTCATTTTTATTTCTCAATATTCTCAGTTTTCCAATTTTACCAAACATACCTAGCAAAAAAAATTGTAAAAACAAAAATTTTTTTGTAGTGGGGAAAATATCTTCACCTAGTATATCCAATTTGATTCATCAAAAAAATAACAGAAGTATAGATAGAAGAGCCTGTCTATACTGTATGTAACTTTTTTTAGTGGTCATCTGTATTATTTGAGGTTTGAGATCTGCTCTTTAATATCATAGCTCTCATAAAAATGACATCTCTCTGATATAAATACGGCTAAGTTCTTTTTGCTTTGTTACTATTTCTGAATATTGAACTTGAACTTACACTACAAAATTTTGAAATATATTTACATGACATAGGGTATTTTTAATTTTCAATAATAACAAAAAGAAATCGAGCATCAAGATTGGACAGCAAAATTCAACGAATATCAAAAAATATATGTAGGTATCTAATCAACAGCATATCTCACTTAAGACAAAATCTATTGCACTGTTACATCAGATCTGATAATACTCAGGTATGTAATCATTAGCCAAGTTACTAAGGAAATTAAAGTCAGATGATCCGTTACTGCTTTCTGGTTGTGCAACTTGTTGATTTCCTCCTGAGGACGTGTTTTCCCCAGCATAGAATTGGTGGAAGTTGTTGTAGTTATCACTGTTGTCGGTGGGAACACTAGATGGTGGAGTCATCACACCTGCTGGATTGCTGTTGCTGCCTGGAAATATTTCAGAGGTCATGCTATATGCAGAATCTCCGTTCGGAGGTACTTGAGTAGTAGGGTAAGCTGGTTCATAATAACCCATCTGCAATTAAAAACAAGAAAATCAGAGAAATTCCAAGTTTATGAAGTCTTTTAATATACACACAAGTAGGGATCTTATAACTACGAACTGCCCATGGATTTCACAGTGTTTTTGGACGATTATTTATTGTAACATTTTTAAATACAAGTTTTATTATGGTTTTTAATGCAAAAACTCAGTAGTGTGATGTTTTTAACGGAGTGTTGAAAAAAGTTGTGTGTAGTGTCGCCAAACTCTCCTGATTTTCTTAAAATATAAGTCACGGTCTATGTGCAATGTAAAGAACTTTCTGTGTTTTAACTTTAACGATAACCTAACCTAATTCCTACTTCACGTGGTGCTTGTGAGTTCCCTCTGGCTCCGATCCAAATATATAACAAAATATCCACTACAAACTGTTCCAAAAACTTATAGTAATTACTATAACAGGATAGCACTATCCATATTGCAACATGGCAACAATGTGCATATTTTGGTTTATATTTTACGCATTTAATATTTCAGCCTTAACAAAATTTTTCTATTTTTAAAATATGGATGATAGAAGTCTTTTAATTACTTATTTGTATTGGCAGATAAGCGTAAAACTTGCGCAAACAACGGTACCACTAAGCAAAAATCGTATCTGAAGAAAACAAGTTTTTGGTGATTTTCCAAAAAAATATGGTTAATGTAAGCTTAGTTATGTGTAAAATGTACTCGTTACGCTAATCCAAAAAAGTGTGTAGCACTTGGGCAGTGATTAGTTATAAGAACACATAGTAGGATGTAGAATTTGGAAATACTTATTCGTATGTGATTTTCCCTAACTTTGTGGATGTAAAAATGGTTAAATTACTAAATCGAATACACCAGGTGTCCCATATTTTATTGCCCATTGTTTGCGAAGTTAAAATTATGAAAAAAATTAGGGTTGAATTGGCTATAACACTCTTTGAAATGGTACATTAAAACTTCACTACCAATCAAAAAACTCCTCGCAAACTACCCCATTTTTTTGTTTGTCAAATGGCAACCCTCATTTTTTTAATCATTATGAAAGGTCTGTTTATGCTGAATCCATTGACATATTACAGTTGATACTTCGGAGTAACCTGTACCTCTAAAAATTAAAGTGAAACAAAAAATGCTATATTAGGAAGATTTTTATTACAGGCTATTAAAAAAAAATAGGTAGGTATCCCAATAGCCGTTTCCGTTTAGTTTTGTGATTTGGTAGGTGAAACATAAATCGTCAAATACTAAAATGCCATTTTGTTTCACTCCCAATGAATATGTGGATATACTTTCGGTTTTCGGAGAATTTAGAAGAAATACTCATGCTGCTGTGAGGCCCACAGACAGAGCTTCCCAAATCACCGACAACCGGCACTAATTACAATTACATCTGTAAAAAAAAATAATGCGTACACGAAAATGTCCATGCCAAAGTTAAAATGATCATCACAATGCTCTTGCAAGAACGGAGGAAATGTGTATCAATGTATTAGCCTACACGACGGTTAACCCTGATATTGCTATACGAGCATTAGCACAAGAAATGGACATCGGTAAGTCTTCTGTACGAAGGATATGGAAGTAGTATAAGTTGGATAATTTTAAAATGATATTAGTGCAAGGACTTACAGTTACTGACTATGAGTGGTGCATGTTATTTGTGGCTGAAATACATACAAGTTCATATAAACGACAATCTCGGTTTCCTGGATCAAATCTTGCGTAGTGATGAAACAATTCTATAACAATAGCATCATAATATGCACTATTGGCCGCAGGAAAATATACATTGGATCAGGAAAGGATACTTTAAAACCCGATAGATAATAAATGTGTGGTGTGGACTATTTAATTGACATGTAACAGGGCCGTTTTGTTACGAAGGCACATTGATAGATCCACGAAATTCTTGCAAAATTCACTTCCAGAGCTCTTAGATGACTGAACGGCGAGACATGTGATGGGATGGCGCTCCGATTCATATTTCCCATATGGTCACTAATCACTTACATGAGTATTTGGAAACAATTGGATATGACCCCTTTGGATTTTTTCTATGGGGTTAGGAAATGCAACCTGCAAATTTTTTCTAATCGGTTAGGAAATGCAACCTGGAAATGTGGCAGATTTAAGAAAGGGAATAGTGGAAGCTTTCAATACGGTAACCCCAGAAATGATAAGGGCTTCCTGTAATCGGGAATTTATTCGTAGATTTGAAGCGTGTATGGCAAGTGGTAGAAGACAATTTGAGCAACTTTTGAAAAATAATCAACTTTTATTAACGATTTATTTGCTGGCCAATAAAATCTGGGACCGGTATTGCTAATATATCCCAAGTGCACTTTTTGTGGTTTTATCATATTGATTATATTGGTGCTCTACTAATATCGCTGGGAAAGACAGTAGCGTGGCAGAAAATATTAGCACCCTCTAGAATAACAGACGTAATATATAACTTTAGACTGAGTAAAAACAAAGTAATTAACAATACTGTCATATTAACATAAACTGTCAACTAAACCGATAAGAGGTAAATTTTGGCATCCAGTGTCGTATTTGTTTATTTATTAATTATTTGCATTGTCAACATTCAAACCAGTACCACCAAAAAAATTTGAGTTGATAATTTACTTAGCTACAAGGCAATTTAATAACATCAAAACATCTCAAATGAGATACTGTATGTAAAGTATTACATTAAAATTACCTTATTTTGTTGTTGGAAGTCTTTCTGCATATGCGTATTAGCGTAATAATTAGCATCCTGGACGGCATTGGGCATATGTGTTTGCAAATTTTCTGCTCCCTCTGAATTGTACATATTATTTCCAGTATACGGATAATGATTATAGGAACCTGCAAAAATGAAATATTAATAGTATTATTTTACTTTTAAACTGTTTTATTCCACACCATCTTTATAAGTTTATTACATGGAATGTAACATGTAACAATAAAAATAATAAAAAACTTGTAATAAATCAAAAAATTCTAATGCTGTATTTAAATATAAAATAAAACTAAGTTGAAATAAATATTTAAAAAGATCTATTTATTTTTATTTTTGCAGAAAATACATTTTAACATCTTTTTTAAATACTATTGTTAGATTTTTTAAATATATTTAATTATTACTAATAATAAAATGTATTAAAATGCAAATTTTTAAATTATAAATATTTTAAAGGTTAATATATGACGAACAAACAGAACCTCAAATTGAATTTGAATATTGGAATTTAGACTATTATAAAGAATAATATATGTTTTTAAATAATTTTAGTGATATGAAATTTGTATAAAATGCGTATAAACGGAGTTATAGCGTTTCTTATACTCAGAATATGATTTTTCCAGTTTAAGTTTGTATCTATAATTAATTCTAAAAATTTATCCATAGCACGAAAGCTCTCACGGTTAGAGTTAATTAGGAAATATGGTTTAGATCGTGTTAAATTTGAATTTCATTCCAAGGTTTCGCTAGCAATTGCACGAGGCTTCTTCACTGCATCAATAACAAACTTTTAGTCGCCGAAATAAACCTTAGTAACTACTTAGTTTTTTATAAACAGCCGGCTGTCCAAAATTTCATCCTTACAATGAGCAGTATTGACATAAAAAGCTGGGATCGTGGTAAATATATTTAATCGCATCCTATCGATCAAAATATTAATTCAAATCAGTCATCAACATTATCTTGCAAAAACGAATTCTGAGGAGCATATTTTCATAGGGGCCCATCAAGTCTTGTAAATATACCCCAGGAATTCAAAAAAATATTGACTCTGCCCAGTATCCTTATCTTAGAGGCAGAGCTGTTTGTTTACATATACAACGAAATAAGAAAATTATCGTTATTGCAAATCATAAGATGTCATCATAAAAAAGAAGTCCACGTTGTTTTTGTATCTATATTGACAACAAAATTTCTCTAGATATCAAATCAACAAAAATTCAAACAATTTAAAAAATCATTGCGGGGCTATCTAGTCAACAGTACATTCAATTCAATAACTGACTCTTTTAATCCATTATTTGTATATATTATACAATACCATACATTATATTATTTAAATTTCAGTTTTTTTGTAAAATGTTTAGCAATGTTAATATTTTTACAGTTCTGTGGTTGTATAAGTCTCGCTTATACAACGGTTCTGCCTAATAGTATCAAATAAATAAGTACACTTGCGTAGTGTTGTATTACCGGTGTCTGTAAATATTAGGTGAGACGTTAGTGAAAAAGTTGTTAAGTTTCCAGAGAACAATGACTAATAAATTACCCTCCATTAAAGGATGTAGAAATACCGGTAAAACTTTAGAAACGAAAGGGAAGCCCGTCTAGAACCGCAACTATAGCATCAAACTAACAGAAACACAAAAAAACAAAGATACTAGCAATTTATATTCATAACTCCTACCGTGCTCGCCTGAATGGTAGCTTTGACTGTAGTTATTCTGACTTGCCGTCACTGGATAACTTTCGGGACCATGTGATTTACTGTAGGCGTAATTATAAGCTACATGTGGCTGAGGGTAGTTCTGATGATAGTTTTGGCTTCTACCGGTTCTAGTTGTCCTCCCAATAGTACTATGGGGTTGACCCCGGTTGTACGGTGGCGTATCATTCACCGTCAAGTGATCGGGGTTATACATTCCTAAAAAATAGAAATTAACATTTATTAAATTAAAAATTAAACCGTTTTGGCAAGGTTTCCGTACACACCTAAATGGCTTGCCAATTTTCCCTTATCGTTTATCGGAAAAACAAGAGCGGAAGCTTAATGCATTGAAAATATATGTTACCGTTATATATTCATGTACTCTGCGGAGAGGATAAGGTAAAGGTATTTATTAAAAGACAATTGTATTTCCATATTTAATTGTTTTAGAAAGTTCTTTAAATATTATTAACAGTATGATTACGCAAGTCGATTGCTGAATATCGTAGTCCAAACAGTTATGTAGATTGTTGTTTGAGAATTTGGTACTACTGTGCGTAAATTGTATCGTTTCACTTTCCTTCGTAAAATTAAAATCTAATATTAGTGAAGTTTTTAGCAAGTGTTTTCCCTGGAATAAGTGGAACTTCCCTCATAAAAATCCACCAAGGAAAGCAAAAGATAACTTAATTTACATAATATGAATATAGTTTACCAAATTTTCATAAGAACTCAGCCTCAACCTAAGAGGCGAGATGTAATTTTCTGAACATCGCATACCCCAGCAAACCAATTAAATAAATATATTTTGAAATATTTTCTCTCATACTTATTTTCAGTTATCTTTTGATATTTCTTATTTTAACATTTTTTAAAAATATTTTGTCTTATGTTTGGTTGTTTTAATATTTTCCTTCATAAAAAAATTACTTACCATCACTATACATTTGAGGTCCCATAGCATAAGCACCTTTGTTTTTGCTATAATCGACTTGGGTATGATTATCAACTTGATACTGCTGGTTTCCAAAAGGTCCTGTGGCGCCTCTCGTAGCAAACGGTGGTATCGAATTGGGAGGCATGTTTTGTATTGTTATTGTAGCCGATGCGATAGCTGTAGCAGTGGTAGGGGAGGATCTTTGAACATGGGACGAATACATCATGCTTGGAGACATACCTGTAATGTGTAATGTTTATGAAAATCTAAGTAAAAAAATACATTTATATTTTTAATATTCGTTATATTTGATTTATATGGGAACACTCAGTAAATATGAGAAATAGGGGGTCTTAGGAGTTTATAAAGTAAAAAGGAGATTTTTGGTTGGGTAATTAGACACAAGGATTGATTAAAAAAACGAATTTATATGGAATGGTTGCTGCTGTGGGTCCAAATGCCCTTTGAGGTACAAAAGGACTACGTAGCTGAGCACATTATAAGGTTGCAATCTTAGATTAACACTATGAGGACAAAAAGGGAGAATGATGATTGATGAAAGGGAATTTAAATACATCAGAAGGTAATTTATGTAAAAGCTGAGTTTCATTACTGAAATATGGTTTCAATACTATAAAATGTCGGTTCATTCGTTAAATATGCAAATACTTTCGGCAGGGCCGTTTTTAGGGGTGTGCACGGTGTGCCGGAACAAAGGCGGCCAAATTATTGGGGCGGCCGCAGGCCGCCCGCCAAAGACACAAAATTAGCCGTTTGATTACAAAAATATACCTATATTTTTGTTTGCAAAATAAAGAAAAATTAAATTACATTTTGTTAGGCTTTTAAGATAAAACATTCATAAGAAATTTATTACCGGTCATTTCTTTTTTTGCTGTGCATGAGTTGCCGAAATTACAATAGAACTATTTATAGCAGCGTTGCTTGGAAAAGCAATAAAAATGATAGATAAGGGCGGCCGCCTTTCAATGCAAAAATGTTTGTTTATACTTCATAATTGGTATGTGTATAGTATATAGTTTTATATAGCTCTATATACTGTAGAATGGGGCAGTTTTTAAATGTTTTGTTTTTCTTTTTAGTATTCGATTAACTAGCGAGAGTTTAACAGTGATATAAAGTGTTTGTTGTTTAGTTATTTTTTTCTACATTTTGCAAAAGTGAAATTTCAAAAGAAACAAATTTTCGTAATTTAAAAAGGTAAGTTCTTCGGATAGATATTACTTTACTTAATATTACCATCCAAATCCACATCTTACGTTTTGGATTTAATATTAAACATGTGAAAAAAAATTTTTTTTAGCTTGAGATCAAAAAGTGGTTTATTGTTAATTTTATGTCTAGATAAATTTTCTATATTTCAAGTTTTAAAAAATGTATAAAGTAGTTTTACTAATTTACTTATCTAATAAAAATATAATAATTATATTTATTTTTTGGGTCATTTCAAAAACAAAATTTGATGCTAGATTACAATTTTACTTATTATTTATAAAAAATTCCATTTGGTGCGAACTTAATTGGGGATACTATAAAATTATATCTTCGCAGATTCAGAACTATTACATAAACTAAATTTTCTAACTTTAATTACCTTTCAGTTTTATTTCCAGATGTCCGATAGAAAAACAAAACGTTTATCTGGAGCTCAATATAAAAAAAGAAAATTAGAAAAGGAAGAAAACAAAAAAAAATTAAGTGGATCTTTGCAAAAATATTTAGTTCCATCAACATCGTCACAGGGTACAGATACAATTGAGGATGAAAATGTAAAGGATGCACATAAAGTAAGCGACCCTGAGGAAAAAAAACACCCTGAATCAAATACAGAAATAGATAATGAAGAAAAGATGCTCTTAACCGATGATAATCCTAACTTAAACGAAGTTATCCCTGAAACTAATGATGATTTTAATGTCAGCGACCCATTCACCTGGCCGGATATTTTACAAAATCAAGTTATTGAGCAAATAGTACAAAACGATTTTCAGCATATAGAAAAAAAATTTCCTTCTGATGAATCGGGAAGGAAATTTTCTTCAACTCAATATTTTCGAATTTTGCCAAATGGTCAAAAATTAAAAGAGCTTGGTTGGTATACTCTTGTAGAGCAAATAGCATTTTTTGTCTTTGTTGTAAAATATTTTGTAAGGAAGTGTTTAAGTTAAATAGCAAAATGGGGTATTCTGATTGGCGACATCTTTCACATATTTTATCCAAGCATGAATCTTCTGTACATCACTTGCAAGCTAATCAAAAATGGGTTGAGTTAAAAATGTCATTAACTATTGACAAAGAACGGCAAAATTATTTTGAACTTGAAAGGGAACGCTGGCGCTCTATCTTAAAAAGAGTTATTGCAATTATTCAATTTTTAGCTGGACAATCATTGGCATTTCGTGGAAAAAGTTCCGTCTTATACGAACAAAATAATGGCAATTTTTTAAAAGCTGTTGAAATGGTGGCAAAATTTGACCCAGTGTTATCCGATCATCTAAAAAAAATTACAAAGACCCAAGAATCAAAAAGTAAAATAACTCACTATTTGGGAATTCATTTTCAAAACGAAATAATTACTTTGCTAGCAAAAAATATTTGCCATCATTTTACGACACTCTCACGTCATACAGAGCAAATTACATTTGTAGTCAGATATGTAGACTGTAACGAAGAAAATGTCATAAAAGAGTGTTTTTTGGGTTTTTTTCCTATTTTATATACAACTGGGGTCACCGGTCATTCTCAAAATTAAAAATAATAAAAAACTATTTAAGATCTTCTATGTCACAGGAAAGGCTTACAAATTTAGGTATAATTGCCATTGAAAATGAAATTTGTGAAAATTTAGACCATAATAAAATAATAGACGAGTTCGCAAGTACAAAAGCCAGAAAAATATTTTTGAAATGAAGAGGTTGTTTTTTTATTAAGACTTGCTTAGTTTTATACTTAGATACAATATAAAAGATACCAATTTTTGTTTGTTTGGCTTTTATATTATTTGATATTTAAATAATTAATAGTTTAAACATTTGTATTTTGTTTTATGTTGTTTATTGTTTGTTAATGTATACGTAGGAACTTAAATATATTGTTTTGTTCAATAAATATTGTTTTTTTTTTTGTTATAAAAGGGCGGCCCTGACTTTCGGTAAGATATTCTTTGACGATCATTCCGATTTATTTATTTTCAAATATATCTGGATGTACCTTATTATTACGTTTCCAATACTAACAAGTAAATAAGAACAGAAAGCCAGTTACAACAAAAACTATCTATAAATGTTTAATTAACTAAATGCGACATGCTAGAACATGTCTCTTACCACAAACGTGCGCAGCTTATAACAGGAATTATATAGGTAACAATAATTATAAAAAAATAACGTATAAATACATCATGTATTAATGCAAAAAAAAATTAAAAAATTTTTTATAACTCCCTAATATAACCAACTAAATATAAATTTTTAGTTGGTTCCAAAAAATGAGAAGTTATGTATGCACTTTATAATTTAAGTAATTTGGTAATTTCTTTAATAACTTAGACATTCACCTATACTAAAATCAAGTATTGAAATTTAGAATAAACCAAAAGGTAGTATATATTTTTCAGGTAGAACAAAGGTATATATATATATATATATATATATATATATATATATATATATATATATATATACAATGAAGTTCATATAAAACACCAATTAAAGGTGATAAGTATCTTTTTAAGATTCTCTATATGTACCTTCCATATATACACCAAGGAAGATTTATCAAAACTTAAAGTTATATTATATGATTTCAGCCATGTCAAAAGTACAATTGAATTTCAGAAAAAGTTTGACCAAATTTTTTATCGTTGTGTCGTCTGCATATATTTTTACACTACCTTTTATTTCTAATTTAAAAAAGAATAGGCCCCAAAACTGACCCTTGCTGAACTCCACAACTAATAATTTTTTTTGACTTTTATTATTTTCTATTTTATCTCTGTAACTATGTTATTCTCTGTAACTAACTATAAAAACAGTGACACTTTGGGAAGCTAATGCTCAACTTTGCGTTTAGTTTATTAAATTTATAAAACGTGTAACTCTCAAGAATCGTGTATGAGAACCATATTCTTATGAAACTCAACATGATATTAGTGCTTCCTTAAGGAACTACATTCTAATCGCAGATTTCGAATTATAATTTTAAAAGTTGAAGTTTTCTTTCGTAGATCTGTGGTTTGAATAGTGAAAGACAGTTAATTCTTTTTTTTTTCTAGGTACTACTTTATCCAGTTCTACAGGGCGTGGTAAAATGTATAAATACTACATTTTACTGACGACTGTGGCATAGAGAAATTTTTTATGACATGATTATTATTATGGCTTTAAATTACTATGAACCATATCTCTAGATATTTTTACAATTTTGATAATATAATCTAAATTGGTTTGAAAAGAATCTTTCTTTTCTTTCAGTTTGATTTAGTCGAAAGATAAATCGCACTTATTGAATTTGGTTTTTTTCAAATATTCAGTGATATACGAGGCATAAAAAAGTAAATTCAAATCGTGGGCACTGCGTACAAGCCTTAGATTCTTTAATACCTACTGTTGTTAATGCATAAAATAAAATTTTTTTGGATGAAATATATACGGGGTGCTGCTATAAATAAAAAATATCAATAAATCCCCATATGCATATATTTTCAAAATCGGAAAAAAGGGTCGTAACAAACTGCTGAAAAAAAAATGATTGGACTAATTAAATATGAAAATTTAGTTCTGAAATTGTATCCTACTGATCCGGAAGTTACCTTTAAAATCAGATAGTGTTATGTGAAAATTTTTCCTACAAGCACAACCATGAAATACCGCTAAAAAGACCAGAGTTCCTTTTTTTGAAATAAGTTTTGCGTCAAATGTTTTAAATTTCACTTGAATCCTCCGTCTTGTAAATATATATATATATATATATATATATATATATATATATATATATATATATATATATATATATATTGTTTTGATTTTTTATTTAATAAATATGGCAAAAATCTTTTTTTTTTTTAGTAATGTAATAGGGAAAAGGTAAATTTTCTAAATTCTGGTTATACGTTACCTAGTGAACTTTGGTGGTGCCCGCTGTTAGAATTATTGCCGTGAATCATAGGTGGATTTTTGGGTGACAGTTTCACATTAATTGAAGGAGAGCCACTACCACTGCTATCAGCTTGATTTAAAGTTTCTTTGTGGGTACTACTACTTGGAGACATTTTGCCTAAACTGATTTTTCTATCACATGAATTTGGGGAGCTTCTTCTCGCTTCAACCTGCAATTTAAAATGTTACAAATGAGGAAATGAAGGAGTAGGTTTTCCTTTGGTACGATTATTGTTATCAATATTACAAAGATATAAAAAAGATACTGCGGAGATTTGGTAATAAGTATATTTGTATAGAGAATTGCACAATGAAAAAGCCGTCTGTACTTTACATTTTACGAATTAGCCATCTTAAGCATATGGTTAATTCTATCAGATTTTCTAATACCAAAAATTAAACGAATACACGAATTTTGGAGCCTATTTGCGGAAGGACCATAGACTTTGTCCCCATAACTTATTCGGGAGAAGATTAAAGACTCACACAGCATCAGTTTGTGCCTCCTGTAAGAAACTCCCGATTCTGAAAAATAAATTTTAGCTTTAGATATGATTTTCGCAAACATTTGCTCGGTAAATGTCAGGTCATCGATTCATAATATTTGACCTTTTGATTATTAATAATAACCGAATGACCACCTGATAAAATTTTACCTTTGTCGTTCTTTCTATCGAAAACAACTACTGTTGCTTTATTAACGTTCAGAATTAAATAGAGTTTTGAAGACACAGATATCCTGTAGATTATAATAATTTAATGCTATCACAGCTTGTTTGTTTGCATCAAGCCATTATATATTACCACTTGAGCCTGATATTGCATATATGACGACAAACGTTTCATAGAAGATTCTCAAATACCAACAAAATTCAAAATTTTAGCGAAAACCTCATGGTTGAGAGTGTCGAACGCTTTTGAATAATTTAATAAAGTTGGAAGGGTTATGTTAGTGTACTTTTATTCACCTTACACTAATGTGATAACAAGAATACAATACTTTCTGTCTGAAACATGGAACAAACAGGCGCAATGATCCATTTCAGTCAAACGACGATCGCGATTTCGCTCTTTTTAGAGCTCATCAGGCCGCTATAGACTAGCGAGCCCCGTGTACGTCAAAGGCACGATATGGAATCATAGAAACCACTATTCCGCTGGCTAGTAATATGCCCGCTATTGTTATGTATGTTAATGTATTTTTTTCTTCTTTTTTTTGAAATTGGCCTTACAAGCAAAGTGTTTTAGCCACGAAATTGTATTTATACCTTTTTAAAAGGATCGTAAGTAATTAAATCAATTTAATTTAATTTAAGACCACTTAAATAAAGAAAGGAAATAAAAAATAAATTTGAAATAAATAAAACCTGAACATGTAAAACGAAAGCCAGGGATCCGTCTGAATCATTGTATCCTTGTTGTGACGTTGGTGTAACGTGAATCAAAAATACATTAACATTGTTTGTCCCAACTAAAGTCAGGAATAAATAGTGCAACTCAATTCCGGGTTTGATGTTAGCCAGAGAGTAGTTGTTTCTGTGATTCCATTTAGGTATGAAGGTTATTATACCTTTATCTGTTGTTCTAAATGTGTTGTCTGGAATTTAGAGCAGTGCGGTGGTACATCTATGACTCGCCATATAGACTGATTGATTATTGGAATAATTTTATTGTTACTTAGAGATTATTGTAATTACTTATTTATAACTTTTTAAGTAGGTAATATACTTATTGGACGTATGTTATTAAAACTAGTTCAATTTTTTATTTTTGGTGAAGGGATTTTAAAAACCAGTAAAAGGATTTTAATTTTCGTTTCAAAATTTGAAAGCCTGACTCATGTACATTTTATCTGATTACGCCAATTTATGTTATTTCTAGCATTTTGTCATATACAGTGAGTCAAAGAAATCGATGTAAAAATTTAGGGTGATCAATTTGAAAATATTTTTCGGGTGATTTTGGAAAGCAAATTTAAAATTTAGCTTAATATTTTGGAACGTTTTTGCGAATTTTTTGTGGAATAAAAGAAGAAGTGATTGAATATTTATCACATGAGGTAAACAGTTAAGCTTAAGATGAAAATTGCTTTGAAAATCGCTGTTTAGCGTTAGTAAATCAATTGATAACATCTATTTTCTATGCTTCTTCAAAGCTCAAGGCTTTTAAAAAATCAGAACTTTAAAAATACTATTGGATATATTTGCCCTATTTACTGCTCTCTTCCAATACGAACAAGAGACATACTAAAATCTAATTTTCGAAGCTATGAGAGTGCTTTGTAAAAATATGGTTGCATTTTTCAACAGTCTTTCAGGAAATATACTTTTATTGGTGACTACCTTAGCATTACCCTCAATATTTTTTCTAGCTATAGGTCAGGTAATTCGTAGTATTTACATTTATCTTCTTTTGCATGATTTGAGAATATTTTATTAAAAAAACTAAGATTTTTTCGTGATAAAGTAAAAATTCTTCAGGGGCCATTATCCCCATTGCCCCTTCTGTAAATCAGCGCTTACGCCAGAATTAGCAAATTAACTAGATATAATACCTAATACAGTTTACGCATGTTGTAAGATTTGATTCTTAGTTCATAGATGACGAAACCAGTAACGAAGATAAGCTTTTGTTATTTGGATGTGAAAATATTGCCTTGTGAATAAAAATACATGTCAAGTTGATTGGATATAAGTAAGTAGCTCAAAATTACTAGATTACAAAATTCGACTTAATACAATTAACGAACGAACAAACTTATGAACTAAAGTTTTCTGAGAAAACACTAAAATATTTTACAGCAATGACGCTTTATCAGCTGAGGGATTTGCCAACATATTTGAACTTAATTAGAAACTGTGATAATAAATATCCCTACCTTAATGTTTGTTGGGTTAGGAGTTCCTCCACCTTTCTTTGAC
This sequence comes from Kuschelorhynchus macadamiae, assembly GCA_030620095.1. Taxonomy (NCBI): domain Eukaryota; kingdom Metazoa; phylum Arthropoda; class Insecta; order Coleoptera; family Curculionidae; genus Kuschelorhynchus; species Kuschelorhynchus macadamiae. Next base: position 1,180,213 of record JAUTXW010000258.1, on the reverse strand, counting down.
TTTGATCCCCCACCTGTCCCTCCTACGCCCCCACAATCTTCATTTGATCGTGAGTCTTCTTCTAATAATTTGTCAAATGATCCAGCGCTACCTATAAATGTCGAAAAATGCTTGTATAGTCGCCATAAATTTGATCGAATTTATATATTTAAAAATTATGTAATTCAGCAAGTATAATACAGATTGATTCAACACTAACCAATACTACTGGCACCAGTCGAATTCCCGCTACTAAATGCTCCTGTATTGTTATTGGTTGCACTTGGCGTATTGTTGTTGTTGCCTCTGGACGATGCTATATCGGAAACTTCTTCTTGCGCTACACAAAGTCCTAAAATAAATGATCCTAATTTATAATGATATTTTTTAGCGTATGCAGGTATTATATGTCAGGTCCTTTCAACTTCATACATATAAAATCGTATTAAAACACAAAACTGCAACTTATATTTTTCGAACATTTTTGGGATTCCCATGATGATATATAGCATATTAATAATAAAATATATTGGCTGTTATATGGGGAAGTAAAAATACGTGTTTTGGCAAATATTGCGCTTCACCTTATATGTACGTACGTCTTGATTTTCATAGGTTGTATGAAAAAAATATAAGGAATCGACATGTTTTGCCGTTTTCTGAAAATAATAATAGTTTCTGAAGTAAAAGAATATTTGTAACTTGAATTCGTGGGTTATGGGACTGCAATAAGATCTAAAGTGAAACCACTATTTTCAATTGCAACGTTTCGTGTTACATTAACACTTTTTCAAGCTCTGGGGACAAATTAGATAAATTAGATTAAAAGCCGAAAAACAATCTAATAGGCTTACCTTGAGTTAGTGGGAAAACCTTAATTATGGACATTTACACAATAAATAAATAAACACATACACATTTTACTGACGTAGGAACTACACAAACTTTTAGGACGGACACAGCACGTTTACTTATCAACAACTGAAAGTGTTTGTTTTGGTTTGGGGTTAAGAACAATTACAGTCGCATTCAGCCGTACAGTGTACACAATCTAGTACAATTCTGACCCACCGTACGGCTGAATGCGACTGTAATTGTTCTTAACCCCAAACCAAAACAAACACTTTCAGTTGTTGATAAGTAAACGTGCTGTGTCCGTCCTAAAAGTTTGTGTAGTTCCTACGTCAGTAAAATGTGTATATGTTTATTTATTAATTGTGTAAATGTCCATAATTAAGGTTTTCCCACTAACTCAAGGTAAGCCTATTAGATTGTTTTTCGGCTTTTAATCTAATTTATCTAATTTGTCCCCAGAGCTTGAAAAAGTGTTAATGTAACACGAAACGTTGCAATTGAAAATAGTGGTTTCACTTTAGATCTTATTGCAGTCCCATAACCCACGAATTCAAGTTACACTTATTCACTAGGGACACGAAATGCCTATTCAAAGTAAAAGAATATTTTCACTTTTAAAAAGATGGCTTACTTCCCCTAAGACCACCCTATGTAGCCGAAAAATGTTTATATAAAAAAAAATAATAAAAATTTGGTGTAAAGATAAATAAAGGTTTTCGTTTCTTGGAAACTGCTTTATATCCGTAAGGCCACCCTGTTAGTGGGAAAAATGTATCAACATACAAAAAAATTAAATGAATTTATATATTATATATATAAAAAATGAATATTTATTTTCTGTTTTCAAGGGTATAGTATAGTATAGTAAAAAAATAACATAAAATAACAAAAGGAAATTGATGTCTATCACCGTTTTTAAAAAAACTAAATGCTTTTGAAAATACAAATTCTTTTCATTTTCAGGGACTGCTTCATCTCCCAGGAGTAGTTGAAAGAAATATTTTTATATATATAAAAAAGGGGAAATTAATTCGACGTATTTCGTCGTTCTTTCGAAATATTACCTATGTTATTTTTGTTTAATAATTTAATGTAATCGAAAAATAATAATGACTTTCACAATTTTGCGATGCGAAAACATTTACGCCAACTATTCCAATTTTAATTTGTCTGATGTCGGTTTGCGCGTTCTGCAAATAGGATATTTTACGTTTTATACCCCCTAAAAATATCGAAGGTCTACTCATATGACACAGCGAGACCCTGATTTGTATTATTTCTGGTGAAAATTTGGAGCAAATTGGCTTGCCGTTCTCAGGTTATCGTGCGCACAAATTTTGTTTATACACAGCCATCTATAGTGACACATCCGTACAGACATCATAAATTTTATTTCCAGAAATAAGTTTTTCAGGTTCTAAGGGCTCTAGACCGTGGAACCTTACTTAGTTTCCGAATACTTTCCCTATATATTGTTAGTTAACTAAGCATAAATCATGACTACTTTTAAAACTGGATCGATATTTTTTTGAGCTCTATCCATAATATTAGATTAGTGGAAATCCGACATTACTATAGTTTTAGCAGAAAAATACAGTTCTTCAAATATACGAGGCATGTTTTTTAAGTAAGTACCGTTTTGCGATTCCGCCGCCGCAGCGCTACGGTCGGCGTTCCGCGCATGCGCGCTGGTTACCTACCTCTCTTGTCTACGCACAGACGCCATTACAGTCTGATTCTTCATTGTATACGTTGTTTATTGAGTGTTTAAGATGCCTCCGACAATCGTGAGTCCCGCCGATTGTGAAGTACGTGCTGTTATACGATTTCTTAGTGCTAAAGGCGTAAAACCGATCGATATTCATCGTGAGATCTGTGAAGTTTACGGACAAAACATTATGAGTGATGGAATGGTAAGGAAATGGGTGAGAGCATTTAAAGATGGCCGCACAAATGTACATGATGAAGAACGGAGTGGGCGTCCTTCGATCGTTAATGAAGATTTGGTGCAGAAAGTGGACGAAAAGGTGAAAGAGAACAGACGCTTTACAATTTCATTATGGTGCGACTACTTTCCTCAATGTTCTCGTAGTGTTTTGTATCGCATTGTGACCGAGAACTTGAATTACCGGAAATTGTGTTCACGTTGGGTTCCGAAAATGTTGACGGATTTGCACAAAACCCAACGTTTAGGCAGTGCATTGACTTTCCTTGAGCGGTACCACAATGAAGGTGAAGTTCTTGCACTTGAAGAAACACCTGGGCGGTAAGCGTCTTCAAGACGATAACGAAGTCAAAACAGTTGTGACACAGTGGTTAACCAGTCAGGCGGCAGAATGTTATGAGGAGGGTATTCAAAAACTGGTGCCACGTTATGACAAGTGCCTCAATATTCACGGAAATTATGTAGAAAAGTAGATTAAGGTACAGGCTTTCATGTAAAAATAAAATTATTGCGATATCTTTGCACGTTTTTTTTAAATTCCAAAACGGTACTTACTTAAAAAACATGCCTCGTATAATCAATTTTACATCATTAATTTGAAGTTTTTTCACCATTCACCAGGTTGCACCAGCCATCTTCAAGAATTTTACTCTGATGTTAATGTTCAGATATTAAGAAGTAAAGATCCCTGAAGATGCCTCGTGAAATCCAAGGCGAAACTTCGAATAGTTTTTGTATACTATCTAATTCCCAGAACCATAATCTCTAATTTTATTTATTATGAATAGAGTCAATCAATCACATCAGTATTAGTGGCCTATACTTCAGTACAAAGTTACATTTATTAAAATAAAAAATACGATTATAAAAAAAAGATATTTTTTTGACGTAAAAATAGAAGGAAATAGAATTATTAATAAAGATGCGTAAAAACTGAAAGCAAATATTACGCCTACCTCGCATACTACATGTTTATTATAGAGGTACTCACATAGGGGAGAGTGGGGGAATATCGACCGTCGGGAAAAATCGACCACTTTCAAATCTTCTAAACTTGGCGCCATATGGGCTTAATACATCAACTGACCAATAGATGGCTTCGTATGTGCCTGATTTATGCGATTAATTTGAAGCCATAACGTTTCCGTGTATCCATGTTGATAGTTGTACTCGTGTTTAATCTGTTTTTATTAAAACTGTGCTGCTATTATTAAGGTAGGGAAATCCTTATACATTCTAAATGTTCTGCATTTTATCTTAATAGGATACTGCGGGTATTCTTCCGTAATTTAGGTCCAATTTGGTGCACTTTTAATACATATTTTTTGTAAAAACAAATGTAGGGTTAAGTTTACCGGTTCGGGTAAAATCGATCATGCTGGTCGATATTACCCTGCAGTGATCGATATTACCCTACTTAATATTTGTGGTCTAATCATTATCTATTCTAAAGAAAGTGCGCAATAAATGCAAGCATAAGGTACATGTCAGCATTTCATTTCAGATGCCGCGAACATATGTTCGAAAAACTGGACGTTCTTCGTGGACGGAGGAGTCTATGAAATGAGCAATAAAGGCCGTGGGAGAAAAGACATTATCCATTAGGGGCGCCGCACAAATGTTTAATATCCCATATGGTACTCTTCAAGATAGACTAAAAGGTAGATTTCAACCAAAAAAACTTACGTTGGGAAGAAAACCTGTCTTTTCCGAAAATCAGGAAAAAGAAATTGTTGAAACCATTTTAAAATTGTCCAAATTATTTTATGGATTGACAGCTCAAAGCATAAGAACACTGGTTTTTAAATATGCAGAGACAAATAAAATTACACATCCTTTTAATAAGGAGAGCGAGATGTGTGGCAAGGATTGGATCTACTCATTTATGCGACGTTATCCGCAGCTTAGTTTTCGTAAACCGGAAGCTACTAGCCTAAGCAGAGTTACCGCATTTAACAAAGGCGAAATGGAATTTTTTTTTAATAATCTTGAAATGCTTTTTGAAAAATACCATTTTGAAGTTCATCGCATTTATAACATTGACGAAACGGGTATTTCCAATGTCCACAATCCGAGTCGTATATTGGCAAGAAAGGGAGAGAAACAAGTCGGCCTGATAACAAGCGGAGAAAGGGGTCAAAACACTACAATTGTATGCTGTTTTAGTGCGTCTGGGCAATATATCCCGCCCATGTTTATTTTTAAGAGAATGAGAATGAAAGATGGTTTGGAGAAAAATGGTCCGGCAGGCGCGATATACAAATGTTCAAAATCTGGATGGATTACCGAAGAATTGTTTACCGAATGGTTGCAACATTTTGCGAAATTTGCTAATGCTTCTCCAGAGCAACCTATTCTTCTAGTACTGGATAACCATTCAACTCATTCTTCTTTGGCTTCCTACACTTTTTGTAGAAATTCTGGCATTCATTTACTATCACTTCCCCCCCACACATCTCACAGGACACAGCCTCTGGACGTTACTTTCTTTAAGTCCTTGAAAACTGTTTACCACCAAGAATGTGATAAGTACATAAAAAGTAGAAATTATGAAAAAATCAAAGAGACTGATATTGCCGAACTTTTTGGGAATGCTTACAATAGGACGACCACAATAGAGAAGGCAATTAACGGATTTAAGACCACAGGAATATTTCCCATCAATCGTGATGTGTTCTGTGAAAAAGACTTTGTACCTATTCATAAAGATAATACAGATCTGCCAAATACAACGGCTCCAGCAGATTTACCATTGCAGGGAAATACATCTCAGAATATCTTAGAACTTGTTGAACCCAGACAAAAGACTCCTTCTCCAGAACCAGGGCCAAGTGGATTGAGTGGAACTGTTCCAGGAAGACTCAAGAGCTTACGTAATACCAGATTGTCATCAAATTCGTCTGATTTTGAATTCAGTTTGGAAGAAGTTGTGGAAGATAGCCTAAGTGATGATGGTGATAAAACCTTAAAAATTAAAGAAAAAACAGAAAATACTTCTTTCCAAGACCTATGTCCACTTCCAATGTTTCAACCAAGAACTTCACAGCGAAAAAGGCAACATTCTCAAATATTAACATCTACCCTTATAAGAAGAGCTCGAAAATAAGACATTGAAAAAACAAAAAAAGGAAGAAAATGAAAAATTAAAAAAGATTACAAGAAAAATTGCAGACAGAGAAAAGGGAAATGAAAAGATTAAGAAGGTCACAAAAAAAATTATGGGTAAAGTGGAAACTCAGGTTGAACAGGAAAGAGAAATTGATGAAATCTGTCCTATTTGTGAACAATTTGGATACAATGAGGTTTGGTGGCGGTGCCGTTCTTGTGCAACCTGGGCTCATGCTGACTGTACTAGTGCAGAAAAAGCTTCAGTATATATTTGTGACTTTTGCTCAATGTAATATTAGTGTTAAAATGTTGAAATAAAATAAATTCCAAAATATTACTACTCGGTCGATTTTACCCTACCTTGTGGTCGATATTATCCCATCGGTCGAAATTACCCGATTTTTTTACCTGTTTACAAAAATGCATTTTAAGGAAAAAAAACATTTTTTTATTTGCAAAACCAATAGAAAAATTTTAGCAAATGAAGTAACGAAGCCATTTTACGGTTTTAGATACATTTGTACTAATACTTTTATTTAAAAAACTTAGTTGCGCTTAAGTAGTCGATATTCCCCCACTCTCCCCTACTTGAATTGTTAGTCGACCGGTGTAGTCAAGACTACGTTACTGATTTAAATTCATCTGGAGAATGTGCTAAACAAATTTTTGATGTGTAGAAAATCGAATCACTTTAAAAGAAACACTAATTATAGCCTACAACATACGTTGAAACTGATCTTAACAGTGGATGGTTCGTTGAGAACAAGTCGGATTTATTTAGAATCCACATAATTTTTTAGAAGCTCATTCATTGTTTTGAACTATATAATTAAAAGTGGGGATAAGAATAGTTATGGCCGAAAAGTAAAGCAGCAAAAATTTATTTCTATCCACAAAGTTACGCAACTTTTACAAATTAAGGGTTGAAAAGAAATACTAAATAATACTTGATGTAGGAATCAAATGGTAAAATCTTTTTACGAATCCAAGATGGCGGAACAAAATGGCGGCTTAATAAAATATTTATAAATTCAGCTTGAAAAACTATTTAATGAACTGGTTTCAAATTGTTTACCGATACTAATTTTATTGTAGTATAGAAATAAACTAGTAAAAATGTGGGACTAATATAAGATGGCGGAACAAAATAGCGGTTAAATAAAATTTTTGTAATCCGAAAAAAATCACCTCAGGTTTTACATATCTTCTCGTTTTAGCGACCCTAGATGCTAAAAAATATGTATGTCAGTCCGCCTGTCGGTTTGTCTGTCAGATTGACTTCAAGTTTTATTCAAAAATATGGGAATAACCTGGTAATATTTTGGTAAAAATCCAATATGCCGGAACAAGATGGGGGCCTAGTGAAACGTTCAAAAAATTATTACTAAAAAAACTAATTATCCAATGTACCTAAAATTTTGAACAAAAATCAAGTATTACATAAGAATGAATTGGTAACATTTTGGTATGAATATAAGATAGCAAAACAAAATGGCGGTCTGATTAGATTAATTTCAAATTTTGTGCAAGCATTAAGTGTGATATAGAAAGAAATTGGTAAAATTGTGTCACGAATTTAAGACAGCGGAATAAAATGGCGGCCAAATAAAATCTTTAAAAAAATCAACGTAAAAAATCTTCTTATTCAATTGAATTTTGGTGAAAAATTAAATATGATATGAGGATAAACTGGTTCAACACGTAACAAAATCCCGGTGTGTGTCATTGTAAAAACTGCTTATTAAATTTATTTTAAATTATGCCCAAAAGAATGTGGCATAAGTAGAAACTGGTAAAATATTGGTAAAAATTCAGTATGTTGGAATAAAATGGCGTCCAATAAAAATGTTTGAAACGACAGTATATATGTGTTCCTAAATAACTATGTACTGAACAAAATTGAGTCATACTTCACTATTCCTAATAAAAGGAAATATTCCAGGTAAAGGAAATTTATCTCCGACTTTTTATAATTTAGGCGAGTAGCCATTGTCTTTCAGTTTTTCTTTGGGTTCAACATGATATATTAAAAAAAATTAAAATATATCTTTTATACATTTCTCTCATTTCCTAATTCGAGCTTTCGCTTCCTGAATGTTTGCGTAATATTGAGTGTATAACCTCTTGATAGTGAAGTTTATTAAACAGACTCACTAAAGACTTTTACGGAATTTTAGCATCAGAAGTATTAAAAGTAATTTCTGTTCTTGCGCCTGCGCTCTTTGCCAAATTCCGGTCACTCCTCGGTTAAATGGGTTCACTATTTTTATATGGCGTTTATGACATACACGCTATATCCCATCTGATAATAAACAGTTTTTCCCGCTTTTTATAAATCCACCATAATATCTACTTATTAATAATGCGATTTTCTTCAAATTTGGGTTGTAATTGTATGATGGAAACATGAAATATTTGACGTAGTAAACATTTTCATGTATTATTGGCGAGCAAGGTTAAAGGTTAACGGGGGTCGTACTTTTTCGGCATAAGGATATTAGTGCTTATTTTCGATATATTACTACAAATTGGTTTTGAAAATGACGGAGCGATTTCCAAGACCCAGAAGGTACAATTTAAATCGACGATAATATTCAAACGACGAAAACATCTTAGCGGAATTTCGGAACAATCCAAATGGTAGTACAAGAGCAGTTGCGAGGGAATTATATTTAACCAAAAATACGCTTTGAATTTTGCCTATGGTTGCAAGGTAACTATTTTAATTAGTCAAAATTGGAGGTATTGGGCAGTTGAAAATCCAATCTTTGTAATAAATTATAAAATAATAATACAGGTAAAAAGTTAACGTATGATGTGGCATATTACACAAACTAATTGTTGCCCCATTTTTTCCTGAGTAACCGTAACGGAGAAAATTTTCCGCATTTTTTAAAAAATGATTTTCATAATTTTTTATGGAATTGCCTTTAGCACAGAGATAAATCGATATTTCCAGTTAGCACCACGCCCCGCACATATTTCTCCAATGGTTAGAAATTTTTTAAATGCAAATTGCCTTATGAAGTGCAAGTTATAGAAATAGCTCTTTAGAAACATGCGCCCCCCCAGATTGCCTGATATTACCCCCTGTGATTTTTTTCTATGGGGGCACCTGAAAAATAAAATGTATGTTTTTTTGCCCGCGTAACAGAGAACAAGTAATAAAAAGTGTCTAATAGGTTAATTAATTTTGCATTAAGGGGTTTTTGATTATGCTGAATCTAAATATGATACAAAAACTTATCGAAAATAAGCCCTAATACTCGTTTGTTGAAAAATTGATCAACATTATACAATTACCACCCAGATTTGAAGAAAATCGCAATATTATAGCTGAGATATTAGGGTAGATTTATGAAAAGCTGGACAAACTGTATGTTCCCAACTTGTCGAAGTCTACAAATAGTGCGCTGTAGAAAAAGAGTAAGGTTTGAGTGGGGACTTTAACCCTCGCCATTAATTGTAGGCTGCAGATAAAGCAATACTTTTTAAAGTGGTCCATGTTATAACCAAATGTATGCATAAAGACGTTAAGCATTCAGCATTAATTTAAATTTTCGGAACAACTTCTCTCTAGATGGGATGACTGTTTTGCCGCTGGCGAAGTTACAACCTACATCTAACGCAGTTGTATTTTTTCTAATTTATCGACCCATATGACGTCCAGCCTATTATAGATAATACTATATTCGTTAGTTTTATGCTGTACTAAAATAACAGATGGCTCTACTTCTGCAGTAAACTCCCAGGCTTAGTGTAATCTGTGTTTATTGATCGTGTCGTCTTTGCGAAACATTGATATTTTTAGTAGGGTTCATCCTCTTCAGTTATAGCATGGATCTTTGATACTGTGTTTTAAATATTTTTGACTGACAATATTATATTATTAAAGGAGATAATATTCAGAATGAACCAAATTAATGATACCGAGGTGCTACGTCTCGACAAACAGAAAAACTACCCCGGAACCGGGATATACCTCCGGAAATATACACTGTGTGTTTAATTTTAGTTAACATATTTGAAACAGTTTTATTATTGATTTTTAAACAAAAAGTTATATTTTATAAAACGTTTTGTTTGTCTCAAAAATAAAAGAGACTTATGAGAAAAGTTTGTGTTTCTTAGATAGTACGTAAAATTTTTTAAAAATATATAGCGGTATTTTAATATGTGGACAAACTTACAAATTTAAAGTTATAAATATCTGCCCTATTTTTAAGATCGAAAGTTTTTAGTAACGAATGTCGTCAAGGGCTTTTCTTTGAAGATTCAAGATACTTGCAAATTTTTTAAAACATTTACATATTGTGACAATGTGATAGTTATTAAAATGTTCTATTTTTCTAATACTAGTTTTTTGTCGATGTGAAATGAGACTATTTATATCCCACTCAATAAGTTGTGGAGGCATGATTATTTGTATTTTGGTTTGAGTTTTTTTATTGGGGGAGGGGAGAGTTCTCCTTCATTTCATTTCAATAATGCAGTCGAATGAGGATATGGGAGTACTATTTTTGTGGAAGATAATCTGAAGGAAGTATTAAAAGGTTTCAATTTGACAGATTTTTTGGGAGGGAAAAGGAGGAGGGTTTGAAAGGGAGTTTAAGGCAGGCGGGTTTTATGGGGATGGAGCTGGAGAAGGTTGAAGCGAGTCTGGAGGAAAGCGAAAGGGGGGGGGTGATCGGATGGTGAAGGGTTGAGAGGCAGAGACAGTAGAATGGGTAAAGGAATAGGGTTAGAAGGCGAATACTGTATATCACATTATATAAAGATCGGACTGGTTAGCAGTATGGATGTAGTGGGCATGGACTTTACTGCAATGGAGCAGGAGGAAACGAAAGTGGGATTTTGTTGCCTAAACTTATTTCTAGCTTCAAAATATGATATTTTTTCATTAGTAAATTTCATATTCTTTTTTATAAGAAATGCATCATTATATATGAGGGAATGATTTTCGTTACATTTAACGCACATTGGTGGGAAAGAGCCGAGGGTAGGCTGCGCACCCACAACAATGGCAGATAGTTAAGGTTTTGCAGCTTTTTGTCGTGTGACCGAATTTACTGCAGCTGAAACAACGTAGGGGATTGCGAATGTGAGTTCTTACCGTGATGGAAAAGTAAGTTATGGGGAAGGAAGGTGCGCGGGGGAGTGGGGTATTGAAAGAAAGAATGAAAGTATTTAATTTAGTTGTGGGGGTTTTGGGAGCAATTCGAAAAATGTAAGTAACGCCTTGTTCGCTAAGGTGGACCAATATTTCCTCGTCAGAACAATTAGCCAAGTCATTCCTTGTCGTTTTTTTTTATAACGTTGAGGGAGGTATGGGGTAGGGTGGTAATCTCGAAGTTGTGGAGGTTTTTGACAGTTGGTGCTAAATATGATTGAGTTTCATTGTTAGCTTCTATCAGTAGGGAGTCATAATTAATTTGTAATGCTTTAGAAATCAAGATGGGTGATTTTCTTTAAAGAACTGATTATTTTGTTTAATAACGAAATATCTACTATAAGTTTATAAAGTGGGTGTCTATACTCTCGGTCTTTTGGACCTGTATTTATTGTTTATTTCTGTATTCCTGCCTGGTTTCCTCCTCGAGGTGCTGTGTAGTATTCGGCAGACGGTCGAGATGGGCCTACACGATGTTTAGATACATATACAGAAGGCACACAACAAACACTGCGTAACTGAGGCCCCGGGATTATCACACTCATGGCTAAAAACTTTGCTCTCATTAGCTCCCGTGAGAGGTGAAATAATTTTTTATTCTCTTTATTATTTCATTAATTACATTATGATTGGGCAATTACAGTTTCGGGGTTGGACGCTGGTATCTCAAGAAGGATCAAGATTTTTAAATTTGAGCTTCAATATTTCCGTAAGACCTAAAATAAACTCTGTTATCTTAGCTCAAATCCTTCAGATCACACTAAGTGTAAAAATATTCTTTTCAAAGTATATTACTAATACAAATGCTGTATAAAATTATATAAACTTTCTATCATTTTATAAGACGAGACACGGATTTAAACTATGCCTTCACCATATTAGCAAGGATCAATAAGAGTTTGTTTACATTCGCCATGCGGTCAAAAATAAATTAATTTGTGTGTCCTGTGTACGTACATTAACTATTTTATATAATAATAATTATAATAATGATAATAAATGACTTTCATTATATTATTTAAAAATATTTGTACACAAATGCTGTTGAAAACCTCCAAGTAAGGGCTCAATCTGGGAAAATAAACGTCGGACGTAAAAATTTATAAAGCCCTTTTTTCCTTAAAAAGACTCAAAAAAACACGACCCAATAGTTTTGCGAAAATTGCTTTTTCAAAAATTGAAACAATTATTTGTTAATAACAATTTTCTGCCCACTCTCGCAGACTTCTACCCTAAAAATTATTGCTCATTGGCTTAAAATACATTGAAAAAACTTTGGTAAATCCGTAAAAATTAAAGAGGCGATTGGGACCTCCCTGACCTTTAGACTATTATTACCAATACACTAATGTAGCAATGATTATAATTTTTTTTTTTTAAATTTAATAAAGACCGGTAAAATGTTGATTATTCTAAGATCGCTAAGATTTGTTGGGTTTCTGGTTTTAGGTAAAGAAATTTTTCACAGATCCGGAAAATAATTAGTCTTAATACAACAATTAATAATATGGGTAACGTATTTGCCATGAAAGGACTGCAAATTTTTAACATTTTAACGCTTATGCTGTGAACATCAAAAATTCAGTACGTATTTTGTAAATTATTCTAAAAACCTCGGCAACATTTTTCATATTAAAAGAAAAATTTACCTCGTTATTAAAAACATTATTTGCATAAAAAAAAATAAATTTCAAACTACAGCCAGAAATATTTTGGAGAAATTCACTAAAATATTCACTAGTTTTATTTGGATCGGATAGGTTATCTGGAATACTAAAATCTTTATCAGAGCATAATTATAATGATTTTAAATATACATGGTTTTTAAGTAAGATGTTGTCATTAATATGTATTTTAATAAGTTGCTAATTGTTAATACATCAAAATTTACCTTGCTACTATTTTTCAATAAACCTTTCGTACCTGCTGGGGGCATTTCACATCCTTGACAACTTTTCTTCGATATCTCATCGTCTAGGAATTTGTCAGATAATTTTGCACTTTTACTTCCTTCACTGGTGACTGAGTCTTTATCGTCTCCGTCTTCTCCTTGCTTTCCGAGAGTTTGACGTTTATGTTTCATTCGACGATTTTGAAACCATACTTTAACCTGGAATACATATTACTTTTTCTATCTATTTTTTTATATATTATATTAGAATTGAGGATTATAATAAACTAAAAGGCATGTGTCAGATCAGTATTCAGATCTCATGGAGTAAAGATCTTTGAAGATACCTCGTGCAATCGAAAACAAAACGTAGGACAACAATTCTAATTTGACCCGGTCTAGCCTCAAGAACCATGATCTCCTAATTGACAAAAGCAGGGAATATAAAATCAAAAATATATTAATTACAATAAATATGAAAATATAGGTGGATATACAAAAAAAGTAGATTTTGTAAAAGAAACTAAATAGGTATAAATGAGCAAACTATATAACGAATGTTACAAAGAGGTTCCTGGTTGTGATTCAATTCCTGAATGATATTTCTTATTGATTTTGGTTGGGTAACATGTTAGATCCTATGTTATTTGGAATGTTTTTAAATTTTTGTCTAGACGAGACGCTGCTAATTTTATTATAGGAATCTCTTATAACATGTGATATTTATAATCTGCGTTGTGCAGTCTTCAAAATATTATTCATTTACTCAAAATGTTGGTATGTTAATTTGAATGCTGTTATACGAAAATTTCAATATAAATAATGTAAAGAAATTGTTTTATTTTTTTCACAAATTGAATGAAGATTCTGAAGGTGATAAAATTATTTGCGGGCGTCCAACAAGTTTGAAAATTAAATAAATGATGCGCTAATATCTCCGCCACTGTTAAAATTTAAGAATAGGTATACATTTGTATGATACCACGCCCTCGGAACCTATAGTTACAGTCTACAGAATTTCATTTTAATATGTTGACCGTTTATAAGAGAAGTAAAATAAAACATTTAACATAATATGCAGCGTGTAACAAAAGTAAGGAAACGGCGAAATATCTCAGGTACCACTTACCTGAATTTAATGAAGCTATGTACACTTAGGTATGAAATTGTGCCCGATATAGTGGCGAGTTCTGCATCTGTTATAAAAGGTTTTTTTTAATGGAACACCCTATACTATGTTCCTTTTTTTAAATTCTCAATACCTTTTAGTAAGAACAATTTTTATGAAGTCAGTAGTTTTTATGAAAGTCAACAGTTTTTGCGTTAGGCCCTTGTCTAATATCCATAATTTAATGTATTATCTTTTATTAAAATACCTGCATACAGAAGATTACCTGATATATTTGACAATGTCAGTTTTGTTGATTTACAAAAATAGATCGTTTAACTGAAACCCAAAGAATTGAAATGTATGGAATATAGGGATAGAATTCGAAGCTTGCAAGATGTTTGTAACATTTTTGATGACAAATATCCTAACAGAAATCCAATAACTAAATCTACCGTAAGTAAAATTAACAAAAAAAATCGTGAAACTGAAAAGGTATAAATTACTGTACGTTCTGGTAGGCTAAAAGCGCATCAGATGGTGATAAAGCTCTGATGGTTTTAATCAATTTAGAAAAAAATTCGCGTCTTTCTACTAAAACATTAGTAGAATAAATGTTGCAAGACCTCTCTTGAGGATGATCACGAAAGGTGCTTGTAATACATTGCAATACCAATCTAAATGTTTTCAATCAAATTATTTAATATATATTGGGCCAGGGAAAATCCACCTTGGATACGTTAAAATCATACACAATTTCCCCAAAAAATAATTGTTTGTGGTGGTATAAAGTGTGCAAGAATAATCGGTCCCATGGAAGACACATTAGCTGGAGACATATCTTTTAAGGAGCGAAATTGTCCCAGCAAAACTGTTTCCGAATAACTGTAAGTTCCTTACTTTACCGGCTACCTGCTGTATTAAGTACTTGATTTTTGTTAGGCAATGGTGCACCAAATGATGAATTATAGTCTCAGAAGGATGGTAACCCACCGCATTTTGCTCGGAATGTTCGTTATTTAAACAGTGGTTTTTTTGGAAGATGGATTGGGCATAGGGGTACAATAGAGTGGCCACGTGATGTATAAAACTAAGCCCAATGACTTCGAGGATTTAAAAGAGTGAATAGAAATCGAATATAGACGATTCGAGGAGGCTGGCATTCTTTTTAAATGTTATAACTGTTTTCCTACAGTACTTGGCCTGTCAGGAAGTAAATGGACAACATTTTAAACACCGTACTTAGTTTCATTAATTTATTGTTTGTTGTATTAGTAAACCTACTTTTAAAATTGAGACGCTGTTTTCTGCTGCTAGTGTTTTGGTAGGAAGATGAGGAGTTATTGTGACTTCCGGTCTACCGAAACGTACAGCATCTTTTACCTTTACAGTTTCACGAAACTTTTTGTTACTTTTACTTATGGTAGATTTAGTTATTGGATTTCTGTTAGGATATTTGTCTTTAAAAATGTTACAAACATCGTGCAGGCTTCGCATTCTATCCCTACAAGCCAGTATAACTAAAATTTCAATTCTGAGATATTTCGCCGTTTCCTTACTTCCATTACACGCTATATTTTTAATACGCTAATATCTCCGCCACAGTTTAAATTTAGAAATATACATTTTTATGATATCATGCCCTCGGAATCTATAGTTACCATCTATAGAATTTAATTTTAATATGTTGAACCGTTTATAAGAAAAATAAAATAAAAGAGATTTAACATAATATACAGCGTGTAACAAAAGTAAGGAAACGGCAAAATATCTCAGGTACGCTTACCTGAATTTAATGGAAATTTGTACATTGGTATGAAATTAGGTCGGAACCAATGGCAAGTTCCGCATTGCTGCCAATATCTGTCTTTAAAGATGCTAAAAACATCTTGCAGGCCTCGCATTCTATCCCTATAATCCAGTATAACTAAAATTTCAGTTCTGAGATATTTCGCCATTTCCTTACTTTTATTACATTTTCAATACCCTAAACTTAAATGTGTGATTTTTGAAATACTACATTTTTTGTTATTTTGATGATAGGAATATCTTTCCTAAGCCTCCTATATTAATCAGTTAACGCCCTTTATATAAAATTATAGACCACCATGTTATTTGACATTAGATATTTGATTTTATAAATATCGTATACTATCTTTGCTACTTTTTGCATTATTACTTGAAAAATAGTTTCAGTGAAACGTCTTGAATTATTTTTTTATATCTGGGGCAATTTTGCGAAAACGGTTGGAAAATTTTGGGGGCAATTTTTGGCTACCGAGAATATTACAAATTGAATTAGTAGAACTGTTTGAAAGCTTCTGGTTCTTTACAAATTAGTTTTACCCAATTACCTGGAATTTCCCTCATAATAAGTCCTTTCATTTATTAAGGGAAATAAAATACAACACAATTTGTAAACGGGCATACCAGTAAATAATTTCGTACAGAATCGCACCAAAATTTACCAGTTCATCCTTATTATCTTATTTGATTTTTGTCCAAATTTTGGGGTCAATCGAATAAAATAAATGGTTTTTACACTGATTTGTTCAGCATTTTATTAGGCCGCCTTATTGTTTTGCCACATTGGGTTCATACCAACAACTATTAGTTCTTCCCTATGCTGCACTTGATTTTTGTGCAAATTTGAAGTCAATTGGATAAGTAGTTTTTTAGCTATACCGCGAATAGACTGGCAGACAAGCCTGCGGAATGGGAAACATGTTTCATGTGTGTATAATAGTGAAAATCTGAAAATTTCGGAGTGCAATTTCCCCGCAGGTAGAATACTTTTCTCTTTTAGAGGAACTAAAAAATCATCTACTTACTATTTCATTTAGCCAGAATAAATAATATTAATTTTTTAACCACTATTTTTTAGTCAGAGTACACACTGAGTAATGACAAGAGACTAGCAGTCTTAAAAGCATTTTGAGTACAGAACTCTCTTCCAGAAATGTCAAGTTCTGAATGCTTAATTAGCTAACAAATTGTTTCCTCGGAATTTTGTGTAATAACAAATAATAGCTCCGCACACATTGTGAACTGTCGCCTCACTAATGAAAAATCTCGATCTCGTAACCTATTATTTCGGAAGAAATTAATGTAAAAAGGCAAAAAGACGTCTCAAGTTGGGTGTAATATGTTGTTCTGTTCCAAGATCGATCATTAATCAGACCGAAATCCATTAAGTGCGACGCGACGGCACTATTCGATCTGTTAAGTGGGTTTTACTTAAACTGGAAATAATTGGAAATTGTAAGGCAATTTAATTCTGCTTGGTTATAATGCAAGTGTTCTTTTTAATTCATGGAGGATGTAACTAGGCTCATGTCTATTTTAAGATATATCCCTGTATTCACTAAGAAGGTTTAATAGATCTAATTGCCATGGTAACTGAAAATGTTTGTCAATGAGTTATGTCTTACATATATCACTGTTATTTTGTAAGTCTATTCAGAAGTCAGAAGTGTCATTTAGAAAAAATATTTCTTGAATTATTGTATATTATGTCATCTTAAAACTAGAACTGTCAAGTTAGACCTGGTTTAAATTTCTTTTTAGAAATACCAAATTAGTTTTCGCGTCAGTTTTTGCAGTAACTAGTCTGTATAAATGATAAAATAAAGGGAAATCAGCAAAGTGATTTACATTTAATTACCACTGCTGTGGTAAAAAGCGGAAAATATTAAAATGGAAAAAAAAACTTGCCTGCTGCTAAAAAATTAAACTTATTAAAGATGCTTGCGCATTTATTAAATCGCACTTTTTCACTCTGTTATGAAGCATAGGTACAGCAGAGTGATCCGTGTGGATTACTACGCGAAGAAAGAGATGCGGGTAGGCCAAAACCTGAACTTAAAACAGACTACAAAATGTTATTTCAGAGACATAAATAGGAAGTTAGTTTCAAATAAAAATATATACGAAAAATTGGAGGTGTATGATATTCGGCTGCGGTACGGCGGAACCAGCTTGGACTATTAGCGTTAACAATGTCATCTCCAATGAACAACAATGTATTCCTTATTTTTCTTACTTTAATGAAGCTGTTGTTAACAAGTTTGCTGCAGACAAAAAATAGAAGAATATACTCTATTTTTACACTGTGCCTGAGGGGATATCTCAGTAATATATTAAAAATGCATTATTAAGGCAAACATTAGCAAAGATAGTATACGATACTTATAAGATCAAAGATCTAATGTTAAATAACAGGGTGATCTATAATTTTAAGGGCGTTAATTGATTCTTATAGGAGACTTTGAAAAGATATTCCTGTCATAAAAATAACAAAAAATATAGTAACAGTATTTCACAAATCGACATTTAAATTTAGGGTATTGAAATTATATTATGTTAAATATGTTTTATTTTACTTTACCTATAGGCGGTTCAAAATATTAAGATCAAATTCTATAGATGGTAACTATAGGTTTCGAGGGCATGGTATCATTAAAATGTATATTTTAGTATTTATACAGCCGCGCAGATATTAGCGTATTATTTATTTAATTTTTAAAATTGTTGAACACCCGCATATAAGTTTATCACGTTTAGAATCTTCATTCAATTTGTACAAAAAATAAAATAATTCTTTAAAATCATTTATATTAAAATTTTCGTATAACGGCGTACAAATTAACATACTAAAATTATGAGTAAATGAATAATATTTTGATGTCTGCACATTTTTGTAAAAAAATTCAAAGAACAGTTGTTTGTTACAAACTCAACTCTGATTCTAAATATTACATGTCGAAAGAGATTCTTATAATAGAATTAACACCGTCTCATCGATGCAAGGAATGGCGTAGAAAACAAGGCGAAGGTGGACTTACCGAACTTATTACTTACTAGATTATTATTACCGAGATTAATATCTAATAATATTCGATTACCTGTCGTTCCGTAAGATCTAGCGAAGCAGCGATTTCGATTCGTCTGGGTCTACAAAGGTACTTATTAAAATGGAATTCTTTCTCTAGCTCTAAAAGTTGAGTATTTGTATATGCTGTCCGAAGTCGCCTAGGAAGTCCATTTTCTGAAATTAAAATACAACTTTAAATTTATTTATAGTTTTCAACTTTTCGTGGTAAATTATACTCGTATAACAACAACCATAGCTCTTCTGGACAAATGGACACATTCGTCTAAAGTTAATGTTGTAACATGATATATATAAAATAAATGCAATGTATAATTAAGCATTTTTGCTGTTTTTTGCGAATTTTATAAACAATTTTGATTAGTGCTTACATAGGTACCCTAGTTAGTGTAGAATGGTTTTTAAAGAAAACATAATTAAAATTAGTTTCGACACCGAAATACATATTAAACTTATAAAGGCAACTTCAGAAAGTGTAGCTCATTTAAACATGGGAGTGGAGTTTAACATGAATTCTTTTTAGTAGTGGAGCGTCGGTAAGAACTACTTACAATGGAGCTATTATACATTTTAATGAAAAACATATAAATTTTCTTTACCCAGCACTTCCTTCGTTACCAATCTTTGCTTTTATTAGGAATTTATAAATTCCGGAGGGACTTTCCGATTAAATTCATTTACAGATTGGCTATACCCATTTAACCTGCCCCCTCATAAGAAATCCTTCCGTTTGTCTAGAAAAGTGAAAGAACACAATTTATAGGTATATGTAACTTACTCAATGACTATATGCGAAATTAAATAGGATCATTCTTTACTTTTCCTAATAGAAGGGAGGATTAATAACGAGGAAAAAAGGGATTTATCATTTTTTTGTTATTTAATAGGCTGCCATTTTGTTGCAGCATATTGGATTCGTATTAATATTTTACTAGTTTCTAGCTATGCCACACTTGAGTTGCTGCCATGTCCCATATGACTCTTAATTTTTGACCAACATCTGAAGTCAATCAGATATGTTGTTTTTAGCTATGAGAGACCGAGACATCTACGGAATTAAGAAAATACGTTTTTTTGGGTTCTAAGGCTCCTGAAATGTGAAGATCTAAAAAATCTCGAATTACAATACTTTCCAATATTTTATGGGACGTACGAAAATGGGATTCACTCCAGGCTTATTATGTTTTAAACATTTTGATTACGTTTTGAACAGTTTACTAAAAAATAAAAAATAAACACCTAACCTGGAACTATAACAATACGACTAAATCTTTTCTAGTTACAATCTCTTATTTCAGAGTGTTTTAGGAGGGACGTTACAATTAAATCTAAAAGTTGCCACTATACATATTTGACGAGAGGCGTTTGGAAATACTTTTATACTCTCAGAAATTTAATAGATTTTAATGTCTGCAATAATTCTGGCGATTGCTTAGGATTATTCGAAAATTACATCTAAAAGTAGAAAATTATTATTTTGTCGGGCGTTAAATAACTCACACTTTTTGATTTCAAAAATTATATTTAAATTTAATAATAACAATATTTTCTTCTGAGTTTCTTGCCTAATATTGTTACAAGAGTGTCGAAAATATTTTTTATACCATTTATTTGTGACAGAGAAACGGTACATTTTTAAGTATATTTTTCCTGCCTCCCTTTCAAAACTATAGTAAATTTTGTTTTTAAAATCCTTCTCACAATACTGTTTAACCATTAGTCGTGACTGACTAGTTAGAAAAAAGGACTCTAAACCAGAAAAAAAAAAGAAGATAAAAGTGAAAAACAATTTAGTCTTCTTGGTTCTGGATTTCGTGAGGATGCAGTCAAATAAAAGAGGAAGTTTTCGAGAATGTCTATTCTCTTCTTCAGGACCTTCCTGAATTAAGAACAAGGAAATATTGACAAAACACCGCTCACTTATCAACCTTGATTTATTATGTTTGTTCTAATTTTCCTAAAGATAAACTAGTCTGTAATGTTTTGCAAGCAGGTCTGTCAGATCATGATACGGTTTCGTGCAGTTTTAATCTTAGATGTAGGGTACCAAGTACAATTAAATATAAGAGTAGACTGTACACAAGGGAAAATTACTGTATAGGTTCTCGCTTTTTTGTAATGATGTAAACCGGCAGTCTTTTCTAAATTTTGAGAATCCCTTGCAATCATTCCATGCATTTTTATGTTAAATATTTAATAAATCATTTCCCATTAAAATTATAAAAAAAAGTCAAAAAAGCTTTGGCTTACAAAGGGCTTGAAGGTTTCTTCGTCTTCTTCTATTAAACCTTTTGGTTTTGTTTTCTCAAATTACAGACGTTTTTATAGAAAAACGATTAAGTACGCAAATGTAATGGAGCTACAAGATGGGATGATATATCAACTAAAATGTTCCTTGAACTTTCATATACCGTATTGAACGTGTTGTCAGACTGTATTAATAATTCATATTATATGGTGGTATTTCCAGATTGCCTGAAGATAGCAACAGTCTTTGCAATATTTAAGGGGGGAGATGAGGACCTAGCATCGAATTACAGACCATTGCCGCTGCTGCCATCACTGTCTAAAATTGTAGAAAAATTGGTAAAAGTCCGAATGATTTGCGTTCTTAATCAAGTAACTAAGTCCTAAAATTGGAACAGTTTGTGTTTCAACTAGGGAAATGCACAAGTGAAGCCATATTTTCATTCTTGGAAGATCTTTAGAGACTGAATGAGAAAGAGGTTGCCGCGGCATTCTTCCCTGATTTGTCAAAGGCGTTTGACTGCATGAAACATAGAATACTGCTGCGAAAACTTGAAATGTATGGTTTTAGAGGGCACCACTGAAATGGTTTGAGTCTTATTTGGGAAACAGGATACAGTGTGTTTTTTTTGTGTTTGTTGTATATAAATGCCTTTGCGGGAATTAATATATCAGGCAGATTTACCCTATTTGCGGATGATGCAACCATACTTTGGCATAACAGGGACAGTGTGGATATTGAAAACGATATAAAATTAAGTAAACCTTGGTGTTCCAAGTCCAAAATAGCTTCAAGTTGTTATGCCATCAGAGTAACTTCAAATAATTTAAACGAATACAGTATTGTAAGGATCGTATACTTCTCTCTGATTAAATAACATTTACCCTATGGTATTTGCTATTGCGGTGTATACTCCACGCAACTTTTCCAAAGTGTTTTTATTCTCCAGAAAAGGGCTGTGCAATATATGTGTAGAGCAAGAGTTTGTGATTTTTGTAAACCTTTATTTGTCAAGCATGGTATATTAACGTTAGCTTCTTTGTTTATTTTAGAGACTGTATGCTTAATGTATAAAAACATAAACCGCGAAATCAGTTAAATGATAGGCATAAAAAGTATAAAAAGTTCAATAATTTATAATGGTAAGAAGTTGTTTAATCACCTATCCCAAAACACTAGACTGATACCATTTTTAATGAAGTTTAGAAGGGAGGTTAAAAAATTACTTTGTGAGAGAGCCTACTAAAGAATTGATGATTTTTTATCGATAGTTTTTAGAGACTTTTGTATAGTTATACTGCAATACTTTTATGTTTTTATTTTTTTAAATATGTAATAGTGTGTATGATATCTTGTTAGGTATATGTTGTTTTAATTATTTAATTTTTAATTATTATCCATTATAACTGATATTTTGCATATTTTTGTTTTGGACTTTTGACTTTGGACATTATTTTTTGCAAACGTAAATAACTATTAGTTCCTTATAAGACTGCGAAATATGTTTCAATATCATTTTCTCTGTACAGCTTTGTCAATGAGAGTTTCTTAAGATAATAAAGCATTTTGAGTTTGATTTTCATAAATTAGAAAAATTGATTCTAAATTTTAGTATAAATCTTACCAAAGTGAGTTAAAATTAAACAAATCAATTATACAACTTAAGTTCTACAATAGCGAATAGCGCATCTGTATTGGCTAATGGATTTGTTTAATTTTAACTCGTTTTGGTTAGATTCATACTAAAATGTATAAACAATTTTCCTAACTTATCAATCTTTTTGTTCGTAATCCAGAAATGTCCTGAAGAAGAGAATTAGCATTATCGAGAGCTAGATTATACATAAAGAGTTTCGTACACTAGGCCTTCTCTTATATTTGCATTCTTACAAAATCCAGAACCAAAAAGGACTAAATTATTTTTTACTTTTTTCTTCTTTTTTTTCTAGCTTAAAATATATATATATATATATATATATATATATATATATATATATATAGATTAGCCCTGTCTGCAAGACCTATGACAACTGATTTTTTTTGGGATAGAGGGTGCTGGGAGTCGAAATGTAAAAATCTAAATGATCAAGTGTCTTTAGTAACCACTCAGTTTTTATGGTATTTTTTATGTCATGTAAAGTGAGGTCTAAGAAATTAATTTTATTTTTTGTTTCTTTTTCTATAGTAAAATGAAGTTTTGGGTGGTAACTGTTAAAGCTATTTAAAATGTCATGACATTTGTCTTTTCGGACTGTGGCTAAACAATCGTCAACATATCTATAGAAAAAGTGGACTTCAGAACTATCGGATCTTGAATATAGAGAAAAATTTATTAAAAACCTTAATAAAAAAAACACCAACAACATGTCGGTACCATATATCCCTAAAATATCGGAAAGTTTGTAAAATGTATTCAAAAAACACAGCATTACAGTCAGTTACAAGGCCCATAACCTTTTAAAGAACAACTTTAGCAAACTCAAATCAAAAACTCCAAAAGAAAAAATAATACATACAGTATATGAAAATCCCTGTAGGGATTGTAATGGTGTATACATTGGGCAGAGCAGTCATCATTTAAAAAACAGAATACAAGGACATAAATATGACAAAAAGAACACGACAAGACATATTAGTGAAAACCAACATTCATTCGATTTCGGTAAAGCTAAAATTTTAAAAGCCGAAAATCATCAAAAAAGAAGAGAATTCTATGAAATGATAGCAATACAAAAAAATAAAAACTCCATCAGTGCGAAAACCCATACAAAACAACTCAGTAGAATATAACATAACGATATTAAGTAATAAGCAAACTTAAAACTAAACCAACAATGAAAAAACTGAGTTAGACCCTTTAATACATAAAAATTTCATCTCTCGTGACACCATAGAAAAATATATATTTTAGTATTCGTTCTCGTGTTTGTGAAAGTCTTATTTATGTCTAAGCTATATGTATAATTTTAAAAATGCGCTGTTGTATTATAATATAATTTTCTAATTCTTCTAAAGCTCCATTTTATGTATTCTGATGAAGATCACGTGGTTGATTGAAACGTCAATATTTTGTAACATGTGACTTTCAAAGGAAATGTGTGTTTTTCCTGAAATTGTTGTCACGTTAAGTCTTATAGATTTTGTTTTAATGGAAGTTATCGTAAATTATGCCTCATTTTACAGGGTCGTTCAAATTTTTTACAAACTTAATACCTCCTTTAAAAATGATGACTTTTATAGATTGTTGTTAGAGTTTTAGTATATTCAATTTAAATTTTCTTAAGCTTAATGTCTTTTAAGTTGATAATAATACAAGGTATCACTAAAATACGGAGTGTCCCACGGTATTTTGACGAATTGTATCAGTTCTCTTTTCAAATCAGATAGTTTAATCGTTAAATCATTTAATTAAAGAAAAATATAAAATTAATAAAAAATCTACTATAATTGTCTTATATGGAAAGACACTGATTAACGCCAATAATTTGGTATTTTATAAGATCACCTATTATTAGGTATAAAGGGTATAATATATGATTTGAAGTTCCAAAGCATTGCTCTTTGTGACATATCCACGTCCTCTAATCAGCAAGTTGTAATGATTTCGACTAAACATTATAAATTCATTTTCGTAGCCAAACACAAATAGTCCAAATCAAAACTACAAGGAATGAAGTATCACCGCAACGAAAACGGAAAATTATTAATAAAGTTTGACGTGTTTCCTATTCGTGAGTGATAAAGCACGTCGCCATCTGTCACCAGGTGAAATTTAATATCAGTGCTGGAGTTTCATCCCTTCAGGCGCGCCGCATTCTGTCTGTCTCCTGCACCTATCCGAATTTATTAAACTTCGAGAAGAACTGAAACAAATCCGGAATAGAACTCCTACGACTTTAGATCCATTTGCTTTCCCATACACAAAGATACGCCAAAATGCTAAATGAGTTTAGTTAGTGTAAATAGTCAGTCATCCCTTCCAGGCTAAGTAAATAATAATTGGTAGTTTTTAAATTTTATTTTTTATTGATCTATCGAATTTCACATTATTTCTGCTGTAGTCAACTCCATTAGTCCTAGATAAAAACATTATCTAAAAATTATTAACTGATTACTATTACGATGGTTTTCTAATTAATACTGCTACTACAAATTTAAATAAGTAATATAGCTTTCACGTAAAAAACTATTAAAATTTTGATCAAAACTTTAAGAAAGAAAAAATCTTAAACAGACCCTTTTAAGAAACATTTTTATGATAAAACAGCCGAGGTTTTTTTTCCAATTTTGCAACTTTTATACCAAGGAGCTAGGGTGCATTGAAATATCTTGAACTGGTTTATTGCTATCGTTTACTAAGACCATTTGGGTAAAAACAGATTTGGATGTGATTTTTTAAAAATATTCGGATAGATTACGAAAGTAGACGCGTATTAACATTTTAAACCGTTCAAGGCCCTTTAAACTTTTTTGCGTTACCCTTACTTAAGTATGTATTAAAAAATTTCTGTACCTCTAAGTTACTACGTAATTTTGGCTCATTGTCATTAAGGCCAAGTTCTGTGTTTGTTACATCATACGTGCAAAAACGGCTCTAAATCTAAAGTTTAATTGAAATTCGGAAACAGGATATAACGAAATAGACTGTCAAACAAATTTGAAAAATGAAAAATTAATAAAAGTGGAAATAATACAGTTTCTATTTCCTGCAGAGAAAATATGTAATTATATCAAGATTAGTTCGTATGTTTAGTTAAAACTTTGCATGCTAAAACTAAAAATCTTTTTGGCATATAACAGAAACATAAAAAAAGTCTCTGTTCAGTGTTGACTGGCAATATTGGTATATTTAGATTAAATTTAGAATAATTTACGTTTAGGTTAGAGTCTTTAACGTCACTTTGGATGCTGTGGTTGGATCCTCGTACATTTTATTTTATCTTTTTTTTTATCAAAACCCCTAAATTTTTATGTAATCGTATTTTAATTATCAGACTGCATTTTAGCACAGGTTAAGTTTTTACTTGGCTTTGATAGAAGTGTATCAAACTAAATTTATGCATCGGTATTAATGCAAAATTTGGTGTAATTCATATTGATGTGTAAACTTAAGTAAATTATTCTAGGGATAACCTCAATAATCGGCAACCTATAATACACATGCATTTATGGAGTAGTCTAATTTTACTTGGTGCAAAAATCGAACTATCAAACTAAATTTATGCATCATTATTAATGCAAAATTTGATGTAATTCAAATTGATTTGTAAACTTACGTAAATTATTCTGGAGATAATCCTATTAATCGGCAACCTACAATATACATTCGTTTATGGAGTAGCCTAATTTTACTTGGTGCAAAAAAAGAAGAGTTGAAGCATGACTGTGGCGCCACTTGAGGCGATTTGTCTAAATTGGTGACGTTATTGAATATATCGCCGTATACAAACAAAGTTCATTCAGTTTTTTGTGTGAGCTCTGCTAGCTCGACGGTGGGGCGTTAGGACGTTTTTTAGTTTATTCAACTTATAATTGTGCTCTAAATGTCGGACTGCATTTATGATTGGGCCTTGGTTTTGGATTGATGTAAAAACGTTTGTTGACAATGAGACAATTAAAATATAGTTAAGCAAGTCGCCACAATGGCACCTCAGTCACAGAATAATTTTTGGGAATTGATTGATCCTCAATATAGTTGTTTTGCCATGTTCTACTGCCATATCGGATTTTTACTACATAGTTACAATTTTATCCTCATTTCACCCTTAATTTTCAGTACAAATTTGAAATAAATTGACTTTGTAAATTTTAACCTTTGCCGTGAACACAGGTAGATCGAGAAACCGATATACATACGGAAATGGGACACATTTTTCTTCGGCATCTGGAGATCCTAAAACTGAAATATATGTATAAATCTGTGATTATTTTGGGATTCCAACAATTTCCTCTTTGGTAAAACGTAAAAATGATATTTAAACTGGAACGTTATTTAATATTGAACAACTCTTTTATGATCAATAACTACAGTAAACACTGAAAATAATATATACAATTAGCACAAAAAATGCGCAATAAAAAGATAAATCCACAACAATAAAAAATGGAAATTGCAGTTATTATTTTAATGACACCCTTCGAAGTATGGAATAATGGTTGACTAGATGCAGCCATTGTTCAAGGCAGTACCATGGGAAGGCAGCGGAAAAACAATCGCCCAACCGGTACTGTGTATTTATGCGGTGTAAACATTTGTTAGGCAGTCGGCATTGTTTTTAAATGCAGCCATTTCTCTGTATATTGAGCGGGTTCGCAACACCGTAACATGACAATATCGTGTCTACCATATTATTCACAGACATTTCTTGTTTCCTTTTATCGTACGTATTTACGTTAAAATTGCTACTGACGAATATCCAATTTATATGTAAAACACATGAATCAAGAGAATTAGTAGTGGAAAAAATCACTTAATTTATTATATTTTAGACTTTCCAGCTTATTAAAATGAAATTACACATAATGATTTAAAATGTTTTCCCATTTCCGTCAATCTATATATCTGTCACTCTGTTCGCAACATAACTAAAAATTACTTATGCAATTCGCAAATTTTGCACAAACATCAAGCAATATCAGGGCTGCTGCTTGAGCTTAAAACGCCCCCGTGTCTTAGTTCAAATTGAAATAACGTTTCTAATAACGTGATACGTTTCAGACAGCTTTTTTCAAAATAAGTAGGAACCAAAATTTAAATTAACAAATTAAAATATATTTGATTGGCCCTATTTTACTCCATTATTTTACCAATATTTTATCTATTATATATACCTATGCTACACTTGATTTTTGAGCACACACCGCCATTTTGTTACGTCATGAAGAATTTGTAGTAGTTTATTCCTTCACATTTAATTTTTCTGCAAAACTTGTCAATTCAATTGAATAAGGTTTTTTACGTTAGTTTAAAAAAATATTTGGCTGCCATTTTGTCCCGCCATCATAAATTCGAAAATTAACTTAATGCTTGCATGTAATTTGAATTTAATCTAATAAATAGTTTTTTAGGCTTATTTCTTAAATATTTTATTAGGACGCCACTTTGTTTTGCTATCATATGTTCATACCAAAATGTTACCAGTTCATTCCTATGTTTGTGCAAAATTTGAGGTAAACTGGATATTTGTTTTTATATTAATATTTTTTAAGGTTTCACTAGGCCGCCATCTTGTTTAGGCATATTGTATTATTACCAAAAGATTATAGGTCATCCCCAAATTATTATTAATTTTTAACTAAATCAAAATGATAAGTAGCTTTTAAGCTATGCCGTGAAATGACAGACAAACAGACAAACCGACAGAATTGATAATACTTGAAGATATGTAAAAACCTCAAAGGGTGATTTTTTCACGATTACAAACATTTTGTTTCGCCGTCATTTTGTTCTGCCATCTTGAATTAGCATCACAGTTTTCCTAGTTCATCTATATACCACAATTAGTTATGCCACACAATTTGAAATCAGTCCATAATTAGTTTTTCAGGCTGAATTTTTAAACATTTCATTAAGCCGCCATTTTATTCCGTCATCTTGGATTCATACCAGTTCATTCCTACATAATAATTGATTTTTGTGCACAATTTGAGATATATTGGATAGGTAGTTTTTTAGTAATATTTTTTTTAACATTTCACTAGGCCGCCATTTTGTTTTGCCATATTACATTTTTACCAAAATATTATGAGGTCATCACCATATGAATCTTAATTTTTGACCAAAATTTGAGACCAATTAATTTAAGGTCAATCAATAAGTAATTATGTAGTATATACAATGTATGCAAAGAATTAAATATATTGATATAAAAAAAATACAGAAATTGAATTTTTCTTGCTTTAAGTGCAGCAAATTCTGAGATCGTTTGGTATATGTTTAATGTATCCAGTATTTCAGACTCAATTGAAATAATGGCCAAATTAGTGAGTCTTTGTTGGATCATTGTGGACCTTTAATATTTTTTTATTATTTTCAACTTACTAAACGACATCTCACTAGTTGCAGCTGAAACTGGAAACGTAAGTAAAATTCTAAAAGCGCTAGTAATATTTAGAAACGTTGATTTAAAATCATTTTCAAAAATATATTACAAAATAATTTTAGGGTCATTTAATGTGTTAAATTCGATAAAAGAATTCAAGTTTAAAATTAACGTTAGGAACTAAAATATCATCATCTCTTTGCTCTTATACAAAAATTTTTGGTTATATTTTGGACGAAGAAAACAAGTTTATACCATTAAAACTTTTATCTGAACGAAAGTTTATGAAATACTCTAGTAAATTGTTAAGATAGTCTAAATACACTTTAATATTCATGGTGGAATTTTGCATCATTTTGCTTAATGTACTTAGTTTAAACAAAATATTGTACCAAATAATTATTAAACATACAAATTTAAAATTTAAAATTTTTTAGTGCTAGTGAGTTTGCTTTATGTTATGCTTGAATTTAAAAAAGAATCTGCGGATATTTCTATAAGAGCTATTTTTCTCAAGCAACTTGTATCACCTAAAGGCTTTAATTTTAATTCTGGAACTGATTCTCAAAAATTGTCTAGTTTTTTGTCGATCCATAAAAAAATAAAACTCTTGAACGATGTCAAAAAAAATACAATTTTTACAATACGGTATAACCCCTACTATTTGTTTCCAATATTTTCATAATTCCGTTATTCTTATCGCGCTTTTTATAAATAGAAATAATAGTAAGTTTATTTATTCAATGGAAATGGAAATCATTTCTGTTTCAAGGCATCTAAGTGTTAAAGATAAATGCCACCAATCAGAAAAGCCAACTAGATTAGATATTCTAGTATGAGATTATCCAAAAATTTTGCAACAGAGGCAAAAACTAGAATCTTGTAATTGGGTATAACAGTCTCTTATAATTTCTTCTCCATTGGCATCTTGGCGGTTATAATATTTTCCGGAGAATTTACGTCCATTACTAATACTTGGATAATCAAAATGGGCTACTTTAATGGGACTTTGTTCTACCATTTTGCAAGGTCATTTGTAATATTTTATAGCCACATACCTAGATCGCTTTGTAAGAGGGTACCTGTACCTGGACCTGGAGCGTTATTGAAATTTCCTGACGGATAAGTGTCGCAGGAAAGATTTATAGCAGACTTTTCTATTGTAGTTATTTCACACACTTATATAAATTTAGATGTTGTAGGTTGAGATATACTATATAAAGCTTCACTATCTGTGGTTGCTATTTCTGCATTTAGAAGTTTTTGGAGAGAGCCAGTCAATTTTTTCCTTCTTCTAAGTTTTTCTCTTTTATAACGAAATTGTGGTGCATTTGACCCCCTTTCCATAATCTTAAAAAATCATCTGATTTATGAAATATTTTGGTAAGCCTTTTCTACAAAATTACAATATTTACTTAACAAGTCTTAATAACGAAGAGTAAAAAATTAAAATTTTTAAACGAGTTATGCCAACTTTAGTCTTTATAGATAGCTTACAGAGGAGAAAATAATATCTACCTATGCTGACAAGTCGTCAGACCTCGAGCGCCGAGCCTTTGAATGCAGGGATGAGGGAAATTCCTGTAATTTGTGCGTGGTTGCTAGATTGCTGCTGGTGCTGCTTTTGAATGTGGGCTTCGCCAAGGGCACTTACCCATACACTAGTGTTTTGGACAATCCAGATATTCGAACATTTTCACCACTGTAAAGACTGTTAGTAAGAACAGCACAACAAAGGCTAAGACTTTTCTTGATTCCGGACATGGAGGACCATTACACAGTTTGGGGACTGCCTCAGTTTGGATAGGAATGTGATATTTTAGAGGAAATCTCATGAAAATAGGTATAATTTTTTTATTTAAATTTGATGGAATGGTCTTTAATGAAAAAGGAGTTATCTGGCTAGAATCCTAAATTTTTTAATATAAGTCTCCCACCATTATGGGGCAATTAAGTATTATGTGATCTAAATCCGCAGTGTCTGTAGTACATTCTCACAAGGGGTTTTCTAAAATGCCTATTCTGTGCAAGTGATATGGGTATAGGCAATGATCTGTTCTCATTCGTGTAATGGTTGTAATATGCCTTCTATCTTTGTATGTTATGCCCTTATACCAAGGTTCAAAAGAGAATTCTTCCTGAACCGAGCCAAACCAACCACCCTTCTCTTTAGTTAAGTCTTTAGTCTTTTAGTGTTTCCATTCCTCATAAATATTACATTTTATAATTAGGATGCCGCTGACACAGAATATTAACACGGCTGACCTGTACCGCTGTTGTAGAGTGGTTCATTTATAGGTGATGGAATGAGCTAAAAATGTCTTTCGAGATTCGAGATTTGAGCGCGGCGAGAGCTCCTTAAAAAGTGCTCCCGCGTGCCCCGCATGCCTTGCACATCCGCTTGCAGGAACTCTGAGGAACATGGAGATGAACTGGTAACAATTTGGTAAAAAATCAATATGGTGACTTAATAAAATATTTTTGCTGCATATATGAAAATGACAAAAAATGGCATTATTAACATGGTTAAAAAGTGTCTTATATCAATCGCGTGTGGAAAAAAAATCAATATGTGTGTTAAAATAATATTTTTTTCTACAACTTTTGTAAGAATGCTTATAATCCGCATAGCACCCACGCATTGAAATTTTCTCATTTCTCAAGATATGACGTCACATGGTGCGAAATAATATTTCTCACAATTTGTTGTGGCGCCACACTATAGGCAATAGCTGAACAGCTCACATCATGACAGTTCAGCTGTTCGCTACAGTGTGGCGTCACGATAGACTGTGAGAAATATTATTTTGAACAGTGTGATGTCACATCGTGAGAAATGAGGGATTTATATTGCAAGGATGCTATGCCGATTATATTCATATATTAATTTAATTTTTAAAAAGTTTCCTATGCACTCGCCATCGACTCGTGACATTAAACTTCCACACTCGTATGAAATGTGCGTGTTTCGACACTTATTGCATAAAACAAACACACTCAAGAAATAGCGAAATTTCGATCATCGTTTGACTAAAATGGATTATTGCGACTTCGACATTGTACAACAGGTTAAAGACAGGTATCTTGGTATCTTTGTCGCGACGTTGGTGTTATGTGAAACAAAAATACATTAGCATTATTTCTCCAAACGAAAGTCAGGAATCAACATTTTAAACTAATATAATTTGTATGTTCGATATTATCTGTAGGGAATAAAAAAGTCATAGTATTTTTACTGTCAAAGTACGGTGCTGTCAGTATTTTTAAGAGCGGCTTTTTAGAATAAAATTTGCAAGTATTACAAGCCTATTGTGTGCAGAAAGTGTTTACTTGGGGAATACAAAAAAGGTGAAAAAGCAAAGCCTACTTTCAACTTATTTCACTTACAATCAAATAAAGCAGTTATTTAGTTTCTCAGTACTAGTGCTGAAAATATTGTTTTCTATTTTGAAATCATAATGCCGTCTGTTCGATACGTAAACATGC
Organism: Kuschelorhynchus macadamiae; assembly: GCA_030620095.1. Lineage (NCBI taxonomy): Eukaryota > Metazoa > Arthropoda > Insecta > Coleoptera > Curculionidae > Kuschelorhynchus > Kuschelorhynchus macadamiae. The sequence continues at coordinate 1,147,490 of JAUTXW010000258.1, read as the reverse complement.
TAAATACTGTCTCCTTTGAATATATCCCTTTCAGCACTAAAAAATTCTTAAATTCTAGTTTAAAAGGGTATACAAAATTGCTGTTAAAAATTAGCGTAAAGAAACTTTTGTCAGAAATCAAAAGTGACATGAAAATTAACTATACAAATTTTGATACGAATCCAATATGGCGGGACCAAATGGCGCCTAATAAATTATTTTAAAATCGGTGTACGAAACTACTTATTTAATTGAATTCAAGTTTTGCATAAGAGTCCAGCATTATACCGGGTGTGCGTGTATAAATACTTTTTTATTATTGATTTTATCGGATAAAGTTTATTATATATAAAAAGTTTTGCTTATTAAAAATTAAGTTTGGCTACAAAAAAAGGCCATATAATATACAAGTTGCGCAAAAAACACTCAAAAGAAAATAGGTAAAACAAAAAAATTGGGAAATCAAAATAGTCGAATAATTGGAAAGGCTAAAAATATGAGGCAAAAAATCATTTAGTAATTTTTAAGTAAAATAATGGTTAATAAAAAGAAAATTTCAAAATACGCATTTTTCACATATTTACTATTCATTTTCTCAAAAATCTCTTATCGAAAAATTTGTAAAAGCTTTTTGATTTATATTTGTAGGCTCTTTAATTTAGCTGTCTCAAAAGTTTGAATTTAATTTTGTTTTGTTTAGCAAAATTCTATTGTATTTACTTCATACCCTGCACTATTTTTTAAATTAAATTTATTTTTCAGGTAAGCAAAACTTCTTATGAAGAATAACTTTGCCACCTAAAATCACAAATAAAAAGGTTCTCCATATGTTATCCAAATCCACGTACATGCTATATAAGCCTGAAATGGTAAGATTTTAGCACGAATTCAATATGACATGTAAAAAAATCAGTGATCAGATTTTGAACAAGAATCAAGGGTGCAAACTTGCAAGACTTTGGTATGAATCACAAGCCACAGAATGGTGGCCTAACAAAATGTTTTAAGTCAAAATTTCTTTACAGATCAGTTTTATCCAATTACAATTAAGTTGCTTCATAATGAAGTTTTCCTTTACTCTAGGAAAGTGAAATAAAACAAAATTACATATTAATGACAATGTGCCGAATTAAACAAGGTCATATTTCAATATCCCTAATAAAAGTAAAAAAATAATTATAATAATCACATCGAGATATAAATATATTTAAACGTCTTTTTTAAATAATTATTTTTTCCACCTATACACTCATCGAGCGCCGAAAAGGTGTATAGATATAGATTTAGTGACTCCTTTCTGGCAGTCTTTGCTTGTTTCTCCACACCATACAGTTTCGTTTATTTTATTGGTGTCATATGCTGTCAATCATTTCTTTTTCACGCTTGTGTCAAGTCATAACAAGGCGACACTCAGTTTCCGTTGAATGATAAGGAAGTGGATTTTGAAAAACAATATATTTTTAGAAATGGGCCAAAATAACTATTTCAGAAATCCTGTTGATATTGTTTCCCTAGATGAAATAAAGTTTAGTTGAGACGTTACAATGTAGCTACATATTTAAAAGCCGTCCCACTAATTATTTTTATTATATTTCTAATCTATTCCAACGAACTCTCGATAGTTAATTCTTTTTACGAAATATTGCTAAATATTTCCATTTCTGCAGATTCGTACAGAAATGTTGCTAGAGTTATAGAATCAAAAGTGTTATAACTACATGCCCGCTTATCGGTAGATGAGAAATTATTTAAAAAATATTAGTAAAACATGCACTAACAAGTTTTAGAGTCATATTTATATTAATTATATGAGTACTGATTGTTTCATATAAGTTGATGGTTCTAGAAATAAACATTTTTTTTTGTTCCATACGAAATTAATCTGTATTATCGTTTCTTGTGTTTTAATTTCTTTAATATAAAACACTGTCTCTTATAAAAAATAAAAGATAAAGTACATTATTAAGTGTTTGCTAGATGCCACAAACCTCAAGAATATTTGGTATCGGAAAATGCATCCTTCATTTAAGAAATCCTGGTTCTAGGGATTTGACCGGTTTAATTTGAAACTTCTTCCCGATATTTCATCTCCTGAGGCATCCTTATAAGTATATACTGCCCTTATAAGGCGTGTTTCCACATTTGATGTAAGGTGTAGTCAGGATTGCCAACTGTCCTGCATTTTAGGTAGTTTCTATGTCAAGAAAAAAACGTTGCAATTGTACCCAAACTATAAGTACTGCTCTTAGTTGCTAGTCTCTCTATTTCTCTCTCTCTCCCTCCCACTCTTGCTTATTTTGCGCCAATACAGTCTCATCTACGTTGTGACTTACTTTTTGGGGTAGTTGTTTTCAATAGATTTTTAATTCTATATTCGTACTTCAGAAAGAGTTCTAAGGTGTGTGTTTGGGATTAAAGAGTTTCATGTTTACTAAAATTTTAACATTGCCAACTTTGTCCCTGTTAGAAATATCAAAGAAACAATTCATAATGCTTCTTTTGCGCTAACAGTGTCCCATCTACGCTAAGGCATATAATTTGGGGTAGTTGTTCTCATCTGTTTTTTAATTCTATATTTACTTCAGAAAAGAACTATAAGGTGTGTGTTTGTCATATAAGCCTTTTTTGTCTCCAAAAAATTTTAACATTGTCAAGTGTGTTCATGTGGGAAACATGTCTAGTTTCTAAAAAATACAAGAATATAGTGGCAATAATTACATATTACACTAAATACACAGGTAATATAAGTTTACCTATAACTTCTTCGACCCTGACTCAAAAAAAAGTAAAATTAAATACAAAGATTTTCAACCATCTTTTTTAGCAAATTAAGAATATTGAACATGAATGGAAAGTTGTCAAAGTGAGCATATACTGAATGGATTGCGCATGTTCTAGAATTTTTGTAAGTTATCTTAATATTAATTTTTATTCATTATATATAATTTTTTTTTGGCGGTAATGATTCCGAAACTCAAGGAATAATATATTATGAAAAGAACAGGATCTTTTTTAGATATGTCGGAGATCCAGATTTGAGTGGAGTTTGAGAGGCTATTGGTTTTCGACAGTGAAAATCAGTTCTAATGATTGTGGTTCGTATTATAAATAAAAGCAATTATATGTTCTTCTATCAAAGCGCTCCGGAATGAGAAAAAAACGGCAAGAGAAATATGATTCTTCTTTGTCCATAGGTGTTACTGATTGCACCTTCATGCCGATAATAAAACCGGCTTTTCATATGAATAAGTATGCCAATTGAAAGGAATTTCGCTGCATCGCCATCATCGATTATTCTCTGCAATCCATATTTTTATTTCCATATTTTATTTTTAAAATGGGCTCCTAAAAAATGCTAAATGCATTGTACACAGTTGCACAGTTTTCTGTGTATGATGCTATTAATCAATCAGCGGCATATTCCAATTTATCAAAAATGTATTTTTTGAAGATTTTCTATTTTGAAAAATAAGTAGTTTTTATGTTCTTTGATTTTGAAAATTGCGGTTTGTCTGCACAGTCTGCTAAATAATAGCCTCAGATAATATGACATATTTGAGCATCTGCGATTGAAGCATACTTTCTGAGATATAATAAGGTATAAAACCTACTATACTGATAAAATGACAAGAAAAATTACATAAACGTTTTTAAATGCAGCGGGACGCCTGGCCTTTTTTTTTGACGAGCCTAATGGGTAATGCAGCATGTAAAACAGCAAATCCCTTAATTTTGCTATTTGATTTTTTCAAAATATTCTTCACGTTATTTGATTTTCTACATATTATTACATTTTCATATTTCCTATAATAAAAAATAAAATAAACAGTTAGTGATAGTTTAAGGTCAGCAGTAACGAGCACGTAATTATCAATGATACACGTGGGTCAAGTCGACGGAAACCACATAACATGTTGTAAGTTTAGTTGTAACCGGATTTAATCTACTATTCGTATTAACATAATTTTACAAAGATTAGATTTTACACTTTTCCTTTCTATCCTATAACAAATTATTTACGAAAGGCCAGAACATCCATTATCCATTTATTAGCTATATCTAACTTCATAGGCGCCGATTCCTTGAGGGCTGTGGGTGCGCGCCAATAAGTTTTGCAATTTTATACTTTGTAAAATTTGTCTCTTAGATAACCAATGTTATGAAAATATTTCTTTACAAGATTTATTTTCCTATTATTTTCATTAATCCATTATAAAAACTCCTAAAATGAAATAGTATTCCGTCAATATCGTGTAGGTACCACAGAAATTTTTCTAACGATCCTGCATGATTTTTCTGGAAAATGGATCTACGTGTAATTGGATGATTTTTTGGTATTAAAGTTCATAACATTTTGATCAAAAATTAATACTGTCATACCCTCGTCAAATGCACCGTGTGTTTTCTATATGCAGGATGTCAAATTTTAAGGTTTGACCTAATGACTTCTTGTAGATTTAGACATATACCTAATCACTTAAAATTATTGTATTTAAATCATTAAATGACTTTTATAAATAATAAAAATGGTAGGTAAAAAAATTACAGAATATATAGCGTTAGGCGTTAATCATGGTTTATAATATAATAGAATATAAATAATTCTGTGAATTTAAAATAGAACGGAAGTTTTCACGACTCTGGTCAATTAAGAAATCATGGTTCTTGGGACTATACCGTTACAAATTAGAATTACTATCCGACGTTTTGCCTTCGATTACATGAGGCATCTTTAGGGACCTTTACACCATGAGATCTGAACACTGAATAAGCTCGAAGAGATTCAGGCGGGCTTTTACACCCGACTTGTGCTCGCCGAACCATGACCCTGTGTTAAGATCGGTTTTCACGTATGATGTAGACCGTAACCCGTATCTCTATTAAAATTTTTGTATGTCTAAATATTTCAATAGATTCTCTGATTTTTCGTTTATAAAATCCTAGAACAGATGCTAGAACATTGATTTCTTTTAAATTTATAATATGGCCAGTGGTATGCTGGTTACAGCAGATTGAATAATTTGTCTCTTTTTAATACATCGTTCATGTTCCTTAAATCTTGTTGATATTGAGCGTCTGTTTCTCCCACATACACTTCTCCACAGGAGCAAGGAATTTTGTATACTCCCTACTATCGGGGATCGCAAGCATGGTCGAATCTTCTTATGTGTATTGTATTGAAGATTGTACGTATGTTAGACCACCGATGTAATCGTTTTATTTTGTCTGTAGCGCCATGTATGTAGGGAAGGACAACATTACCCAATGGTGGCCCCTTATCATTCTCCTTTGGTGGAGTTGGATTACTATATCTTTTAATTGAGCGCGTAATATCTTTAGTGCAATAACCATTCCCTCTGAGAGCTTCGGTCAGTTTCGATGTTTCCGATGTTAGAGAATCTTAATCAGAAATCCAAATAGCTCTGAATACTAGTGAGCTAATAACCGATTCCTTTTGTGCTGGATGGTCATGGGAATTTGCATTTTAGTATCTATTTGTATGCGTCGGTTTTCTATATAGAGAATGTCCTAATGTACCGTTTTCCTTCCTTTGAACACATACATCTAGAAAGGGAATTGGAATTGATGCAATTTCCATTGTGAACTTGATGTTTTGGACCATCTTAATCAAGAACATTATAATTTAAATAAAATCATATTCAAAAAATAACTTGTACAAGATAAGTTATATAGAACGTTTCGAAAATGCCAATTAACTTTTAAAAGATATAGGTATGATCGGCGCAAAAGTCCGGTTGCTATAGTGAACATCTCAAATCACATTTACTTTTTGAAGTCTAAAGTAAATGTATGGTGTCTTGCGCGCATAGATTATAGGAAAGTCAGTATTATTTTCTAAATTGTTTTATCTTTCAAACATTTGATCTCTTTGGCAATTTGATAACTGACTACTTTTTTTTCACATCACGCATTTAACGAAAGCTCATTTTTAAAGACAAACGCCATACGAATTCAAGATGGCGAAACAGAATGGCGGCCAAATAAAATATTTGTAATACTTAGTGAAGCAAATCACCCTTCCGGGTTTTATATATATTCACATTTTAGCGTACTTAGATGCCAAATATTTGTTTTCTCAATTACGTCGGTCTGCCTGTGTTGTGTACCTGTACAAAGCACCCAGAGCAGATCTGAAAAGTCGGCGCCTGTACATAAGTTGCTCTTTTGGTTCTTATCTGCCATTATAGGTGGCTATAAAATTAACACACATCGTTTTGGACTCGACGTTTTTTGATATGCATAACAACTTGATTAAAATCGCTAAATAGTTGCAAAAAACAATAATTACAATAGCGCCATAAATTTAATAATAAATAACAATCTCGCAATTAATACAGATAAAATATAATATTGTTTACAGATAACTTCAAGTGCTGGCGGTGGTTCATTTTCATCACCTTTATTAGCGTTAGCTCTATTTTTTGTGCTTTTAGCATCAGTGGAAAATTGGTACTTTTCCGAACTCAAGGCTTTTTTCAAAAAATCTTTATTAGATTTAATTTTGCGGAAAAAGTCCAAGCCCTCCAAATGGATATTTACTTTTATTAAATGTATGCTTCTCAGTGTGTCGTGAATAAACAACAAATAAAGTTCATTAGAAACATCTCCAAAATAGTTTGAACAATTTTCAGTGAAAGGAAATATGATTTTAAGTCTTCAAAGATTTCAAGAATTCTTTGAATTGCAGGCAGCAAACTCACAAAAAACCTTTCAGATTCGTTGTTCTTACTATTGTGTATATGGAAAAATAGTTATATATTTTTACTACAATTCTTTCAATATCCAGGCTATGCATTTTATCACTGGCATTTTGTATACAGTTATGGATAATGTGCACCGCACATCCAATACCTAATAAAGTATGCCCAATTTTATTTTGGAAATTTGTAAAAATATTTATTTTTCCTTTGCGATCCACCCCTCCAAAATTAGTATTACTATTGTCTGCGCAAAAACAAGCAACTTTCGGAATTAATTTAAATTTATCAAGGATTTTAAAAATATAGTCACATAAAATTTCTGAAGTTTCCCCGGGAAGCTCTTCAAATTCTAGTAGTATGTTTCTCATTATTAATAAATGAATTTTAGTGTTATAAAGTTAGCCTTCTGTAATTGTTCTAAAATTTCATTGAGTTTTCGTTTTTGGGCTGCAATATTTTGGTTCAAAAAATTAAGAAATAAGCTTTGATGTACATGTCGTGGAGTTAAAACTATAGTCGTGACGAGCAGTGTGGTATGCAAATGTGACTTCTTTTGATCTCTTAATCATCTAAAATTGATACTCCAGGATCTAAACTAAACTAAAACTGTAAAAATAATCAAATCAACATGAAAAATCTTTTACTTAGGGGAAGTACAAAACCTTTCTCTTTGGGGTTGACATTCGTTTTCTTTATTATTATATAATATAGCTTTTGCTATGTTTAATAGAGACCTTTCACCTTAATTAGCAATGGGTTTGGCTATATTTAATAGAGATCTTTCATGGAAATGTGAATAATAGTAGGATTGGTTGAAAAAAGGACTTAAACGGACAGCGAATTTAAAATGACGTTACGGACGCCTACGAAATAATGCACTGTCCGTTGAAAAAACGGACATATGGCAACCCTATGCTGATATCAAAACAAAGGCTATAAAAAACTAACTTTCCAGGACAGTGCTTGACGTAGTCAGTAATATTATAATTATTATTAAAATATGAGTTTTTATTACTGTTTACATTACTGTAGACGGTGATAACTTTGTCTTTCCAATATATTACATATTTACATACATTCGGCGCTAGTTCCATTATCGATTGCACTTAGCTGAAATGTATGGAGAACGGTATCTCCTACCCTCAATTCGAATTTGATTGGATTGCTGCCAGCTGTCAATCAAAAAAGTAGCGAGCTCGTCATCCCCCGTATTGGAATATTTTTATTCTTGCCCCTCGCCCCACCCCGCTGACGGTGAGGTTTAATCCGCGCGGTATAAAAATTAAATGGAAATTCACCGGCGCGTCTCGTCTGCAGCGACTCAAGCCGAGGGTGAATTTCAATTTTAGTTTAAACGCTTTTTAAATCACTTTAAATAACTTCGCATTATTTGACTTATTCGAGTTGGGAGTCTCTTTCTCCCTCGGATGCTCCAGCTGGTCGGTTATTAATTAATCAAAATTTGAAATTATTTTAAAACTTCATAACTACAAAAAAAATTTATCATTTTCCTAACTGAAATTGTTCTTAAGAGACTTTATAAACAAATAGTGATTAAAATAGTAGCTAAAATTACAGAAAACTTTATTATCGCATATATTATTAACAAATTATGGCATTATGTTTAAAGTCAGTTAAAAATGAAAGAACGCCCTAGAACATTGAAAATAATAATTTGGTACGTTTTATAAAACTAGATTTTATCAAAAAAAAATATTTTGTCAATCTCAAACGATATTAGCCCTATGATACTGTTGATAATTTAATAACTATAACAGCTTTGTTCAAGTAAAGTACTTCAGAGAAATAAGGTCTTACCTTTTTGTCCTTTCAATAGAACAATAAATACCATATTAATTTATTTCATTTTAATTTAATTATGTGGCGTCCCTGGGAAAACTGCAATAGTGGCTATAGCACTATTAGCAACTAACTTGGCACTAAACAAATAGTGAAAAATGTTTACGAAACTTTGGTAAAAAGAAGTTTTAATAAACAAAGTGCTTTGAAAGAAACAAGTGAACTGATCAAAATCCCGAATTCCTACAATTAAGAGTATTGTAGGGAAATCGTTACTCAGCAACAGGAAAAACGCAAACATTTCCAGACAAATCATCTGCTATTATCTGCGAAAAACATAAAATATTTAAGTTTTGACTATCACGAAGACAGAACCGCGTAACTTTTCGAAAATTTATTTTAAAATTCACTTTTATCGAATGTTACCAAATACAGTGTTATTGTTACGGACAGAGCAAGTTATCGTAGTTGCCTGCTAAATAAAGTTCTATGCAGCTAACACCAAATCTGAAACGTAGAAATATATGTTAGAAAATGACATTTTCCGAAAATCGTTTAGAAATGTTAAAATGTTTGACATATATGACATTTGACATAAATAAAAAGTCAATCTTGCCTTGCAACTAGTCATTGCCAGGCAACGGAAAAACACTGTTAGGAAATATTTATTTTTGTACTATAAGGAAATATTATTTCTTTACAGTTATTTGTATACAAAAAAAAATTCAAGTTTAACAATTCAATATAGCTTTGTTTTCATAGTTATAAATTAAATATTTCGTAGCATCCTTTATTTGTGAATAAAATTGTTAAAGCTTATTTCAAAATTTTAACAAGTTGATTGTATTTGTTTATGTCCTTTCAACAATTTTCGATTTTCAGAAAAATAGTATGTATACCCCGTAGGAAAAGCCACATTCCCGGACATTGTATTGCCAGTCTGGGCTTGCGCTTCGATTATCAATCTACTAGGTAAACAGTGTACTATAATTTTGAATTTAGCTATAAAAATGATATTTTGAGTTTTAAAAGACTATAAATTGAAAAAGGACACGCCCGGCTTATGTACTTATGGGAAAAGTATTCAGGGGCCCCTGAGTCGGAGAATAAAAAAAGCTCATTGGGCTTTAAATCTTTGGGTTCCTCTTGGTCGCCCTTCAAAATAAATGGTAAGAAGTTCTTTTTTTTTGTTAATAAACTACTGCTTCCTATCTCTTTCATTCCTGGAGGGCCCCCTCCCCGCATATCAGCCCTACGCGTAATAAATAATAAATCACCGCAACTCTGTACTAGTGCCTACGAAGGGGCCTGGAGCTCTAGCCTACATAGCCTCCCCTTTAATCCAGGTTTGAAAAAGGCATATCCCTGTGATACTCTGGCAGCGAAAATGGAAAAACCTGTTTTGCGTCTTCCTTTATATTTTTGTGTGTTTAATCCTATTGAACATATCTGGCATCAAGTTAAATTAAAAGTAACGGCATAAAGCATTTCTCCTATTGTGTGTGTGTGGTTAAATCAATGAAAACAATTATTAATGATATACTGTGTGAAGGCTGAAAGAATTTTATTCAGCATGTTGTAAAAATTGATTATTCGTTCATTTATGCAAATATTCTAGAATTACTGATAATGATAGGCTTAAGTTAAATATAATATTTTTATTTATACATATTGTCCCTATTTGTCCTCTTGTAAACCATATCCTGGGACATATTGTATATTTATTTTTAATTTTATCTATATTGAAAGTCCACCTCTGCAATATTTCATAGATAGATAGAACGGCAAAAGTCAGGATGTTATATTAATTTTACTTGTTAAAAAATGTTAAAGAAATTATTTCGATGAAGCAGCAGGTAATGAATTATATTATATACAGCACAACAGAGCCGCTGAATTTTGAACATACTCAACATTTCCATATATGCAGTATATCCGTTCTGCGCCTTCCGGTTCCCAGATTGCAGTCTCTTCTATCTTCCCAGTCTTTTGTTTCCGGTCGTCACTTATTTTTCCACGTGTCCATGCCCTTCTAATATCCGGCGATGGTATTTTTTCTCGTTGATGTTTGTATCAACCTTCATCATTTAGTTTATTTGTTCGTTAGGTATTCTTTCCGTTCTAGATTTACTTGCGGATCTTCGACAGAAATTTATTCCCAACGCTAATAGTAGTCGTTCTACTATTTTTGGTTTGCACGTAGATATACTTGTCACTAACCTAAGCTAAAACTAAACCTAACCTATTTTTAAACTCTGCTCTGCATCAAGGTCTTCTGGATCTCTCGCTATGCAATAATTCGTCTTAGTATGGTTTACATAGAGGACCCACTCTTCATATTCCCTAACGTCATGAATTTCAGATCCTCCTTGTCTTGAGCTATAATGATTACATCTTCTGCGAACTACAGTGTATGCAGATTTGTGTCTTTATTGTATGTTCATTCCGTTACAGAGTTTTATCAGATTTTTCAATGCTTCATTAATATATATTTTGAATAATGCAGCAGCCCTGTCTAAGTCCTTTGGAGACTGGAAATTCTGCTGAGAGATTGTTTTATAGTTTAATGATCATTGATTTAAAAATTCTTTGATTGTTGTTATAATAAGATTACCTATTGATGATTTTTCAAGGATTTTACATAGTTTTTGAACTGGAATACTAGCATAGGTCGACAAAGAGCAGATAGACTTTCTTAGAGGTCGTCACGTTTGTTCATTTAGTTGTACCAGATTAAAAATATGGTCCACGCGTGATCGCCTTGTTCGAAACCCTCATACTTCAGCTCTACCACATTTCTGAAGATTCTCCCATGTGGTCTACTCATGTTAGGAAAATGTATCTGTAGTTTGCATAGTTGTCCTTGCTTCCTTTTTTCTAACTCGGAGTTATCCATGTTTCTTTCTAACTTGCTGGTCTTATTTCGCCATTGATGTATATAAGAAAGAGTTCTTTTAGGTAATTAAGAAGTTTTTTGTGGCATACTTTGGATTCTTTCCGGTCCAGAATTTCTTTTGTTTTTCAATGATTTTAATGCCTTCTGTATTCTGTCAGCATTTATATTTATGTACTGGCCTATACATGGTACGGCCTTAGAGAATTGATGATGCTCTGTTTCTATTTTAAGCTCTTGGGAATAGACACAGAATCGCCATAAAAATCAGTCTGGGTACTTTTTTCACTAAACATTTAAATACAAAGTTATTTCACTGTGCTGCTCTATATCATATTCCATATTCCATGTTATGAAATAAGTAATAATTGTAACAGATTAGTAACCTGGTAATTTTGGCAAATATACGAAAAGCGCGCCGTAGCACTGCAACATTTTAGTTGCAGCATTGTATCTTAATTTCTAGATAACAATGTTGTTAGTTGTAAGGCAAATAATAACATATTATGTCTATTTCGAAAAAGTAGTGGAAGTGGATATATATTATTTAAATATTTTATGTTTGGGTTAATCTCTAAAATTGTCAATGAAGTTCCGATAATAAAGTATTTTTGCAGGTAAATGCCATATGATACAACAATTTTTCAAAGAAAATTACAAGCTCTAACTTTACCTAAAAGAGTAAATATATTTACAAATTAACAACACGTATGCTGTCTCAAAAATAAGATTATATAAAATATAACTTTCAAAAACACTAAAAATAGCCGAAATAATTTCTAATAAAATATCCCAAGCTAGGAATTTACTTTTTGAGGACAGTATGGGTGTATTATTTCGGGCAATAGCTTTTCACAAAATTAGCAAGTTGGATGTCTTTAAATTTTTGACGTGTTGCCTTATTAATAAGTTTTTGATGCCACAATATTATTGAAGAAAATCGTGCAGAAACATAAATGCGTAATATAAAACCAACAACTTAAATGCATCATGCTTTAGAGATAGAGTGCCTTTGTTAAATTAATTACACACTATTATACAGGGTGGGCCAACGAAAACTTTACACCCCGATTTTCCGGCTTTAAAACGAAAATTTGGAAAAACTCTCGGACCCGTCGATTTTTGATTTAAACTATGTTTCAGATTTTTCCATGCCCGTAGCTTTACCCCCTGGCTAGGGGGAGAACAACCACTGAAATTTGAATAGGGTGCCCTATCTCTTTTTAAAGGTCTCATCGAGTTCTTTTGTGACGCTATAATTTCGTTTTATTATTTTCAACCACAATCAAATGACGCTTGTTAAAATTTATTGGAGATTTAAAGGTCTAGATAAAAATTAGTTCGTTTTTTACGTTTTTGTGAAAAAAAATGCCTGCTTTTTTCATAAGAATAAACGTTGTTGCGATACCTCATTTTGAAAATAAGATCTCATCGAATACTAACAGGCCGTAAAATTTCGCGTCAAAATTTTTATCTTTAAAGCATAAAATAGTGAAAGAGAAAATATGGAATGTATCTCGACGGATTATTCTTATCAGACTGGCATTTGAGAAGTATTTATTTATTTGTTAATTTTTTGTCAAAAAAAGGTTTGTGGTCACACCATGTATTCGATTTGCCTCAGTTCATCTTGAATTTTTAAGAACGTTACAACCGTGTCAAATCGATTGTTAATTTTTACTAGAATTAAAATGGCGTATTTCGTGGAGGAGAGGGTGGAAATTATAAAATGGCTTTTTAAAAATAGCTACTCTCTCCGAGTAACAGCAGCTTTATTTAACGAACGCGATCTTAAAAAAAATATCCGCTGTTTACGTTTTGCAACAGGTTGCCAAATTTGACGCTACTTGTTCAATCGGAAATAAAAAGAGAGTGTATGAAAGAAACAAAGCGAAAGAAGTGGCTGTTTTAGGTCATATTGCAATGAATTTAACCCTAAGTACTAGGAAATTGTCCGACGTATCTGGTGGATCATACACAACAATTAGGAGAATCTTTAAGCAAGGAGAGTTCCATCTTTTTAAGATACAACTAGTTCAGAAACTGAATGAATTTCGATCGACACCAGTTCTCTGAAGTGGTCAGTGAAATTATTAACAATAATCAAAACTACATGTTCGATATCTGTTTTTCGGATGAGTGTTCATTTTACCATAACGGCTTTGTAAATAGGCATATCTGTCGGTATTGGTGGGATGAAAATCCAAGACTTTTTCGTGATGTATGTACTCAGCACACCCAAAAAATTAATTGTCTGGGCGGGCATTCATGGAAATCACATAATAGGCCCTCTTTTTATACCCGGTAACCTCAATAGCGAAATTTATCTGGAATTATTAGAGAATCCTGTTTATCCAGCCCTCGTCCAACTATTGGAGAATGAAAATAATAAGAGGAACTTATATAGTCATAAAGAACTTGATGAGGCCTTTAAAAAGTGGTATCGAACGGCTCCTTTCCCATATTCAAATTTTGAGGGTTGTTCTTCCCCCAGCTAGGGGTTAAAGCTACGGGGATGAAAAAAGCGGAAAAATAATTCCCCTCCAAATTAAAAATCGACGGTTCCGTGCGTTTTTCCAGATTTTTATATTAAAGCCGGAAATTTAATTACAAAACTCCTTTTGGTCTTATAGGTCAATCTAAGCATTTTTTTTTTAAGTATACAATTACTCATTGGTCTTTAAATCAAACCTGTTTTACCAGTGTATAATGTTGAAAAATTTAAATTTATTGCCAACGAAAACCCCACCCATTTTGCCACCCGACAGGTAAATAAATGCGTTGTATTTGGTATGAACAAATCAAAGTCAGCGGACCAATTCAGCCATTTATTTAATTAACTCTGAATCTCCCGATTACGCAGCCTTTCGTGCACAAACCGAATTTCAAACAAAAACACGGTAAACCGTAACCATGGCGACGCGGTGGCGTGTATATAGGGCGGACAGGCTGCACGTAAACTTTTTGATTGACAGCTGCGTTTGTCCAATAGCAAGGTCGGAATACTGATGAGGAACACGTCAATCAAGTGAACACGGATCCAGGGTTAGGGGGACGCGAAGTGGGTTCACGGAACAGACTGCTCTATTACGGACATATTTGATGTTCTTCCAATAACTACTTAATATGTTTAGCGTACTAATTTTTCGTGTGGGACTAACTGATTTTGGTAGAGGCTATTCTAACTTACGTATTTGTAAACACAAAAAATAAGCAATAATTACGATAAAACAGCCGAAAACTAAAACTTTCGACTTTCGACTCTCCGGAAATAAATATTATATATAGACTTTAAGTTAGTCATTCATGTTCATCACTTAACGTTACATTACCTATTTTTTATCCTAAAGAATTTTGAGAAAAAATAGTAGAGAAATTAAATGACAGCAAATAATATCCTAATTCGAATTCGCTACCGAATGACCATGACAAAACGATTTTAACTCCTTAATCCTTAACAAAAGGTTACGTTTGCTGTCCGGCACAACTAAACAGTATTAGAATTGGACACAATGCAATGACAAATTGCTGTCTGGGATAACTTTATTTAATTTTTCCTCTATTCACGTTTGATCCTTTCGATAAATCAAGTAACACTGAAGGTTGAAAGCAGGTAAAATATCATTAGTCTGTTGTTCGAACTGTTCAAAGAAGATCTGAATACCACTGTAACATTGACTTTAACCAATGTGATGTAAAATTGAATCATGGGATTTCTGTAGACAAAAATATAACAAATGATTTATTTCTAGTGATTGTTAAGTTGTTATCTTTTGGCGAATGTAAACATGCTGTTATGAACGTCACGTGAAGTTTATAATAGTGCAATTATAACAGGTATATTTTTTTGCAAAGTGCACAAGCAGCAAAGAAAAAAATTACCTTCATTCAAAGCTGCCAGTTACTAGGTATATTACAAGAATATAGTTTTTGCTACAAGAAAAGTCACTCTTGATACAATTTTCAATTTCTCTTATCAAAATATTTCTTGTATTAAAGAATTTTTCTTTTCTTCCAAAAGAAATTTGGGCATACATTTTGAAGCTCTTGCTCTATAACAATTGTTTAGAAACACAATACAAAAATTATGGTAATCTATAAACTAATTTAACACTAATATCCGACCGGATATGATACGTCGGGAACTGACAACTCCGGGCACCGTGCGAGGCAAGGTCAACAGCGCCGACCCCGGGCGTTGTGCTACCCGGAAATCTCTCGATGGATACCTACAATAGGGAATACAATACAAAGTTAAAATCCGTTCAGGGATAGTTTATTTAACATGGATGGATTATCTATGCAAAGTATTAACTGCCTTTGGTAGTAGCATAGATTAATAGGTGATTTCTAATGTAATGCAATAAATATGTCTAAAATTAAGACATTTAGTCCCCTTAAAAACATGTTTGATTTAAAAACCACCAAGAGATGATGAGAAAGTCTACTGAAAGCAAAATATTATGGCTGATTTGAGGCAATAGAAATACTGTTTTAATTAAATAAAAATTTGGAACTATTCAAACTCGCGAAGTTTTTAATAAAATGGCGCATGCATTTAAATTTTAAAAATATTTTTTTCAGTGTGTGATGTCGAGAAACTGATGATGTTCCTAGGTCTCGAAACACGTCGACTGTCTCATGAGTAGCATGTCTCAGGGTTCGATGTTCCGCGAACGGAAACTCTAACCTCCGCCTGGCTTCGCTTTTACTTTGTTTGGTCTTTTTTGTCGCTTTCCTTGTGTCTTTAGGCGCCAGTGGTGGAGTGCAGGCCACAACACCTTCTTCTTCGGTTTTACCTGATTTTCTGGGTTTCGCCCCCAGGTTATCTCATTCGGTCGAGTTGGTAACATGTTCTAGATTATTTGTCTCACTACTTCGGACAACTTCTCCGGGGTGCGTAATCTTTCTGGGACTATTACCTTCACTTACAGCCATGCTGGTTTTCCGTAATTTTCTAAAATTTTGGTAAATCATTGCAAGTCTCGCCGCAGAGATATCTGGGGGCTTCAACGGCTAAATTATCTCTGTCCGGTATACTCTCAATTCTTTTATCGAGGTGCGGAACACTCCTGTGTCCACAATGTGTCCTTAAACTTGGTTGACAATTCAATTTATGTTTTCCTGCTGATCATCTCTAAACTTTCTTTATTAAAAGGTTATCGAGTAAATTCCCCTTCTTCCCTTTGGAATGTCGTTCCTGTGGGAATTAACAATCCGCCCCTAGCGTGGGCTATTCTAAACGTCTTCCCCTTCTTACTTAAGCTTATGCAGCAATTCTCTTTGCTCCTTCCTAGGGGAATAAATGATAGCAACTTGGGAGGCTCCTCTGGATATTTTACCCACATCCTTGCCGCGACGAAGTCAAACTCGCTCCTGGATTTTCCTCTTCCTAGACCTACCTTGGATCCTTATATTGCGTATGCGGCATAAGCCGACTTCCTATGGGCGTAAGAAATTAATGACCCTTTTACCCCTGCCGACCTATGGCAAGCCTATTACTACACTTAGGAAGGCAAGCCTGTTTATGTTGGGACGGCAAGCCTCTAATTTTACTTATATTAACACTATACAGGAAGAACCCACCCTTCTTTGAGGAGGCAAATTCCCAATTCCTGTTACTGGCCTACCTGAAAATCAACGAAAAACTGTTTTTGTTAAATAAATAACAACAGTTTTCAGTTTCACTTAGGCCACAAAAAGCCAGCTACACCTCCTTACTTTACTTCCGAGTAAAGTGTATTAATCACGAGATCACTACTTCTTTTTGCGGTGCCCTCGATTACTTCTATCTTCAAAGCAAGCTTCCTTTTTACTGGTCGAGATACTTAGTGAGATCTGCTCCGACATTATCTCCTAACTGTGTAGAAGGAAACTAGGACTACTCATGATGTTCTGTCTCCGAACTGTGGTTTCAAACTGATTAACTGGCAAGGATTTCGCTGTTATTTGCAGGCTGAGGAGAAGTGTGTCTCGTGAGAATATGACCCAACAATTTAGAGAACGAAAATAAAAAAATTTGGGATTTGAGGTAAGTAAAAAATAACAGATTAAATAAATTAGATTCATGAACATTATATGAACATTAATGATATGAGAACATATTTAATGAGAGTCAATTTCCTGCGGTCCGCGGCTTTCAAGTAGAAAAATAAAAACCATTGTATTGTCCGTGAAAATTATTGCATTTATTGAAAAATATAATTTTGTAATAAATCTAGTTGGCCTGGAATATGTCACTTACGTTATACACCTATCATTTTCAAGTAAGTCTTTCACTCAAATCTGTTCGCTGTGAATATCTTATTTTTACAATCTTGTTAATGATGGTGAATTATTCAAATGGCGGAAATGTATTATGTGTACGGCCACAATATTGCAGAGCAACCCAGATGTATTCTAATCAGTTAAAAAAGCGTATATGTATTCTAGTCAGTCAAAAAAGTATTCTAAGACTACCATACAGGACATCATGTAGTCCTATATTTGTTTCTATTCGCATACCATTATAAATCTTTTCATTCTGCAGTGCTCTTATTACATTTTTAAAAATGCTCAAATTGTCTTAGGTGGGGTGATATAAATACCTATAATACAAAGAACTATGTGCCTGGTGCCAGACTAACTCGGTACAGGTGGGATATGATATAAGTTCCTTGAAGATGATTAATCATCTACCAGTACAAATTAAAGCAATAAGTAATTTTCAATTATTTAAGAAACGATTACAGGTCATACTTGGGGAAAATCCATTTTACAGTCTGCAAGAACTTTGTATGTTTGTATTTTAAGGACTATGTGTGTACTTTAAAACATGTTTTATTGTGAAAAGTTTCTTGATTTTTCAATTTTTTTTTTAACAATTCCGATACATGTTACATGTCAAGGAAAGTAAAAGAATAAATAAATAAATAAATTTATCACCAGAGATATCCCAATCATCAATCAATCAGAATATGCATCATCTTCTTGTTGGTAATGTCCGAAAAGGTATATTTGAAGGCAGACCTTGAAATTTAAGGACACCTGAAATTGAGGAAGAAGCGCTCCACGAAGTTGAAGAACATCCTAAGATGAGTACGAGAAACATCTGTAAAAACTTGAATATTTGTCACCAAATTGTTTGGAGAATTTTAGTGGACTTTTTGATATATCCGTGCCATACTTTAAAAGTACAAACAATATTTCCGAGACATTTTCCAAAAAGTGTAACATTTTGTCAGCCGTGTCTTCATAATATTGCTGAAAATTTGCAATTTGCGCTATATATACTGTTCAAAATTTCCACAATAATCATTAGTGGGCGGATGAAAATCCCTATGCCATAACCGAAACTCCAATACTAATTGGTAACCACTTCACTGGACTATTGCTCCTGTGCCGGGACGACTTGACAGAGAGTCTTACCGCAACGCCTTCAAGAACAATTACCTTTGTTGTTTGAGGATATATATAGCAATAACAAATGCCATAATGCCTTCAACCTTTAATGTCCGACTAAGTATAATTATTTTTAATTGAGAAAAATCTGCTTTTAACAATAATAAACCAAATGATTATTTCTAATACTCTAAGGCGTTATTTTTTTAAAACATAATGTCATTATTTGTCAAATAATAAACTAGTCGGACATTAAAGTATTAATAATGGCGCAAGGTTTTTATCACACCAAAATGGCGCATCGCAGAAAAAAGTACTTATACGCATGTCACTATTAATGCTGAAAATGATGTTAGTACTGAATATACGCTTTTATTAAAGTTCACTATTTACTAAATATCACTGAAATATCTGAAGTGTGCTTTGGAATAGGCTGGAGCATGGAGTAGAGTGTCTCGTTCGAGCCACAGTATCTAGGCTGCATCGAGCCTCTGGTACATCCTTTCTGTGCAATGAAAAATATAAAGTGAGTGACAGAAAGAGATATATTTTCTCGTGGTTTACCTTAACCGGCAACCAAAAATCTTACCCTACTTATTTTGGGGATTCCAGTTGTTGCTACAAAAATGTGAGTACGAATCATCATAAATATTATGGTATATATAGTATTAAGGAAAGCCTGTCGAATCGTGCCATTGATCGGTAGGATATATAAGTAAAACGACTACTTTAAAAATCAAAAAACCATGGGAATTAGAAGGAACATTAAAAAAGAAAGCAGGTTCAGGTTATCACAGGGTTTCCAATGCCGAACAGGAGGCGGCTCCCATATGTCAAACATACAAAGATATTTGCGGGAAACTGCTATTACGCAAATATCAGTATTATACTAAACTTCAAGAAGAGAAACGCGTTGGTATATCCTAATGAAGTGCGTTACAAAAGAAAATGTTTATTTTCTTATAAATTTGATATTATGAAGATGTTCCACTTTGTCCAATCGAGGAGCGAAGAATAATAAAAATTTTTTACATAGTTACACATAATACACAGGACGGTTCAAACTGAGTTACCTACTTTTGAAGCTGGTGTTCGCCACCCATATACCAGACATGCTCGTAGTGAATTCAGCAATGCACGCATGTAATTTTTACCAGAAATATGTTAGATTACTATATTCCTTGTATGAAATATGCAAGGCAGGATTCTTGGGCTTGACTTATTTGAAAAATTAACGCTTATGATGGGAAGCTCAGTTACAATTGCAAAATCAGGAAATTAAAAAAAAAACGATTGTGTCGTCTAAAAGCTAATTAAAAAAATAATTTAAAAGGGGAATCTCTCGTTTGAAGAGCATTCAACATATTATGATTTGCTTTAAGTACTGGATACTATTTTGTCTTAAAATATATGGGATATGTTTTTTAATGACCGGTTCATTATAATTATGTAAGGGAAATTAGAGAAAAATAGATTTGGCCAAATTTTCAAAAAGCAGTATTCATCTGCTTATTTAAGCGAAGACCAACCAATTGCGGTAGGTGTTGTTTGAATTATCAAAAACACACGAATTGGAAATAATCCAAAGAAAAACCAAAGTGAGAGAAAATTATTTTCGGGCTAAGAGAAAAGATTTTAATTTGTTGTCAAAAAGGGTATGCATTTTACTAACCGTTTCTTGTTTTGGTGTCATAATACTAGAGGCTCGTTAGGCAAATGCTAACATGCCGACTTTGCAGGTGGGTATCGATTATGTTAATCTAGTCTTATGCAAACAAAAAAAAATCCTTTTTACTGAAGATTAGTTTGAAAAAGCTTGAAAACTAAGAATTTTTTTAACGTATTAAAGTTGTTTTTTATTTATATCGATATAGTTTTTGAGAGTTGGTAAACCATATAGGTTTTTCTATGGTTATTTACCAGTATTTATAAATAAATTTTAAATTAATGGTGATCCGACATCATTACTGAAAGGACCGGGTGTCAAATGCAGGAACATGGTTTTTGGTTATAAATGCACCCTCTCCCCCCAATAACGTTCGCATTTTTATAGATATCAGAAAAAGTTGAATGCAAAAGTTGCTTCAAACTATTCGATTTTCTAGTGTAGTTGCAGATATACCGGAAGTACACTTTTCTTAAATGTAACATTCTGTATTTATACGTCCAAAAAATAAATCTCTTCGTTATTCATTGTAAATATACTTTTATATTTAATGATACCCGAGACATTTGACAAAAACCCTGCCCTAAATGACAATGTGTTAGAGAGAGAAGGAAAACGTTCTTCTACATAGCTGAGTCGATGAGAACAATTGTTTGCGGGTCTTTAAAGATAAAGGTATCAAACAAGTATGTTTATAATCAGCAAAAAGATACCCATTTGAGGGACGTATAATACACAGGGTGTTATAATAAATAAAAACAAAGTTGGTATTGATTTCAGAGAAACTAAATACCTTGTATAACTGCAAACTATTCTAAAAAAATGAAGAATTCAAAAAAAAAGTAATAATTCTATAAATGTAGCAGAGTTAAAGTGGAGATGGGAGGGAGTGCATTCACAACCAAAAATCCTGCACTTCTGGTTACAAGTCTAGATTCGGATCGTAGCTAAGGTACCCTTGCGGACCAGTTTTTATATTCTACGGTGATAAGACCGACGGGATTAACCTTTCAAGTCAAGACAATGCGGTCGTAAGTGACACAAGAGCCGTAGTACATAAGAAGGCCCAGCTTGTATCAACTCTTTGCCTGTTCCTAGAGGCTTTATCTATCCAACAGTAATTGTAGTGGTGCATGTAGGAAATGCATAATTTTAAACGGATATAAATACGTAATGTAATGACAGCGTAATGGCACTCGTTGATATTCAAAATTCCAAAAGCGTAGTAAGAATCGCCCTGCTATGATTCTCATCTTTGCAGATGATGTCAATTGAAACATGAAATAGTTTTACATGCACTCTGCGACTGTTTCATCAATCAGCGATTCACTAGGAGCAAGGTGTCGTGACTAATTTGGAAATTCAGATTAGCAATGAAGCTCAATTGCGCAATGATGTACTAAAAAGCAGGCTTATCCATATAACGGCAGAACGTCTAGAGTGATCGATACTTTAACTTTCAAACTTTTTGTACTATTAACCCGTTGTACTTATGACCATCACTAGAGGCATGCTAAAAGTCATAAGCTGACATTGCACAGAGTCATTCATAATTAAAGCCTAACAATTCAGGATGCAGTTACTGGATTAATATATATATATATATATATATATATATATATATATATATATATATATATATATATATATATATATATATATATATATATATATATATATATATATATATATATATATATATATATATATATATATATATATATATATATATATATATATATATATATAGGTTTCGAGCAACCGTTTTGCGCCGCGCCGGTTAGACATTCATCCGGATTACAGTTTACGTAGGGTATTTATTTAGTCTTTAAATTATAATTTCGCAAAATGTATCCGTTTTTTTATGTTTGGATGCGCCACGAAGGCCTGAGGTTTAAGAATAAGGCTCTCCTTATATTAATATATATATATATATATATATATATATATATATATATATATATATATATATATATATATATATATATATATATATATATATATATATATATATATATATATATATATATATATATATATATATATATATATATATATATATATATATATATATATATATATAGGTTTCGAGCAACCGTTTTGCGCCGCGCCGGTTAGACATTCATCCGGATTGCAGTTTACGTAGGGTATTTATTTAGTCTTTAAATTATAATTTCGCAAAATGTATCCGTTTTTTTATGTTTGGATGCGCCACGAAGGCCTGAGGTTTAAGAATAAGGCTCTCCTTATATTAAACCGTGACTGCTTTTTTTTTCACCCACGCCTTGCATTACAGGGCGCGAAGTTGGGGTTTCCGCATGCATTTGCATTTCACGGCGTTTATAGAAAACACGGTACTGTCCCGGTCGTTATTTTATCTACAGCTATTACTACCTATTACTAGCAGCCCGTCTTTAGATGGACCACAATCTTCCTCCTCTGGTCACCCATCCAAGTAAATGCCGCGCGGGGCGATGCTTTACTTTGATTATCGTCCAAAATTGGATCAATGCAAGACACCACCACAACGTTTTATTTTTCCCTTTATTTGTATAATAAATATTCAGTAGGGCAGTTCAAGGCAGCGTATGTGCATGTGTGTCAATCAGCAAACTTCTCTCGATTTTTAATCATAACTTAAACAGATCTGATTGTCAGCTTATTGATGGCGCAATCTCTATCTAATTTAAACATATATATTTATTGAATTTTTAATGTTGAATGGTTTTACGCTTTTTTGGGTATCAGGAATCGGAAATACGGTTCATGTAGTACAAGCAGCTCAAAGTCGACTTACAAGATTTCAGCAGTATAGACAGAAAAATTGACAAATAGTCAGATAAGTAGTTCAATAAAACTACGTAAAAATTAATATTTTTATGAAGCATTTTGGTTTGGATAGAATAGTAAGTCCTGAAGCATATATGTCCGTCCGCCATTCCTGAGGCATAAGCAAACACGTACAGTGACATTGTGTTTCGTTACTACCTTAATTTTGAAAATATAGAAGAGATTTTGATTTGCGGTGCAAATTAAAAGCAAATAGAATGTATTCTTATTCTTTTTATCAAATCATCGCTTTATAAACCTCAGAACGGCAACTTTAATGATTAGTTACTGTGCACCTGAACTGCGGTAAAACAGATAAAACTTTTCCATATTGAGGTTTTGATCGTAGTTCATGTATTCTTTTTCAAGTACTTCAGGTAAAGAGAAAGTCAAAATGGCAATTTCTGCGTTTTATTGTGTGCTAAATGAGACTTGACAGTATTTCAGTTTCTCCGAAATTGATGTTATCGTAAAAATAAAATGCCTAAAAAAGCTACAAGTTCTACGAAAAGCACGCTTTTTAAACACCCGGCTTAAATTCGGAAGGCAAAAAGGAATGAACGAAAGACGCAGAAGTTGTAAAATAAGAAAAATAAACTCGCTGATAATTTGAATATGTGCCCGAGCGGACTGACTCTCGGTGGCTACAAGATGTTTTTATCGTCGCGAAAGTCTTTTCTCGAATTTCGCGGGGGACCATCAGCCAAGAGGGTGCAACCACCCTGAAATCCATAGGCGTGTCGTTTTGCTTGTTAAATAATTTGAGTATAATATAATTAATAATATCGGTAACAAACATAACACAGGTCGACACGATTTTTGTAAGACAGTTTAGCCAATTTTAAAAATGCTAATACCTTCCTCATAACAGAAAAAATATCCAAGAGGTCCTGGTACGTGATATTTCTCAATTACTACAATAGACTCTCTTATATTGGAAGGTGATTCATTTTATGAAGGGGTGCGCATTTTAACATAGATGTAATGTACCTAATATAGCATATATTTATGCTTCCTTTGACAATGGAAGGTAGTTCTTATATTTTCTTAAGAATTTTTTTCAATCGTATATTTAACTCAGTATATCAACTATAAAAATGTTAAGTCAAATACAAGCAACAAGTCACAAGCAAGGCCATTTTTTGAGGATGTAAAAAAGCATGTGTTCTATATTTTGGTGTTCTAATCAGAAATCAAGCAGACAGTGGGGTCCCCATGTGTGCTCTGTAAGCTTCAGTGTGTTCAAAAGCAAAAAATCGAATATCCGAATGTGCCTTCTGCCGTAAGACCTTTCCGTTATAATGCAGACTTACTAGGCATACAAATATATTATAAGGGATATATGGCGATAATAACACTCAGCTGCCTCAGAAGAACAGTGTGGTTTTATTCCAGGTGGCAAAACTGGTGAGCCACATTTGTTTGCTGAAAATGAACTACATAATTTAGTATGTAATATGGGTGTGCTAAAGTAAAAGTCAGAAACTCTCAGTTCCCGTCTTAAGGAAAAAATTTGGCCGCAAAGGAATAAATTCCAACCAGTTAAATATGTCTCTTATAGATCCAAAGGATGTTCTCCTCCCCTTCACTTGGACTTTTGAAAAACTATGTGGAAGATTTAAATATAGAGAGTGAAGAATTTAAGTACCTAAGACAACTCTTTCCTCATTTAAGTGATGGCAAACCTAAAGAAGGCATCTTTGTTGGTCCACAAATTCGAACATTTCTGGATGATGTGAATTTTACGGAAAATCCCACCAAGCAAGAATTTAGAGTTTCAAACTCATTTGTAAGTGTAGTAAGTGGATTTTTTAAGCAATAATATTAATGCAAACTATGAACAACTAGTAAACCATCAAAACTTCGCTTTTTACATTCCTTTTATGTTTTTCTTCCTGAGAAGATGGGTGCTGTTAGTGATGAGCAAGACAATAGAAATTCGGTACCAAGGACGTTGGGGTTCTGCTATGATGAGCGACTACTGTTGATTTTTGAAGAAAAAAGATGTGACCCATATAAAACGACAAACAAAAATTTAATGTGTTTCAAAAAACTATTGTCGATGGTTTTGTATGTTTCTAAGATGTTAACTTAATATGCATCAAAATATTATCGATGTATAGTTAAAATAATTAATAAAATCATTTTTCAAAAAACATTAAATGGTAGTTCAGGATCTGCTTTATTTAATATAACCAGGAAACTCATTCTACTAGATATGCTATTCAGCTTTATGTTACAAAAAATTTAAATATTTTTTGTCGGTCAGTGTAATTTTCGAGTTTTTATCGAAAATTACGTAGACATTAATTTTATTATTCCATTATTAGGTAGTTTTTATTTCTTTTTAAAAGCCCTCTTTTGATATTTAATATTATGCTAAACCTTGCTTTCTTCCTAAAACATAACTACAGAAATGTTCATAAAGACAAATGTGCACATTTCAGTTCCATCACAGGTTCAATAAGCCAACTTTCACAGTAGTTGATTGTACAAGGAGGTGGTTCATTTAATGTATATTTAGTTACCGATGTTCTACACTCGCCGATCAAAATATTGTATAATACATAAAACTTTCATAAGATTCAATAAAAACATGTTGCAACAAAAAATTATATATTTTCTGTAATAAGATGGGTAAAAACGTGATTAAAAAAAGGAAACGCTAAGAAATGACAAGGCTTCAGTCTGATTTTTCTGGAGATACTTTGGATTATTTTTTTCTATAACATTAAATATTTTTAGATGCAACTTTACGCAGTTTTGAGGTACGATAATAATTATTGTGATCTGAAAAACGGTAAGCGTCGGATGAGGATAAAGTTGCATATTAAAATTTAAAAATTGAGAAACTAACAAAGTGCTCAAGATATTCTCTTCATTTGAAAAAAAAATTTAAAATAAAATTTACCGTCCTATTGTCCCTTTTTGTTCTCTATGAAACTGAGATATCAGTAATTTCGAAGATTCGTCTCAAGTTGATGATCATGAGATCGACTTTTTTAAATGCTCATCTTTCTACCACCACTTTTTATTGCAGTTTTGTAATTAATAATACTCAGTATATTCTACTAAAATAAGTCATGTTTAAAAAGCTTTCATCTTCAATAATTTCAACGAATGTTTT
Organism: Kuschelorhynchus macadamiae; assembly: GCA_030620095.1. Taxonomy (NCBI): domain Eukaryota; kingdom Metazoa; phylum Arthropoda; class Insecta; order Coleoptera; family Curculionidae; genus Kuschelorhynchus; species Kuschelorhynchus macadamiae. The sequence goes on along the minus strand of JAUTXW010000258.1, from coordinate 1,121,094 downwards.
CTTTTTGAGTCATGTTTATTGTTAATATTTATAATAATCCAATAAAAAATAATTTAAAATTAAGAAATCCCAAATAAACAGTTATCTTTGTTTATGAAACCGTTTTTAAGGTTATTATGGAAAAATGCGCTGAAAATAGAGGCAAAATGCATATCATCAAATTAGCGTAATTCAGTACGATTGTGCATGCAAAGAAAAAAGATATATTCGATACGCCTGAAAATACATTTTAGAAGCTGTTCTTAAATTTACAATTTATATATCTGTAATAAATATATATGTATTGTTAATTTCCTCGTATTTTTAGATTGCAGATACAAAGAATCTGCGCTAAATCGGTAGTATACGGTGGGCGGTCTTGCGTCTTTATGCTTAGCCAGTGCTTGCCTTAGTGACATAAACATATCAGAACATTAGAATTAGAATATTTTATGGATGGATTAAATGGAATTTGTAGATCCCAATGTTCCTCCCTCAGATTTGGACCCTGCATGCATATGTACGTCGTATTTTGTTGACAGCTTTTGAAACGAACCCATTAATTTTTACATTCTTAATATTTTCCCAGGGCTTTTGCAAGAAATGTTATGGTATTCTTCGGTTCTATAAGTCATCTAAAGTTATTAGTTAAACAGTTTTCTGGACCTTCAATATCACTATGCTGATTTATGCTCAATACTACTTAAGAGAATCTCATTGCTTGCTAAAAATCTTCCTTTATCTCTATATCTACTCCTGGACTTTTTTTTGGTATAGATCTGCGGTATGATATATAATCGGAGTAAGGTTTCGTACGTTTTGTTAGAGTTTATTTAATTTGTTCTCGATATTTTCATCAGATATGTATCTGTTCGATATTGATATTTCAAGAAGTTTCGTTTATTGTGCTTAGATAATGACTGATTTCTGATGTATTTTCTTTTCTAGAACAGGTGGTAGTTTGTATTTACATTATTGGTTATCTGTCATGAGCTATATTATGAACCGCTAATTGTGAATGATTTGAGATAGCTGTCCATTTTTATATATTGTTTCGTAGCTGGTATCGAAATCCGGATGTGATGTGGTCGATCGTTGAGCTTAGCTGGTGGTATCTTCTGTATTTATCGGAGTCGCTGTCTTCCTTAAAAATGTATTTATGATAAATCCTTCAGTTTCGTTGTATAGATTTTCTCTTTGTAGCCACAAGTCTGATCAGTTTCAGTATTTCTGATTTTTAAATTAAGATATTTATTTGGTTTTTCTATTTGCTGAAAACAGGGTAGACTTTCCGCCCAAAGATACAGAAAGTTAAATTTTTTTACAGATTCATTTTTCGGGTACCTTCGTTGTGAACCCAGAACATCAACTTTAATAGTAAAGGGTAAGATTTTTGATTAGATTTTGATCTTAGTGTGCATGCAACAAACATTTTGTTTTAAATTATGAAACTATCAGAATAATTTCCTACTTGTTGAGGTTTGGATGTTTTCCACGTAGCTCCTATGCAAGTTACCATCTTGTTTATATTTTTATGTTTTTCCTTAGTGTATATTTCTTCGAGACATTTTGCTAGCTTTGGTGGTGTTAATATAAGGTCAACTATTATTGTTATTATTATTATTTCGATCTTCATTTTCTCAGCTGAAGCGGGAGGTGTGACATATGTTGAGTCAAAATACCAACGCTACAGATTCTGTTTTTGATTTCTCTCTGCACTAAAGAATCGGACAATAAGACACGTAGATGGAATGACTGATTTCTTGAGCGCTGACAATATGTTGTTTGAAGATTAAATAACCTAACATTGTTGACATTGTGTGGAGTACCACTCTTGTAGCTGATACTCTTAGTGGATGAATTTTTACTGTTTGTACCCTCCACATTGGTTTTGTTCGATGACAAACTTGGGCTTATTATTATTACTGTTATTATTATTTATATAATTATATAGTTTATAAAATATATCTTAGAATATTCTTTAGTTAAGTTACTAAGTAACTTAAAACGTTATTTTTTAATGGATGCATTTATTTAAATAACTACTAGAAACTTTAGGTTTATCTTGACCACGGTTCACTCCTTATCAGTTTCAGCGATTTATAATTAGGTATCTCTCATAAGCTTGTACAGAGATATACCATTCTCATTTACTACGCCTCTGTGTTTATGCATGTAGATTAAAATCCGGCATTGGGAGCTAAATGCTCTGCTCTCCTCGCTGCCCCTCTGGCATAAATCTCATGCAGGCCGCCCTCCCACCACGATAATATTTAAGTAAATTTTTGCCCTATATAACTCGAAAGTCGCGGCGAACACAACCAAGCAAGTTTTTCCAGTAAATATTTTTTAAAATGGAGTGTATTTGGCATTCTAAAAATTAGACTTGTAAATTAACTTTTTAGTCATTTTGACTAATTGAATTGAGATATATGCATGTGTTTAAATATACACGTATGTTTTTTTAATTGCTCATGTTTCCTCATAATTAAAGCCTTATTAAACCTTAGTGCTATACAATTATACAAACCTATTATTTCTAATTTATTTTAAATTGTGCTACGGACACGAGGATAGCTGATAGGATAGATAATAGCCCAAAATATGGTTTAATTGTTGCTGAAACTCAAAGACTTGTAACGCAAAATTATTAAGATTCATATTGAAGGAAACAAACATTTGAACCAGATTTGGCTTAGTCGTTATTACACGAGTTATTCTGATAGAAAAGGTAAGTTGGTATCGTCATTTGGTACACTGACAATAATTTTTGAGATGAGAGGAAACTACGCATTTAGTGTGTCTTAGAATAAGTAGTCTTGTTTCAATGTCTTCGTTTACCGTTGGGGTAGTCTCAGTGGCGGCGCGAGTAGTAAGCGTATAAAACATAAAATTAGAATAAATGATTACTGACCTAAAAATATTTATTCCTATATTTTCAAAAATTTTATTATATTGAGCATTAAAAAGTATGCATAAAAATACAAAATTGCTTATCGTGGCATTTTTTAACTTAATCTTCGCTAATAAACGACGAAATATAGCCCTTAGGCATTCTTGATTTTCTTTAAGATTTTTATTATTGTTCTTTCGTTTTTTTTCTAGGCATTTTTCACAGCATTGTGATCTCTACAACTCGGATTTCTTTTTATTAACAGTTAACAAAGAATATTACAAGGACAATAATAATTCGCAGTATCTTATCGTATCATAAATATGAACTTACCAATAACACCAGTACTATTATTTCCATTAACTTGTGCGATGTGTACCGAGAATGAATGGGAAATATTTGTACAAGTAATTTTCGCTCAATCTGATAGGTATTTACATGTGATGATTATTTATTACGTAAACCACACGTTGATTTCGCTTTTAAGGCAGAATTATGGTGAGATATATGACTCTACTTTCAAGTTAATTTAATCATATACAAATACATTACACTAATAACAACATATTTTATTTGTTTGTAAGATGTCGGAAGATGTATCCTTTTGTAAGACAAGAAAATGATATAAATGTATAGCCAGTTTGTAATATGTGTTTGCGGCTACCCGTTTTTTAATTCATTCATCTATTCATTCAAGAAGGTTTAAAACGTATAGGTGGTCCTATGGTGACTTGCAACGGCGGCATTTTTTAACACAGTCATTCAGCTACTGCATGACTCGTAAATTACCACATGACAGATGAGTCAATTTTATTGAATAGAGTTCAAGCTGTAATCCTTACAGTTAGATGTATCATCCTTTTGTGGAAGTAGTGGTAATGCTGCTTTTATTTCTTCGGTATAGTCAAACAACTTTTTGTGTCGTTTGTGTTTGCGTTCTCGAAAGCACTGCGACACATTTGCAGAATAATCAGTAATTTATAAGTAATTTTCATAAGTTCACCATAAATATACAAATTGGAAAAGAAAGAATTTCTTTTCCAATTCAGCAATAGCACTAAGGTTTAATAAGGCTTTTCCAGCCAGCTTTCCACCTCTTTGTCTTTAAACTAGCGACAAAAAATAACGTTTTTAATAAAAATAATTTTTATTGGTAACATATTCAAAAACAATAAATATGTCAAACCTAAATTATGATATCATTTGATATGCTTTATTGTAGCAATGTTGAATGGATGCTAGCAGAATGCCTTTTAGGTACAAAAAAAAAGAAACTCGCAAATTCTTTTCAGTGATGGGGGGTTGATGATTAGCATAAATTTAATTTTTAGTGTAAAGCCGGAACTTCTCTCGTTTTTGAATTTTTCTTTTTATTTGGAATAGTGAAGTGAATTTTTGCCACCATATTGGATTCGTACCAATACTTAAGAAGTTTCTATTTATGCTACACTTGATTTTTGTGCATAATTTAAAATAAATTAAATAAGTAGTTTTTAAATTGTTTTCTTTAATACCGTCATTTTTCCGTCAAGGTTAACCATTTTATTCGGCCTCCATTTCGTTTCGCCATCTTGAGTTTGTACCACAATTTTCATTCATAGGAATGATTATATAGGTAACACTTGATTTTCGTGCAAAATTTTAGGTAAATTGGTTAAATAGTTTTATAGTAATATTGTTTTTTTAACATTTCACTAGGCGCCATTTTGTCTCGCTTTATTGGATTTTTACCAAAATATTACCAGGTCATCCCCATGTGACCTTTAATTTTTGACCAAAATTTGAAGTCAATCGAATAAGCAGTTTTTAGCTATTCCGCGAACAGACAGACAGGCAGACCGACGGAATCAAGAAAACTTAAAAGAAATATTATTCAATTATTTTTAACAGCCAATTGGCCAAAATTCTAAATTATGCACTAATAAAACTAGTGATGTGAAACTAATCTTGATAATAGAGCTGATGCTTTTAAACTTCAACTAGCTGGCCCGGCAGACCTTGTTCTGCCTTTTTCGTTAGATGGCGCGATGGGTTTCCTTTGAAATTATAAGAATATAAGGCGCATTCACCATATCCTCCAGAAATGTTATTGAAGAACGTATTGGTTTTATAGAAAAATACGCAATAAAACAGTGTTAAAAGATCTCGGTAATCAGATGATCATTTGAAAAATAAAATCATGTAAATTCGTGTAGTACAACTGTCTTACGAACTTGCTGAAAAATTTGGCTTAGTGTTTTAAATATATAGATAATGTTTTTTTTATAGAAAGAACTAAGTACATAAACAGAAAATAAGTAGGTAAGAGGACGATAGTTTAAAGACATCTATTTTTTCCTAGAATTCCGGAAACCTTTAATTAAACTGTAAAAATTTCATGTATCCTAAATAACATCCCATATTTAAAAAACCAAAGCTCTAATAAATGAAAAAATGTATATAACGTTAAAAAAGTATCTTTAACCCCACGGCGACGTGATGAAAGTATTTTCGTGTTGATTGTTTTTTAGAAATTCCACAATAAAATTGTTAGCAGCATACCTAGTCTTCAATATTTTTATTAATAATGTTGAACAATAAATGAATGAAAAAAAATCTTATTCTATCTAAATAGGCATATTATGTGAAGTATCTCCTGATATTTTTCCTCTAGGCAAACAAGAATGTATTCCCTTTTTGTCTTTACTAGCGCTTTATCAGCATTACATTAAAATATTTAAACGGGCACTGGCCACTGAAATTCGAAACTAACTGACCGTTATTTATGATGTTTAATCATCATCATCCTTTTAGCTTGGTTAAATATGTTAAAATAATAAATCAATAACGTTAAAAACATAAGATCGTATTACCTTAAAGCTACGCACGAACTGTTGATAACTCGATTTACAACTCTTTGCATAGTGTAGATGTCTTCTCCTAAATAATTTTGAAGTTTAAGGCAATATTTGCCGATGCATTTGGAACACTATTGGTGCACGATGTGGTTAATATATGTACCAGTTCCTTGATCAATATGAATTGTCGAATCGAATTAACCAATCGCACTGACGCATCGCATCGCGCATGGTGAGTAGCAGACTTAAGGGAGTTTCATAATATTTATGTTTAAACACTAAGCCAGATTTTTCAGCAAGTTCGTGAGAGAGTTGTACTGCACCAATTTACACGATTTTAAAAAAATCGTCTGGTAGCCGAGACCTTGCAACACTATTTTTGTATTGTTTTATTGCGCATTTTTTCTATAAAACCAACATGTTTTTCTTCTATAGCGTTTCTGGACGATGTGGGAATGCGCATCATATTCTTATAATTCCACTGGAAGCTCAACGCGTCATCTAATGGAATAGGCAGAGCAAGGTCTGCCGGGCCAGGTAGTATACGTTTATTTGCCGAATTAAAATAAAAAACTTCATGAAGTTTGGGTTTTAATTTTTTTATATATTGTATAATTTTTACAGAAGTCTATATAAGATAATAGCATAAAATGTGTAAAGAAATTTTTTTAATAGGATTCCTGCTTTCGGAGTCAACGGTCCCGACTCCAGAACCGTCTAGCTTTACCTAACATTAGTCTGGCTCGTTCAGCACCTTGCATTGTGGCCAAAACCCTCAGTGAGGGACACAAAACATTACACATGTTAAACCAAAAGAAGTAAAATTGAAATACTATCATTTTATTCCAGTTGAGATAGAGATGTACAGGGTGTACCAAATTAATTGCGCACTATTGTTAACTGGTTTATTACGGGAGCTAGAAAGTCAGTTAAATTAGGAAACTAGTAACATTTTTTATTGGGATTAAAATAATATAAAAATAGAAAAACAATTCAACATCGCGTTTCTGAATTAATTTCAAAAAATATTTTTTTTAAGGAAGAACTGCACCCAAAAAGTGAAAAACTAGCGACAAGTTCAAGTTCAAAGTAAGATGAAAAGGTACCTACCTATTACAAAAAACTTCCTGCACCTCCGACCTCAAAAAAATGTGTTATGTATAGGCAATTTAAATTACATTTCGTTTAAAAATGGGTTCAAAAGGGTTCACGCGCTGCAGAAATACAAAGACATGAGTACGATTTACCATTTCAAATTTTGCAGTTACAGACAAAGGATCAAATATATATATACAGTATAATACATCTATAATGAACTCCCTTATAATGGGAACTCACACGTAATGAACGAATTTTAAAGTCCTGGATTAAACACACGTAAAATCCTCGGACAAGATGTATTCGTTTACAATGGAACCTTCCTTGTGGTGGACTGAAATTTCTATCATAAGCGACACAATATAAGTGATATTGAAAACGGATAGCCGAGCTGATAAGAATTACCAAATTAATGGTTTAAAGGATTTTGACGATTTCGTGAATGTCGATAATAACGTTGCTGTAAACAGAACACTTAAGGAAGAAGAAGTTGAGAATACTGAAGAAGAAACTGAGGTAACCACAATAGAGGCTTTTAGCTATGTACAAATCTTACGTCTTATCAAATCTTATCAAACGTTATTTTCTACAGCAAGAGAACGGAACTCAATGTATGTACTAAGTGTCATGAAATTATTACATGTATTAACAAAAATATTTCTGTGAGATTTTAATACATTAATACATGTATGTACATAAATATGTAAACAATAATATGCAGTTTTTTAATTATTTCATGTATGTTTTTGTTTCGAATATGCGAATTACACTGTATATATATATATATATATATATATATACATATTTATATATATATTTATATATATATATATATATATATATATATATATATATAATATATATATATATATATATATATATATATATATATATATATATATATATATATATATTTGGTAAGAAGGGTATATTGATTTTTATTTGATGTAGCAAATATAAATTATTATAACAAGTTTTGTTCAGTATAAACTACGTTTTCATGAAGGACCAAAATCGCTCATCCCACCATTCGTTGGATTTAAAATCAAACCGGATTTTGGCATTTGTCGGCTGATAAAAGTTATTTCGTATCTTTCTTTGGTTGATTTTTACTTCCCTCGTAAAAGGGAAGTATCGTAATAACGAAAAAAATATCCTCCAGGTTTCCCATTGGTCTGTTTGTCGGTTTCGAATATCTAATTCTAAAATTTGGAAAAATTTTAAACTTACAAGAAGGTTATTTTATAGCCCGTAACATAAGTTTTTCCTTAAGAAGAAGCATTCGTGCAACGAAATCGATTAAAAAATTAAAGAACTAGATACTATACTATATACTGGTAACTGACATTTAGATGATGAGCAGTTATCGGCACCATTTTTATTTTCATCTTAGTTAAACACCGATATAATTCCAGAAATAGCCATTCCACCTTAAGGTTCAAAAAACTCTATCTTTTTTCATCCAGTTTTTTTATCTAAAAAGGGTTTAGTAATTGATTTAAATACTCTGTGAAAACATAATCACCGTTTTTACATTAAGCGCATGTTCACTAATTTATATCAATTCTTATCAGTTCGGTCGATTTATCCTTAAGTCACAATATGTACCGTTAATCCATCAAAATGAAACCAAAGTTGAACAATAAAAGTCCTGTCGTGAGTATATTTATCTTTTATATTAGCCCATCCGCACTCACGTCCCGTAAGCAGTAAACAAAATATATTACCGACACATTCAAGGATCAACAGGTCGGACGGGTTAAATGTTGCGTTTCGGTGCTTTGATACCATGGCCATAAATTATGTTACGACTTTGTTGACGTTTATCCCAAAAATTGTAAAAGACCAGTAGGAATTAAATTATAATATTCATATACTCCTATATATCAGTGGCGGCTGAGCCCATTACAATGTGATATCAAACCAAATACCAAAAGGCAATATTTATAAAAAAAAAATTAGGACGTCATATATTCGTCGGTAGCACGCATGCGTGTAAATCCAACTTCTTGACATATTCGCATCGGCTTAACTCGATCGGTATGTGGCAGATTTTTCCTTAAAACCGGGTCTGCACATTGTATTTAATGCGTCCTTGGTGATATTTTGAACTTAGTAAAAATAAGTGATTTTGTTTTTGATAATATATCTACTTCAAAATAAAGTAATCCCAATTTGACAGGGTCTAAATCCAAGAACCACGATTTCTCACTTAAAGATTATTTCTTCATAACTGAATGTTAAATAGACAAAATAAAATTTTTAAAACTAAATTTAATATGCAAAATAATAATTATTAAAGAAAGTCTCGTACTTCATAAAAATAAACAAATCTACATTTCCACTCAGAATCGGTTGAGCTCACGGATGAGCATGATGTAAACCTTCCGAACAGCACAGAAAATTCGACACAAATTTTGTGTAATTCGATTTAGATTCGATAATCTGGGACAACAATTGCTGGGTATTTAATAGTCAAAGTACCAAAAACTTTTTATTTAAAGTAGGTGCAAAAAATATATTTTAATATTAATTTAGACAACCGATTTTAAATCCTATCGTCCTATTTTAACATTTTATTTGTAGTAGTTTTAAGTTTATCTTGAATGGAAGTTTTAAAATTGTGTGTCTTGTCTTGTTAAATGTAGCACTCTTTCGAAAAAACTCTCTATAAAGAGCGAAAGGATTTGACAATATACGTGACTTTACTTTTTGGGGGCTATACCCAAAAAAATAATTAGAAAACAAATTTATAGAAAAGTTGTAGGGACTGCTGCGTGCTACAATCTAAAATTATTTTCGATTATACAGGCCTGAGGATAAGTTTGCCACAAATCAAACTTACATTTTTTTCAATAGAACACTCTGTATATTGTTTTATTTTCAGATTCCTCACTTTTTTGACATTCACCCAATATAGGGTTTGTTGGATTTATACAGGTATTATACAGACATTCAAGATTTATGGCCACATTTTGAAAATATCATAGGTACATTTGATGCCCTGTATTTTTTTAATGAGGTAGAATAAATCATTTTAGCATGGTAAAACTTCCAAATGTTCTTCTTTCAACTGCGGCATTTTTCTTTAGTATTCTTTAACAACGGCATACAAGGTAAATAAAATTCCTGGATGCAAATTTTCTAGGTTCATTTAAATGGAACGCCCTGTATATTATTATATTTCCCCTTATTGGCCATTCACCCAATATAGGGTTTGTGGGGTCTATACAGAGTCGTTTACGTTTATAGCTACTCTCTCACGGAAATATTATAGGTGGACATCTCAATGTAAAATATTGTAAAGTGTTCTTCTTTTAACATATATATTTTTTTTAAATTTATTCATATCAGAATAGAGGGGTCGAAAAAGTTGAAAACTTCAAAAAATAAAAATTATCACTAATAAAAAAAAGATTTAATCCAAAAATTTCTCAAATACAAATGATAGTATTACAATGATTTAGTATGAAAAACTAATAGTTATTACGAAATGATCGACATGACATGTGTCAGGAGCAAGTGAAATAAATTGATTGTTAGCGATAAGAATATATCACTGATCTGATAGAAGACAAACACGAGAAACGATTTTGAAAAATTATGCAACGGTTTGATGAGATGAAAACTGATCGAGTCAACCCTGTTTTAATCTAGTTAAGACAGCTAGGACTTAGCTAGCACAACTTAACAACTAGTTTAAACTAGTTATTGAGTTGTCTACCCTAAAGTATTTAGAATTTAAAATAATAAAATAATTACCATCAAAAAACAATACTAAGTAATAAATCGTATAAAATAAAAAAATTACTTCATTAGATGTTCGAAGTGACCATCGTTTTGTTCGACACAAATATTTAAACAATTTTTAAAAGATACGCTAACATCTCTTAATGTATAATATTATTAAATACACTTCGGATTCTTTCCTTCATATTTTCTCTTGCAGTCGGAGGTGTTTGATAGATTAAATTTTTAACAAAGCCACAAAGAGAAAAGTGCATTTTGCCCAGCGTTCTTGAAATTGTTCATTAAGAAATGTATGAATCTCAACCGTATGGTGAACTGGGGCACCGTCATGCATAAACAATATTTAATCGCGGACGTTAAAGGGAATTGGATATAATAGTGTTCCAAAATCTTCCCCCAAAAACTGAAGATATCAGTGTATAGTAAGTCTAACGTAAAAAAAAGCAGAACGATAGAAATTTCCAACAATTTCACCCCAGACGTTAAGAGACCACCTATTTTGACTAGTTGGGCGAATATAGTGAGGATTTTCAGTAGTGTAGTAATATAAATTATGTCTATTGACATTTCCATTTTTGTGGATGTTGCTTCATCAGTAAATAACACAAAGTTAGTAAATCTTCGCTCTCTCTGAATTTGTTGTTGTGCCCACTGACAAAAATCTAGTCGCCTGGGATAATGATCCTCATACAATTCTTAAAGGAATTGAATGTGTTATGTGTGAAACTTGTCTTCTTTTAGAATTCGTAGAACAGTAGTTTTACTTTACATCTGTATCCCTTGCAATTCTTCTTGGGCCAATATGTAGGCACATGTAGGTCTAGTTTATCGCTAACTCGTTCTCCTTATTTAAAACAGGTTTGGCTCGATCAGTTTTCATCTATTCTACATTCCTCGTCTCATCAAACCGTTACATACGCCTTTCAAAAGCGCTTGTGTGTGGTTGTCTTCTATCAGGATACTTTTCGTGATAACAAACAATTCTTTTCAGTTGCTTCTAACACATAAATGATATCGATCATTTCTTGTCTATTACAATTCATCTTTGCGTCTTACAATAGAAATTGTACTTAGTTTTTAATATAACATTCAAACACCAGCATTACTTGTCAATTCAAATTTGTATTCTTGACAGTTTAATTTCATTTAACAACAAATTTAAAGAGAGACAAGATTTGTTGACTTTTTTGTGTTATTTACAGACGAAGAATAATTTTCATTATAACGCTACTGAAAAACCTCATTTTATTCGCATAACTAATCAAAATAGGTGGTTTCCTAACGTCAAATATACCTCTAATATTTTCGAAAAGTAAGTAAAAAAAGAACTTTATCCCATGTTTTTAATAAAACAAAATTTCACTAAACTATTTAACTTTAAATCGACTGAAAATTTTGTTCAAGTCCGTGTCATCTAGGATAAAATTAACACTTAGATTTTTCGGGAAACTCAATGACACCCAAATGCGGGAGAAAATAGAGAAAATGTGCCAAATTTAAAAGCACACTTTTTGAAAGAAAAAAAAGGTTAAAGTTAAATTTTTTGGATTATTTTTTTCATAATCAGCGTCAAAAATACGTCCGATATATTTTTTTTTACAAAATAAACAAATCTGTATTTCTCGCTGGCATCGTTTGTGGGGCTGGATCGGTAATATGGGATGGCAAAAAATGTACTGTCTGTGGGTGTCGACTCCTTCTTGAACCCAAATCCGCAATCTGTTTTTTAATATCTCACTCCGTTGAGGACCTGGCAAAATGAGAGCTGTCAAACTTCGACAGAAAAAAAAATGCCATTTTCGCTTTCCAGAAAAATTCAACATCCAGTAGGATAGTTTATAAAAACACTTCTATATGCATAGGTACTGATGTAATTTAAGAAGTATATAAATTTTTTTTATCGAGAATCTTGTAAGCTTTTATTCTATATACATCATCTTATCGTATGACATAGAGAAAATGAGTTATCGTACAAAAACCAACTTCTTCTAGCTAATTTGCATACTTAGGGGTTGCCGCTCATTTAGGGTGGTAGAATTTTTGATTTATTTTCCGAGACTACCAAATCGAGCTATATAAAAAAAATTGCTTAATAACATTTTCATGTTGTTTTTTTTTCAGATTTGCAAACATTGTTGTAACCATCTGTTAAAAAAATCGATCTATGTCTGCTCCCTCAATTGCTGTAGCATTGAAACGGTCATGTAAAAAAGCATTGTAACGACGTGATCCGGTCATCCATCAAGATTGGACAGCCGAGCAGACAAGCATAAAGGAATATTCCTACGTTATGTCGTAGTAATTTTAATTGTAAAAGTAAAATGGAAATGGTCGTGCACTGTATGCTTTTATAAATCTAAATATCTTTGAAAGGTTTAATTTAAACACTTGGCGATTAATTGTATTTTCATCATTAACTTGGCTCACAAATTTTATACATTTTTTTTTCAAATCGTCAATCAATAATAATTGAGTCAGTTAGTTGTAGTGTGGCGAAAGTATTTTCTGAGAAACTTTGCGTTGCTGATCCTTGATTTTAAGAGAGGAATACGATCTTTCACTTACGGTTATTCACACCATAATCCTTCTTTGACCATTTTTCACTTTTGTCTCATATTAAACATGATTGTAAAAATACAGACGCTCACGTTCTAAAGAGCTGAAATTTCATAATGCCCGAAAAAAATTAAAATGTAGACTTCATTAAATCAGTATTTTTTAATATTGGGCATAATAAGAATTTTAAAAAAGTATTAGTCCTAGCTCCAAGATGCATAAATTATGTAGTCAAAAGAAACTTGCGAAAAGATAACTTGAATATGTAGATTTACACTTTTTATACTCCCTTATTGGACAATAACCCAATATAAGGTTTGTGGGGTCTATACAGAGTGGTTCACGTTTTATGGCTACATTTCGGAAATATTATAGGTGGATATCTTAATGTAAAATATTGTAAAGTATTCTTCTTTTAAGTAATAGTTATTACGAAATGATCGATATGACTTATGTGTTAGGAGCAAGTGAGCACTATTTTTTAATATTGGGCATAATAAGAATTTTAAAAAAGTATTGGCCCTAGCTCCAAGATGCATAAATTATGTAGTCAAAAGAAACTTGCGCAAAGATAACTTGAATATGTAGATTTACCCTTTTTGAGTAAAGACAAACTCGACCTACTCAAATTGTTCTTACTGTGGGCAGCCATTATAATTTATAGATTTTCCTTAAACGCACATTTTACGGCTAATAACAAATTAAAATTAAATTTTAAAGTTTTGCAAAAGAGCAGAATAAATTAAAACAACCTAGGAACCCTTGAAAGTTTAATCAAAATCTTTTAGTCAGTCATGAAAAATTAATGTTATAATAAAAATTAATTGTTTCTGAAAAACATAAAGCCGACTTAAGAAAGCACTGAGGAATTAAACTTAGAGATTTGACTTATGAAGTCTGTGTCCAACTAATATTTGATTATTTAGAATTCATAGTTTTTAACGATACTATGGTCTAGCACCTTAATAAATATCTATTTGCCCCTGGTTATACTAAATTGACGCCAAGTTCATAAGCCAAATCTTAAAAATCGTTTTTTTTGTTTTTATGGATATATTATGGTATAAATAGATACTACTAAATTTGTGTATATTCTGCACTATTTCTTAACTATATCAATGGCGCCGCGTTTGTTAAACTGAGTAGTTTTTTTATTTGAATTTTAAGCCTCTAGTAAGAAATCGCTGTTTACCGATATATATATATATATATATATATATATATATATATATATATATATATATATATATATATATATATATATATATATATATATATCTGTAGCCCCAGTAGGTGGCACCAAGTGTTATGCGTGGCTCGTGGAACTTTGCCACTTATACAGATGTTTTTGTTTTTGATTGTGTCGCATCGAGGATTTCTTAATTGAGATCTCCTTGGAAAACAAGCCTGCTTGACGAGGGTAAAGGCCCAGAAATCGATCGCAGGAGGGGAATATGCACAATCGAAAGCAATGTCTTATATATGTATATATATATATATATATATATATATATATATATATATATATATATATATATATATATATATATATATATATATATATATATATATATATATATATATATATATATATATATATATATATATATATATATATATATATATATATATATATATATATATATTGTAAGTACATCAACACATTTTCATAATTTATATCATTAACAGCACTTTCCATGCAAGGAATTAAATCAATTTGTCAGAAATTCACGTTTTTCGGTACACTTTGTTTTACTGCGCATGTTCATTACAACTTAGAGAGCTGTTTTGGTACTATAGCCACCCTGAAATGTTCGTTTACAATATGGTGAAAATTGCAGTAGTGGTAGAGAAAATCACGTACATACACACATACAGCTCAAAATCTCCCTTTTTTGAGGGTGATGTAATTTGCTCTGTGTCCATTTGAGAGGAGCTGTTTATATGCTTTTAAGAAAAAATACGCTTTTTGTTTTCTCAGCGTCAACCGTATTAATATATTTCGATTTGGCTACATGAAAATCTAAAATTTACTATTCTGTCCTTATTACATAAGCTACTTTACATTTCCCTTTTATCGTCATATTCAATTCGTGTTCATCTCAAGCTCGCATCTCTGGCCGGAACGAGAACAAAAAGGAAACATATCCATTTTGGTTGTTTTTGCTTCCGGTTTGACCGAGGTCTGTTTCAGAGCAGGTCCTGCGGTCATTCTATTAGCATCTACAATCTAGATCGAGCAGTTCTTGTCGAGACTGACCCTTACTTCCACTTCACACGTTATTATGCCCCGCTCTTATCTTGGGCGCACATTAGGGCCCGCTTTAATGTGTAAAATACTGCCTTGACACTTTGTTCCTAAGTGGCTCTTTTGAATTTGTTTCTGGGGGTTAAACTTTGCGTATCCCGACAGTGGACTCGAACTAAAGTAAAATGTGTTCTCTGAAATAAATGTGTTTGCATTTTAAATGCATATAGTATGGCAAACTGTTCGGTAGTGATTGTAAAAGTGCAAACTACCGATCATTTTGCAGGAAGTGGTCAGCGTGTTTCTAATAAAGGTCATATCAATCATGAGTAAGGAAATTTAGTAGTACATCAATTTTGAGATTTTAAATTACTTTTAAAGGCAGGGGAATGGGCACTACAGACTGGTCTAACATGAATGGAATTTTTTGAAGAAGCGCTGATTTTGTATCCAGAGTCTTTTTTCAGAAAGTTTATACATAAGTTGTCAGTTTCTTATAACCATTACTATTTCTGCAGCAATCGATTCATTAGCCAACAGCAACAATATATCGTAGATCGACATAGCTGAATTTTATTTATTTTATTATGCGAATTAACAATATGTCAGGTAAAAGTCTCAATTGGCTCCGATTTTAAAGATATATAGTAACTATAAAATATATATAGTAAATATAAAAAAGGTATGCTAACCTTCCTAAAATTTCGGCAATTCTATCATAAAATGAGATATGATGATGATTTAATGTATCAGGTATACATTATAGGAGGGTAAAATAAGTACAAATTAAATCGTAAATTGTTAGTTAACCCTATTGTTATCGTCGGTTTATTGAGAGCTGACATTTTTTAAAACTTGGTGAGTTTTGAAGCAATGACCCAAGTTTTTATAAATATGCCGGATAATTTTTTTATATATAGTGAAATCAACTTTGAGAAGCTAAAATGTGAAAACCTACCATTTGTATTTTTGTTGCAAAATTGGAGATCAGGACAACACAACAAAGTAGAAAAGGGTGTTCAATAACCTTCCCTATCATCTGGCGAGAATCTAAAGACCATTTAGTGATTGTTATTTTTGTTTGATGGCTTATATTAAAAAAGGCATACCCAACAAGAAAAGTTTCGCAATACAGTATCCAGGTCTACAGTCCGCCATGCGCCCGGTGCTTCATACTGACAACTGACGAATTGCCTATTCGTGATCCACCTGAAGAGTATGACGATGAAGATATATATTTACATGGTAGTGTACTAAATGATTTTGCCAACCAATCAACCTTGCAAGACTTCTATTTTGTGTCTGATTTTTCTCGACTGCAGCAGTGAATTTACTACAAAATAAAGTAAAAGTTTCTGTGTACCGAAATTAATATCGTTTTTTTTTAAGATAAAAAAAGAACAATTAGGTAGTCTGTAGAAAAATTGAGGGAATAATGGTTGCTTTAAATATTGACGATGATTCAAAATATTCAAACGATAATTAATGGGATAGTACAAAAGTGATTCTAAAATTACAGAGGGAATTTTTGTGGGTCCTCAAATTAGTAAATTTTTCAAAAATGCAGAATTTGATTCCGTGCTCGAAGGTAATAAAAATTGTGCTTGGAATCGTTAATCTTAATCTTTTTTGGGGAACAAAAGAACAGAACATTACAGAGATCTTGTTGCCCAACTTCGTCATTGCTATTAAAACTTAGGGTGTGATAGGTCACAGACTGAGGAACTTAACTTTTTTTTATTTGTCTAACAAAACCTAGTTTTTTGAATTCAACTTCACCCAAGTAACTAAAAAGTAGCTACTAAAGAATATAGTTGACTCGCAAAAAAAATCTAAAATATTTGTTAGAAATTTTAATTTATAGGCATATACAATGAACATATAAAATACAGACAGATAACAATATATTGTTGGTTTAACAAAAGCAATTGCAACCATTTTGAAGGCATTTCAAGCGTCTTTTTCTTTGCCTTCAAGTATGGAATCGAATTGCGCATCTCCGGAAGCACGGCCTTCTCTGTCCATAGCCTTCAAAAAGTTTTTCATAAATCCCAATTTTATATGAAGAGGCGGTAGTAAAATCTTTTCAGGGGGAACTAATGGCGCGCTGGTTACATTTTTCTTTTCTATCTTAAACTCTCCGATTTTGTTCGACTGTCCCATTCGCAGAGGAAGCAGCAACATTTGCTATAACCTAGTTGCATTCTACGCAAAATTGCCACAACTTTTACTAGTCTCCAGTAACAATTTCAAATGGCTATACATTATAGAGTAACACAGCTTCAAAACTGACTTTTGCGAATCAATGAAATGTCTCCAGTGTTTTGGATCATAGTCTAGATTTAAAACTGCTATTAATCCCTTAATGTCCCTACAGGCTAAAAAGTTGTTATCTATGTTAAAAAATGATTTTAGGTTTTTCTGACGGCTTGGGTACACAGAAAAATTTCCTCCTTTTTGAACTAAAATCCATTGTTGCAAACGAGAGGCCAATAGTTCTGCATTTCTCTTGGGCAATTCTAAATTCATTATAAGGCTACTTAATTCATTTTGACTAATTCTGTGAGATTTTTACTGGGAAATTCGCAGGCAAAATCAGAGTCTTGCTAGGTTGATGAGCCGCCGACATTTTCCGGTACACTACCGTTTGTATCCGTCTGATCATCATCAGAATTAAGGGTATATTCTTGAGGTGGATTAGGTACAGGCATTCGTTCCTATGAGGTACCGGGTGTATTGCGGGACACTGTATCGCATACCTATTTTTCACCAAAAACCCCTTTTTGATGGAAGGTGTCAAGCAAAGGTTTGCAAGTTGGTCTTCTGGCCAGATCATAGGAACCGCGAAGGGCATCTTACGCTTTTTCACACTTAGCTAGCCGCGAATGTTGGATGCACATTGGTTGCAGCAGTTATGGGAAGCAATTTTTATCCTGGTCTCCAACTTTGCAATCAAGATACAAGTGCGAAACCTTTTTTTATTAAAGGGTAAGGGTACGTTTCTGATCACAAAAGTCACTTCACCATAGGTATAACAAAAATGATTCTGCTTATTTACACAAACTCGCGACAACTCTCTAATTTTTCAAATACGAACAGCTCTCGACAAACTAATGGTTGATATATAACTAACTAACAATTTGGGATTTATTATACATCAGTAAAATTAATTTCCTTGATTGACATCTAGATTACTTTTCGGAAAATTATGGTGCAGTTAGTGATGAGCACGATGAGAGGTTACAAGACAAATGGGGTTGTGAGATGTTGGCAGACTACTGCTGGACTATTACAAGAGATGCTCCAGCAGCACAAATTTATTATTTTCAAATTACGAGTCATATATGTTTAAGATTGGCTTAAAAGTTAACCTCCTATGTTATTTCACGTCCGCTACTGTCTAATACGTCCACGCAAAATTCTAATAATTCTATTGTTAACAAAATTACACCGTATTTCATAGAATTTAATAGAAACATATGTTAATTGCTTACTTTACCAGTAACAACGAACGGAATTCTCAAATATATTTTAGTTTGGCATACTGCAAATGCTTTAAAACATCTCCAGAATTTAAACATAACCAAGTTATTCAGAGATATGGTAAAAGTTCCAAGAAATCAAGAGGGATTGTTTGGAATAGTTTTAATTTATTATAAATACATGCAATTAGTTGTATTTAAAGCTATAATTTATTTATTCACTAAGTAGCTGATGGTTAGTAGTTTTATCTTTCCTTAAGAAGTTTATTACTGTTTTAAATAATTACTGTCGACTTCAAGTTAATACTTTGACACATTCAAAACAATGATTAATTTTATAAGCTATCAAATAGCAAAGTAGTTCGGATCTTGATAGAATAATTATTCTATCAAGATCCGAACTACTTTGCCCACAGAATTAGATATAATAAGGGAAATTGCCTTAAACAACTGTTTCCAATGAAAACATTCAACACACTTTTTTATATATTTATGAACAAATACAAACTCTCTTTTAACTTAATACATAATAATCTAATTAATACAAACAAATTCAGAGTTTTAACATATTTTGAAAATATATCTCTACATTCAGCTAAATTTTTTAAGCCATTTAATTAATAAATTTAATATCTCGATATCATTTAAAACAAACAATACTTTAAAACAACATATAGTTAGAATCAAAGACAAAAAGAATAGTCTTGAGAAATCTGGAGTTTATTCCCTTCATTGTAGAGAGTGCCCTGATGTTTACGTATGACAATCGGGTAGAACAATTTCGACAAGGATCCAGGAACAGCTCAGTTTCGTTACAAAACATCAAAATACAGAAATTTCTAACACAAAATCAGCCTTTGCGAATTATTTGTTATCTTCAAAACATCGTTTTTCCATATCTGAAAATTTAAATATAATTCACGAATGCGATTAAGATAAGAAGTTGGATCTTTTGGAAAAGATGGAAATAACAAAAGCTAAACAGTGCCCCATCCTTACCTGCGTTAATGAAATATTTAATTTTGAGCCACATTTGATTTTTAACAATATTTCAAAAGAATAACTATATATTCTTATTTTGTATAATTCTTCTTGTTTTTATTAATGCAGCATGTACTTTACAACTGTTAGTCAAGTTCGTTCTAAACAATTTCTTCTTTTTTCGTTTTGACCTATCGCCTCTCATCAAATAAATTTACATCGACGTCTCTGATTGGTCATTCAAGCGTAGCCTTGTCTCTTTAAAATTATATATTATTCAGTTGTATTTTCTGTTCTAATGTATATTCATTTTAGATCTGATGAAGCCCATTAGAGCGAAACATGTAACCTATTCTTAATTTATAAACTTATTTTTGACTGAGACCTAGACTTTGTGTATATTTTTTAGTTTGTTCCTAAAGGATATGGCAACGATTAACAAATAGATTGCAAATCAACTTCAAAATGTTATAAGTGTAAGAGTAACTTAACTTTTAACACATACAAATTTTTGGCGATTTAAAAATATAAGGAAATGCAATTTTTACTTGCATTTATTATTCCAAATGTAATGTAGGTTTTTCTTAGTATATTCAAAGTTAAACATACTCGTAGTTGAATAAAACTTGATCTACATAGAAATGAATATTGTATTACGTAGTTTTCAATTATTATAAATTTAATGCTTTTCTAATTCAATAATACAGAGCTTGTTGATGCCATGTGCAGACTCCGTTGATATCAAGGCGAAATTTTATGTGTACCATACTAAGACTGTAATCTGTAGTTTAACGAAAAGGCTTTTAATATGCAATGTGCATTGAATATATAGAAACAGTGAAATTTTCACCAAATGTTGATAGTAATTGTAGTTTAAAATACCTAGAATAACTTCAATTTTATTTTTAAGATAGTAATTATTAATAGTAGCAATCCTCTATATTACTCTGAATAATTATCGTATTTAGTCCAGAACCACAAAAAGTATTAGTTTTTCTGGTAAAAGTTTACAATATTCGTGGCATAGCTAAAAGCTACTTATCCGATTGACTTAAAATCTTGGTCAAAAATTAAGGGTTGTTTGGGGATGCAATGGTACAATTTTGGCTGAACAAAATGGTGGCCTATGAAATGTTAAAAAAGTTATTGTTAAAAAAACTACTATCTACTTTCCTATTTACCTCAAATTTTGAACTAAAATCAACTGAACTGGTAAAATTGTGGTATGAGTTAAAGGTGGCGGAACAAAGCTAAATAAAATGTTTGTAATCGTGAAAGTCACCCTCCTAGAATTTTATAGATTTTCACGCCAAAAAACGTGTTTTCTCGATTCCGTCGGTATGTCTGTCGATCTGTCTGGCTGTTCGCAGCACAGCAAAAAACTACTTCCCCGACTGATACTTAAAAAAGAGCATGAAAAAATGACTTAATAGATTGATTTCAAATTTTTTGTAAGAATTAAGTGTAATATTGAGATAAATCGGTAAAATTGTGGTACGAATTTAAGAAGGCCGAACAAAATATCGGTTAAATAAATTGTCTAAAAAATTATAATAAAAATCTTTGTTATTAACTTTTTAATTCTGCACAAAAATTAGGTGTGATGTAGCTATACACTTGTAGAATTTTGGTATCAATTCAACATGCGGTATAATAAATTTTTAAAAAAATCAGTTACTTACCCAATATATATTTTAAATTATGCCCAAAAATCAAGTGTGGCATAGGTAGAAATTAGTAAAATGTTGGTGCGGATCCAATATGGTGGAACACAACGGCGCCCATTAAAAATGTTTGAAGAGGCAATATATGAAAATGTGTTACTAAATGACAATATTCAGAACTAAATTTTGTCACACTTCAATATTCCTAATGAAAAGAAATATTGATAATGAATTCGGTGTAAAGGAAATTTATCGATTTTTTAAATAGTAATTAATATGTCTAATCCTGTGCCGCACTCCATAAAATAATTTATGTAGTATTAAAATAACTTTTGTCAAATTTAAAACCATAGAGAGGATTAGATTTATTTGGAAAAGTCTACAAATATCATGATATTTATTTCGACCCCCTTGTGGGGTCAACCCAACATACATTTTAGTATTTATTGTGTCAATTAAATATAATTATAAGTTATTTTTTAAACTATTTGTTATGTTTCAGTAGAAAATTCTTGAGTATTGATAAATAGTTAAATTTTTTAAGTTACGTCTATGAACTGTCATAGCGCCGAAACTAACTTACGCACCCTCCAAAATTTTTGAACAAATCTAAACTAATGGTTGGGGACTACAACATATAAAAAATGATACAAATTCACTTAAACCGTTTTTTAATATATTGTGTGCGTTCTCCTTTATCTTATAAATTTCTCACGTTTAATTATAATATTAACTGGCATGCAGCTTAAAATTTCAAGAGACTATTGGAAATTGAAATGTTGCTATATAATTACCCAGAAAACCATTAACAAAATGTAACACCATAATTATTGACTAACTGCGTTTTTTTATCCTTAACTATATACTACATGCATCGAATATTTTAAATTCTTGAAATAAAACTGAAAATTTGATCAAATTTACTCGAAACTAAATGTTGTCTAAAAAATCGTAGGTATTTTGCTGTTTGTGTACGTGTAGAAAAAAAAAGTGGTTACGTTTAAGACAAGATATCGACATAAAGGTTTTGTAACACATCTCGTCAAGACAAGATCCAAGACCAGGGACCGTGACTTGACGGTTTGATAAGGAGCCGACGACATGACTCTCGATCGAAAGAAACATAATAGAGGCTTTTTGTCGTACGATTTGCCGTTTAGCCTGAATGCACCACAAACAGTGCCACTTCAGGTTTTTTTTGCAAAATCGTTTAAATGCAAGTTTCAATAATTAATACGCTTGCAGTGTTTTAAAAATTTCTATAACGGAAATTTGATTGTGGTCTCATTTATATAATTATACTGATATACTTATATTAATGTCGAAGATCTTTTTCATCGAGAATTCTGAATTTAACAAAGCCTTTCTGGTTGCCTGTAAATCGACCACAACGTCTTTGTAAGTATTTCATCACCACGGGTTTTTAAATATAAATCTTCACAGTGTGGTTCCAAAATAAAAATTCAAAGGTGATTAAAAGAGAATTTAAAGCATTTTTTTAAAGAATACTGATAATTTTCTCAGCTATAATGTTTATTATCATAACTTTCAACGGTTATTGGCTCAAAACTGGAATATATGATGACCTTTATAAACTCTATAAATTCGTCTCAGCAGCCTGGAAGCTGATTGATTAGTTTTATGAAAGCCATAAACGTGTAACTAATCGGAATATCTGCAGAGAAAAATTTGTTGATAAACGCTAAAAAAATTTTTATTATATGATTAGACAAAATTTGTTTCAATTTTCAACTTCTTGGGGGATTTCAAAGGGATATAAGTTCATAGATTATATGTGAAAAGTGATGGGTTAGAGGTAAGCAATAGATCATAAAACGGTACCTGCAGAATTTTTTCAGATTCTAGTTTTATGAACGACCAGTGAATATTCGAAATTAATCATACGCATTATGTGATTGGTGTATCTTATTAGGTATAATCGTCTAGATTCGCAAAAAATTGTAACATCAAGTCATACGTAAAATGTGGCCATGGTTCTGCTACCAAAAACTGTTAGTGCACAACAACCCTACTCCGTGAACTTCTCAGGGAGAGAGGAGTGGGATCAGAATAAGTCTGATCTACTGAAAGGAAAGCTGTGCCTATTCACAGATGGCTCCAAAATCAATAAAGGTGAAGGAGCTTTAGCTTAAGCTTAAGCTTTAGCTTTAGCTTTAGCTTTAGTTTAGCTTTAGCTTTAGCTTTAGCTTTAGCTTTAGCTTTAGCTTTAGCTTTAGCTTTAGCTTTAGCTTTAGCTTTAGCTTTAGCTTAAAAAACGATTAAAATAATCTTAAAAACGTTAAAAATATTCTCGGACAGTCAAGCGGCCCTTAAAGCACTTAAAGCGAGTCATTGTACATCCAAAACAGTTTGGAACTACCGAAAGGCACTTGTTGGCCTGGGGAGTGAGAGATTCGTGGGACCTAAACCAGCTTTAAGAGTAGCCCACGGAACGGCCAAGCGCACAATTTTGGACTTGGTTGAGGAAAAAGCTAATCTCTAGTGGCTTAGACTGCCAGGTCTGTAACATGCAATGGCCTTTATCCCCTTTCTTTATTCCCCTGCCTATGAAGAAGAGGATAAGACAAACTCTGTTAAATATCAATAGAATTACGCTCAAAATAGCAATAGGCATATACACTGGCGATTGTAGTCTAAGACATCACATTCAGAGGATGGGGCTTGAAGATGAATGCGAGTGCCACCTACGTATGGAGGATGACGAGACAGCCAACCATGTGCTGTGTGAATGCCCGGCAGCTGCCAGGATCAGGTTCTTCATATTAGGTAGAGATACTCTGCTACCTGAGGACTTAAAGAATAGCTCCCCAAATGTAATCATAAGACTCATTCAGGATTTAGAGTTGTTTGGGGAAGTGTAAACATAGGTGTGAGCCACTATAGACCACAAAGTTGCAGTGGAGGGTCGGTTTAATTCACTCAGTTTTAACATAACCTAACCTAACGTAAAATGTATATTTGTATAAGTAAGTTCTTGTATCTTGCGCTATTTAGTGGAGTTAGTTCCAGGAATTCTCGTAAAAAAAGGAACTACGCTTCGAGTTCTTGATTTAAACATGTTTGTTGGGGGACAAAGTTTTCATGACTTGTGATAAAAACTTGTGACAAGATACTTCTAGTAGTCACCAATACGTATACTAATTTTAGGTCTTTGTATCTAATAGAACACTTAAATACTGCAATTTAATTTGAAAATTTATTCGTCTGTACTTAGACTATGTGCAAACTGATTTTTTGAAATTGAATGTTTTATATTTTAAATGTAGGATTTTTATTTCCTTTAAAATGGTAGACACCACAAAATTATTTTTTAAGCAAAAGATTGTGTTTAATTTCATAATTAATAAAAATTATAAAACAAAAACTCTGACAAAGAAATGTTTTTTTATGTTTTAAATATTTATTTCTGATAAATATAACAAAAAAAAAAACGATTATACTCCAAATTAAAGCAAGACAGTTTAAAAAGCTTATTCTTAAATAAAACAAATTTTATTATATATTTAAACAACTAATAATTTCATTTTATGGTCATTTTTATTGAACAAACAATATTTAGAAATGAAATAAAATGTTTTTATTTAGAGTTAAAATATTAATAATTAAAATTTATTTTTTTAATTTTATAATAGGCTTTTCTAACTTTTTGTCTTTTCTTTTGAGTATAATAGCTTTTTTCTTTACGTTTGGTTATAAAAATATATATATAAAATATACATTTTTTTTTTCAATATGTTTATCTTTTTTAATTAAGAAATTAAACAGAATTTCTTATTTGAAAAATTTCCTTAAATTTTTACGAAAATTTCAGGTAGATCGACTCCACTAATTTTACTCAGATGTAGAGGCAATTTGATAGCTTGCGGGATAGTCTCAGATATACAAGTATTACTATGATCATCGGCTAATCTCTATTTTTTGGTATAACATTTTCTATATTTAAGTCAAAATCCTAAAGAAGACACCTAGATGCCCCCTTCTCCCCTCTATCTACATTCTAACCAATACATAACAAGTTTCTATGAAATTCTTTTGAAAACAGCCCCGCTAGCCCCCGTTGTATAGGGGACCTACTGGTGGCAGAGGTCCGGTGATAATAATAATCCAAGGAAAACTATGGACAATTTTTTTAACAATTATTTGAAGAGAGCGGCCTTGCAAATCCCAAGGCCTAATGAGTCTTAAATTTGGTCTTATTTTTCGTGTTACATTTATTGATAATTGTACCACTGCCGACCACGAAAACTAAACGGAAACGGACGGTATGTTTTCCATACTACTTGGAACCGGTCAAGCAAACAGTGAATATTTCCGACAAAACTAGATATCTTTGAACTCTCGTAGTCTGAGTAAATCCTACTGAACTATTAAGAAGATGTCTAGTCAAAACCTATGTAAAGAGACGTAACTCTAATGATGAAGATTTGTAGAATACTGTTTTTGTAAAATTTAGCATTTTTTATTGATAGTGGATACACTTCTTATAATATGTTAATATGTAAAAGATATTTAATAAAAATTCAAAATAGAAAATGATACTGCTTGTTCGATTGCTACCATCTTTTTTATAGATCTGAAAAAATACTCCTGATCCCGCGTAATCCCACCCATTTTTAATGTATTAAGTTTTTGAGTATTAGCGTTACGGTATTGGCTAAATGAAACATCAGTTCCCTAAGCGAAATGGAATTTCCATCATCATCGTTTGTGTACGGTTTTTCCTGAGCTGCTTCCAAAAGGAGGGACTCCGGCCCGGGAGCAAAAAATTCCAGATTTCCTCTCGCCGGCGGCAACGAAGAAAGCCTAATGGAAAAAATATACAAATTGTTGTTGGGAGACTCAAAGAAAGCTGACGGACTTTTTGTACGCTTTTGCAATATTTCAGATATAACGTTTCGTTCGAGATAACACAATATTCTTGTGGAAATCCGTTTAAAATATATGTTTTTTTTATTAATTAATATACTACAGTGTTACCAGTAAAGTGTGCATCATATTTTTTAATAACTGACCTTGGTAAAATTTGAGTTCTCAGAGAGTATTTGCTTTAAAAATAAAGCAAAAGATAAAAAAAAATTAGTCACGTGATTTATCTTACCTGTCAGATTTAATATTTTTGCAAAAAAAAACCTTTTTTTCTCAAAATTTCAAAACATGATAAAATAAAATTATATTTTTTTATATGTATTTTTTTTTTCAACTTAATTCTTCTTCGCGTAGCTAACCTAATGTAAACAAACTTGAACTAAACTATCAGTGCGCTATTACTAATAGAATCGTTTAATGAAGAATTACACTAGTTTACAGCCAGTTTGCAACTGTGGTGTGAAAGGCAATTTTTTGGTAATTTTTGGCCACTAAATGCGAAAATGATGGTAAAAACTTACTACCACATAAGATTTTTGAGCTTTTCTCAGCCAAAGTTAATATGTTTTTTAATCACAATAATTTAAAAAATAATGTTTGTTTGTTACAAAAAAAAACTAAAATCGGGTTCCAGCGCCCTCGGCAAATTTGGAGGAAGATTTAGAAATGATATTATTATTTCCCCGAAAGTGGAAAAAATCACCCCATTTAATCGAACAAGCTGAATTAAATGATCTAGTTCGGGACCCCCACTTGTCCAAAAGCATGCTCAACTATTAAGTTCAAGATTACAACAATAGAATTTAATAGCCACTGGAAACAAAGTAACAAAATTTAGGAACTGTAACAAGGAGTTGACCTCCTTTTTTACTATGCAGAATAAAGTGTGTGTTTGTGTTAATCCAAATAATGTTATGGAAAAATTAGGCTCAGCATATTACCCGGATGTATGGCATATAGATATAGATTCTTTTAAAATAAGTTTAAACGCAGTTCTGTTCCATAGGAAAGTATGTCACTTATTCTAAATGCAATAAGCTATGATACGTATAAATGGCACATATATGGTGACCTAAAGGCCATAGAACTGTTAAGGTGGATTTACCAAGCCATGCTGTTTTCTTTGTCTTTGGGACAGTAGAGCAACCAGAGAGCTGGCAGAAGAATGGCTCCAGAGAAGACAATTTTTCAACGCCAAGATAATTTAAAAATATACTTACCTCTTGTTGATCCTAAAAAAGTTTTATGACCTCCATTACACATTAAACTCGGACAGGGAAAACTTCTTAAAAAATACTTTAAACAACATTTTCCTAATCTAAGTGATACTAAGCTTAAGGAAGGAATATTTGTTGCTCCACAAATTAGAAAAATACTAAGGGATGAAAAGTTTTATCAAAAACTAAGTGATGTTGAATGAGCTGCGTGGAAGTATTATAAAAGAATTGCTTTGGAGTTTTTACAAAACAAAAAAATAAAAAACTTATAGAAGAACTACTTGAAAACTACTGAAATATAGGTTGTCACAAGCCTTATTATCACTTCACGTACTTCCATTTAAATTTTCCGAAAATATGGGTGCGGTTAATGACGAGGGAGGAGCAAAGTTCTACCTAGATATACTAACGATGGAGCAACGCTACCAAGGTAGACGGGATCCAGCTATGACCGGAGATTATTCTTGGTTTCTTATGAGAGAAAGCGATCGGGAATATAAACGAAAGTAAGCATTTGCAAAAATAAAGCAAATAAAACTGTTATCTCTGTAAATATTTTTTTTCTTAGTTTGAATTTATATATAAATTATATATACATTTTGAAATAAAATAAAAATAACTGATGCATTCAATAACTAAAAATGTATAGGTGGTGGATAATTTTGATTGTTGAATTGGAAAACAGAATGCTTTAAACTACCTCAAACTATAGCCGTAGCGTATTTGTTGGCTATTGTTATAAGTTAATTTGTTAGTCTACTTTATAATTTATATTTTGTTTGTTTTTTTTTTTAATGTAATAAAATATTTTATTCATTTTCCAAAAGGGGGATATAGAAATAGAAAAAAGTGGTTTTTTGAGTTTCGTTTATGTATTGTATGTATTAAATTAATGGATGGAAACTGGATAAAATTTGCAATCAAGTTGGATGCATTTTTTTTTACATATTTGTGTTTTCATTAACATCTAAAATAAAAAAAATATTAAAAAATGCTTTTAGGCAATAAACTTGTCAAAAATAAATAGTTTAGTTCAGGTCTGTTTACATTGGGTAAAGTGAAAAAGAACGAGAACGAGAAAAGAAAAGAGAAAACACTTTGAAGTCAACCGATAGCAATATATATATATATATATATATATATATATATATATATATATATATATATATATATATATATATATATATATATATATATATATATATATATATATATATTGCTATCGAAGCTCTGAAGAAGAAACGAATTATTTCGAAAGCTTGGCATATTAGAAAATAAATATAATATAGGCTTTTTGGCCGAATCTCCGTTATTCCGTTATACTGTAGATACATCCAGAAATTTGTTCGAATAAGTATTTATAACTGATAAAAAGAAATAATAAAGGCTTCAGGAGTAGACTTGTTCACAATTAGAAGCAATTTAATATGGCGCTGAACCCCATCCCTCAACTTCTGATTATTCAGGCCCAAAAATTAATTTGTCAGAAGTTGGCGGGGCAGACGAGAAAGGTAGAGAATATAAACCAAAACACGACAATGAAGGCAAAAGCAAGGTATTAGAAGTCATAAAACAAACACCCAGCCAGGAAATCTGGATAATCCCCCAACACCTGCCGTATTCTGTATATCGTGGCACGCGCTACAAATATTCTGACACATTGTTGTCAAATCTTAACTAAACTCTTTAGTGATTCAGAGAGATTAAAAAAATCATTTATTTGAAACAATATATTTGTCTTTGAAGGCAAAACTATTTTAATGACCTTAAATCAAAAATCTATATTTGAATATAGCTATAAGTTCATTATTTTCTCCATTAAATCGTTTTAGGAGGTTCGAGGTGGGTAAAAAATTTGTCTATGATAAATGATAAATTCTCTATTACTACTGTTTAAAGTTTAAAGTCAAGTTATCTGAAATCTTGCTAGTTTACTTATTTTTCGAGATGACAGCAAATTTTTTTGGTACCCAGGAACGTTTACAATTATGCCAAATGCCAATTTTGCAGGACAAAAGTGTGCTCTTCAAATTTCTAATTGGCTTGTTTTATAACTAGGTATTTTTTAAAAGAACTATCAAATATCCTAATACATACTGTACTTTATATTTTATGTATATATTTTTGTACATACTTTATATATCAATTTTTATACCCTAGGAATATAGATGTCTGATCTCTCGATAATACGGCAAGACAAAGAAAAACATCATTTGTAAATATTTATTTTTATTTCTGGCTAACATTACCCAGCTTTATAATATTATAGTTTTGGAGTACCTACATGTTACTTAACGTTTTGGGATCAAATTAAAGTTGGCGTAGATAATCCAAAGCAATAAGTATAGCTATGGAGTTACAAAAAAAAACAAGTTTATTAATTTTATAAAAACGGGTAAGCTTGGTATTTTTGCAACAACCTCGAATAAGTCGAAAAGTTATTATCAATAAATAGTGTCTACAAAATATAGTATATATATATAAGTTTAGTGGACAACAAAATATTTGACCCCGCCCGTACTTTTTACAAAAATACAGTTTTGTCGTACCTTGTAAAGTAAGTAAAATATTATTAGTTAATCTTGTATACCAAACAAGAAGTTACTAATTATTGTACTTACTTTCTGAAACGTTTTACTGTTTTGACACTTGGCTGGGTAATCATAAGAAATAAAGCTGATTATGGGGTTGAAATAAAACGAAATATACTTATATGTTGCAAAACTGGAAAACAATTTTAATATTGTCAATATTAAAATACAAATGGTTATTATCAGAAACACAAGTACACGAAATTCGGAGCATCTAATTGTAGAAGATTTTAAGATATTTGGCTGTAATAGTTCTTTTGAAATACCTTGTATAAAATTCACTGTTTATATATTTTGCCAAAGAGAACGTTAAATGTTAAAAATAACCAAATAAAATTTATTATAACCCAAATTACAAACTCCATGGCTTAAACACGAAATTAAAGAACCAAAAAACAATAAAATTGTGCATTGTTTAGGCTATTTTATTTTATTTATTTGTCTTCATAATTCAATTTTTATATGTTACCTTACCTAAACATTAAAGAGGAACATTTTGTAGAGTCTGTAAAAATAAATATATAATAACAATGAGATACAAAACCAATCACGGATTAAAATGATGGTTATTTCATATTATATAGTAATATATTAAAATCAAAGACAGTTATTAAATTATTACTTTTCTAATTCGTTTTTCGTCAAATCGATCGATCGTTTAGGAACAAATCGATCATATTAGCATATCATTTGCCAGCCTGAGCAATCACGTAACAGGCTCATTAAAGCCATAGCTGGAGTCTCTCAGGTGCCTTCAACTGTACAGAAAGGTGATATCCCGATATCTATGGGTGTTCTTCGCTTGCAATTCAAAGTCAAGTTTTTAAAAAATAAATATTGCCAGTCTCTATAGGCCCACACTCGAAAGCAGCACTTAAAAATTTGTTCTGAATACTATCGATAGATTTGGTGTGTCACACTGCGGGGACCGCACCGTGGAGTACTGATGATCTCCCTGACTCATATTAAAAAATGTTCAAAGAGTATACCAAAAGTTCCTTGGAATTTCTACGAATGAATCCCAATATGTTCAATGACTGAGATGCCACATTCTAAATGTGAGTGGGAAATGAAATCTCAATATCAAACTCAACACTAAAATCTCGAATTCTGTCCATAACCCTGACAGGAATCTCTTATATGCGATAAGTAAATAAAACTTTTTATGTTTAATTCTATATGATTTAAAATGCACCATCGATAAAAATTGTTTAATTCAATTTGCATCAGACTGACATCCATGTCAGACTGAATAGACCGGTAAATCTTAATATCATCTGCAAAAGCCAAGAACGATCAGAGCATATTAATCTACACTGTGGACCACTTTTGTTTAATCTGACCATCAGTGATGTGGGCATCTCTATTAAACTCTGTGGGACTCCAGATACGCCTATTGTATCAGCATTGTAACGGGGAAAATAAAAATATACATACATGTATGGATAAGAGATTCTTATTGATATGATCAAGCACAAAAACCCATCTTAATACTAGTTCAGTATAATTAATCTACCTATTAAGTTTATATATAGAATTTAAGTTAAAAAAGCTAGTAGTTAGGAATTAAGTACTACATACCATAATATTTAGACTGAGATAGTTGGCAACATTGTGAACAGGAGCAGAAATAAGCTATAAATCGTGTCGCCGGGAATGACACTTCACTAACCGCTGCTAACAACTCCCAAATTGCCACGAAGGGAGCCGTTCGGCTCCTGGGGCCCGCAGTGATAACCTGATAAATGCTTAAGCTTATTTTGCACACTTTGAAATCGGCAATCTAATTAGACGATAAAACAGTCTAGAGACTAGTGACGTTATTGTCAATATGAGAATTCTAACTTATGTTAAAAATAAAACATATTATTAAAATATGAATGTCACAACCGAGCAATACACTTTTGGTTTCAGAAATCAGAAAACATAAATTCCGGCAAATGACTAATTAGTTAAAATATACTATAATGTTAGACAAGTATAACTTTTCTAAAATTATAGTAGTAAGTACACTAGAAAAGACGGAGACGATTATTAGTAATAATAGTTTAGAGACTTTGTTTACCTCTTCAGGTAGTTCCGATCGTTTATAATAGCGATTGTCTTAGTAATTTACGTTACAAAGCCGGTGGGTGACTTATTAGGGTACTAGTTGTTTAAGAGGTTAAATGAGGCCAAACAACAAAAGTATCATCAATATATCTGAACCAGTGTTTTGGTTTTTCAGTGGAGCGGATGTTAAAGTAATATCCTCAAAGGCTTCCATGAAGATATCTGCTACCATAGGCGATAGAGGAAATCCCATCGCTGCCCCTGAAGTTTGTTTATAAAAAGTTCCTTGAAAATGAAACAAATAGATGTAAAACAAGCTTCCACTATGTGTATCAAGATTTTATTATGATTTAATATGTCTGATATACTGGATATTGAGTCGATGACAGGAACATTTGTGTATAGTGATTCTACATAGAAACTCATCAAAGTATCTTCGGGTTCCAACTGGATTGCCTTAAGTTTTTCCACGAAATGTACAGAGTTTTTCATAAAAGAATCTGTTTTTCCAGTAAATGGATTAATGCTTTGCAAACAGAAGGAGTAGATAAAATTTCTTGTTCCTGTGGAGAAGTGTATGTGGGAAAAACAGGACGCTCAATATCAACTAGATTTAAGGAACATGAACGATGTATTAAAAAGAAATACATTTTTTAATTTGCCTTTAGCTGAACACCAGCATAACACTGGCCATATTATGAATGTAAAGGAAACCAAGGTTCTAGCATCGGTTCCAGGATTTTATAAACGAAAAATTAGAGAATCTGATGAAATATTTGAAGAATCTAATGAAATATTTAAACATACAAAATATTTTAATAGAGATACGGGTTACGGTCTACATCCCACGTGGAAACTGATCTTAACACAGGGTCATGGTTCGACGAGCATAAGTAGGGTAGAAAAGCTCGCCTGAATCTCTTCGAGTTCATTCAGTGTTCAGAGCTCGTGAAGTAAAAATCCCTGAAGATGCCTCGTGCAATCGAAAGCGAAACGACGGATAGTAATTCCAATTTGACACGGCCTAATCCCAAGAACCATGAACCAGAGCCGTAAAATGTACCGTTATATATTATTTTATTGTCTTAAAAGTCACTTCTATCGCGAGATTCCTATATCGTCAAATTTGTATACATCACACCTAAGAAAATATTAATGATACAAATGAAGAAAGATTTATTGGTTAAATAGTAACAAATTTTAAACAATGAAAATTATTTATCTGATACAAACTGTCAATTCAAATGTAATAAACCATTGTTTTATAGCGTCTACCTACTGAGGCAGGTCGAAACAACGGTGAATTAAATCGCTATATATTAACAATCTGTTTTAACATGTATTACAGTTATTTCTGTTCCAAATAAGTTAAGCCTTCTTTCGCACTTCTTTTGTAATAAATATTACTTTTCAAAGAACAGATAAATAAAACACTATGAGTGTCCCAAAAACAGGTTCTTCGAAACAAGCATTTAAGTAAATTATTTTAATTGAAACTAGTGATAAGTAAAAAACAGTTAATTACAAAAATTTAATAGTCTGATCTAATAGATTTTGCAACAAAACCATCAAGCTTTACCAAAATTATAAATATTGTGATAGATCCACAACGATTATTTTGTAAAATGTCCTTTTTTTAAACAAATATCTGTTACTCTGTAAGGAAAACTTAATGCAACAAAAGTATTATACAAATCGATATACGAATATAAATGATCTTCATTTAAAACAAAAAAAAGTCAGCAGTAATTGGATATAAATGGAATCATCATTCTAATTTATAAAAGGATTAGCTATTACTGCAATATATTCAAAATCCGTTTCAATTTTAGTCATATTCCATCAGTTAGTGATAACAGCGTCATTATGGAAATCATGAATAAGAATGAACAATTAAAATTTTTATTTTATGATACCTCAAGATAGCGATTTTCAGACGAATGTTCTAAATTCTAAATTTTCTCTAAAAATTAATAATTTGCACCCTTAAGTACCTCTATAAACCGATTATTAGTCCAATCGAAAAACTAATAAAAACACTTGGCCATTTATTTCAATCCATATCTTAATTTTTTTATATATGAAAGGGTTAAGTTGTATTGTCACGTGAACTGTGTTCGCATGCCAAATTTAATGTTAATCGATAATAAGGAAGTGAGTGAAAAATCCATTACATTATTTGAACCAGACAGAGAAGTGAAACTAATAAAAGCGTGGTAAAAATAATTAATTATACGTCTTGTCCCGTCAGATCCTTCAAGAAATCTTCTTTCTTTGTTTTAACGAAATTAATCGACCTTTTTTATTTTGAGGCCGAAAGGACCACGAAATTGGACGAGCGGAACAGATTTTTATAAATTTTAATAACGCTACCAAATTGAGTTTGGTGTCATTAATATCTATCAGTAGCGGTAATGATAAATACATCGGTTTTTTATTTTATTTAGCTGCATTTTGTGTCTTAATGTGATAACAAAACATTAAAAAATTAGTTAAAAAAAAGAATTAGTACATTCCTATTGCCTAGAATTTTGACTACTAAGGTTGAAGTAACTAATTGTTGGTCAGAGTAAACGGGAATAGTGAAATATTTTTAAAATGAGGAGTGATATTGACTAAAATTTTACTGTATATTAAGTATTTTAGGCGTAATGATATACTAAAAAGTTACAGGATCTTAAACACATTTCAATATTTTATTTGTTCTGAAAATTTGCCAAAAAGATTTTTATTTTCTAACTGCTTACCCAACTTAATCCTTAGTGAAATAAAAAAAAAACAATTTTGAAATTTTTTAAATATTAATTTTTTTTGCAAAAAATAGATGTTTTCTTACATTTTGAGCTGTGGTTTTTTATTATTCCCCTGTAGTAAAGTTTTGTTAAGTCTTATTTCTAGAGTTTTGTAGGGCCTGGAATTTTTAAAAAATATCTCGAGTGTGCTAAAATTATTTTAAAATTAGGTAAACACTCCGTTCCTAAAATATTTATATTTGAACACTCTGTAGCATAAAAATGAATTTAGATTTAAACATTTTCATATGTTTTAAGGAGTACTGAACATTTTCCCCAAATAGACTTTTTATTTTTTATTCTAATTCAAAATGCAGGTCTTCCATTTAGAGCGAGGTCTTCTCATCTGAAGATTTTTTTTAAATGTATTCATGTACAAAATATTTAGTTCGTTATTTAAAAATTATTTTTATCTATACAAGGTGCTCCAAAAAATACCTATATTTTTTTAAATGGGGCAATTTTTGAGAAATTTCCATTACTTTAACACTTTCTTTATTTGATAATTGACACTTTTAAGAGCAAAATATATAAGATAATGTGTATTTCTTACAAATCCATATGTTTTGTAGATTTTTGTATTTTGTATATAACATTATACATCAGAACGCATTTGAAGGCTCTGTACAAAAAGTCCCTAAGTGACATTTTTGCTGTTTTGACATTTCATGTACATTTGATTAGTGTAGTTAGTTTACGTGTAAAAACTTCTTAAATATAATATTTATTTATTTCATTTTGTGATGCTAATTTCTGTGATAAAGGACCTAAGTGTTGTAAAAATGCTCAAGTTAAGAAAACGTACCAAGTGATATGACGTTTTTTGTATTTAGCTCTGTTTATTGTCGTGTTGTCGCATCTATTCATTTCTTGTGACAACTGTTTCTCACAGAATAAAATCAGATCTATTTAAATTTCCTCCGGGCATCAAGATTATTTTAAGAGGTTGTGGTGTACTAGCTCATTCCAGGACATTTCGTGATGCAAATATATCGCTGTTATTTGGGGGGGCATGAATAAAGGATATCTACAAACGATAACGTAGGTAACCTTAACTACTGTATAAAGTTTATCCAAAAGTGGGGGAGGCAAGAATCCCTTTGAAACCGCGTTCTTGGAACACACCTAGTGAATATAGATCGTCCAGCTTTTCTAATACTGACATTGCCAGAATACATCTTCCGTTTGGATGGAAAGCAATAATGTCCTTTGGCGATCGAAAAAATTGTCCAATTTCCTTGTGTGTGTTGAGGATTGTTTTCTCTATTTCCGATTGTAAAGAATTTTGGTCACAAATCGCGAGGGCTCTCCAACGAATTAATAACTGATCTTCTGTGCCGAATGATGATGTTCTATATAAAGTGTCTTTTAAGGAAACAGCCCCTTCCCTTCGTACAAGAACATCGAAAAAAAAATCTGCCTTCTGATTCAACTGCTATTGTAAATTTTATATTAGGATGTTGCTAATTTAGTTGACCAAGAAACAAGTGAATATTTTCTGAACCATGAGACCATATGACAAATGTGCAGTTTATATATCTGAACCACAATTTTTTACTTTACTGAAGATGACTTTAAGTTTCTCCTCAAAAGCTTTTATGAAGATATTGGCTACCACATATGCTAGCGACCATTGGCGCTCTTGAGGTTTTTCATAAATAGTTCCTTGAAAACGAAATATGTTGGTCTAAAGTATCTTCAATCAGATCTAAAAGTGAGTTGTTAATATTATTATGGTGAAATAGGTTTGATATTATTGAAATTGAGTTAATAATAAGGACTGACTAAGACATCTTTTAGATCTATTTTATTGAAAACTCTATTGGTCTACAACAGCTTTAAGGAGAAGCAGTATCGAGTTTCTCCACATCCTACCTTTTCCAATGTACTTTACTCGAGTGCAACTTTGGATAAATATTCAAGCAAACATAGTATGATAAAAATGCGTCGCGTTGATGTAGTGCGTATTGACGTGTACGTGTACGCACACATCCTCTGGTATGGACTAAACTTACGCCTCATTGTAGTCTGTCAATTTTTAAGTTGACAGATAAAAGCTCAGAAGGTAATATCATAGTATGGCAGTAAGCAGAAGAATTAAGGTCTTGGGATACTCCAAAAATATTTTTTGTGCTAATTTCTTTACCACTCTATCGCTTGTTTTAATTTGGGTTTTTGCTACACAGATACTACACACACAATTAAAAAAGATGTTCTTCTGTTTGCGATATGAATTTATTTTTAGTAAGTCTCTCTGGTGTAAGATATTTTTAAATCCAAGTTTTCTTACACAATTATTTACACATAACAGACATCGTATAAATAACTACAGGTTTATCAGTAAAAGAATAACTGTTTTAACTACTCTATGCTATTTGCTGGTAGTTGCCTACAATAGTAATATTATTAATACTTCAATGATATTTAATAACATAACTAAAAAATTTCTTTTTTTAACTTTTAAAGAAATATGGCTATTATGGGATAATACTGCTAAATTGAATAGTCGAGCTGGGGCTGAAGGGTAAAAATAGCACACACTATTTGCGGTATTCTACTAAGTTTTAGTTCTAGGTAGCTAATTTCTGTACTAAAAATCGGCTTGGAATGACCTTGCAAAGTTGTTCTTGCATTTTAAAAACGGAGAAATATCAAAATTATCAGCAGAAAAAAATCGTCCGAGTCATGGCATCGCATCACATTGACCAGTAGCCGAACAGCAGTGTCAGTGGCATCATTTTTCAAAAGGCGTAATCGGGCGATGACGATGCAGCTTTGACCTACTCTCCGGCGAATAATGAATTGATCCACATTTGCGCTCTCTATGGGGGTTAGATTTGTCCACGGGGGATCTATCCACACCACCGTATGCAGCCTAGTGTTACTTGTGTCGGGGTCTGACGATTTTAATTTTAATGCTTCGCGTTTTTCATCAGAATGCTATATTTGCACAATAGAGCAGTTACAAAATTTATTACAATTTGGGATCAAAAGTAAATATGTATTTTTTGTCTGTTAGTAACGGAGAAAATACATACATATTAATTTAGAAAGTGCTTTCTTTATGATACCACCCATACGACCTCCAAAATTCCTTACATGAGACTGAAAAGTATTTATATTTGATTAAAATTCTTATATTTTGCTCCAAATTAATTCAATCTTTATACAAAACAATATTCATACCTGGTCCTGAAGTGCTTTCTGGGACAAATTAATATTCCTAGTCTCATTCAACACCGTCGAGTAATTCTTTTTAATTCCGATTTGTTACACAGATCTGTAATAGTTTTAACAATATGGCACTTAAACTAATATAATGAAATGTTAAAAAAATTACGACTTAGAGTATTAAAAAGGATAATCTAATAGAATTAGAATTGGGCAATTTGGATGAGTAATGCAGTAATTTTAAATGTGAGAAATATATCCAAGTTATAATGTAAATTAGATAAATAACATATCAGCACTGATCGTTCTAGTCTGAAATCGCAAAAAATAACTGTCAATACTTCATTAACTAGGTTAAAACCGGACCAGGTGAATATAGATTTTCTTTTATGTATTTAGTATAATTTGGGATTAGAGCGTTCAGATTTCGTGGAGTAAAGATCCCTGAAGATGCCTCGTGCAATCGAAGGCGAAACGTCGGATAGTAATTCCAATATGACACGGTCTAATCCCAAGAACCATGATTTCTTAATTGACCAAAGCCGTGAAAGCTTCCGTTCTATGTTAATGAAGGAATTAGTTAATTTAACCAACACTATAACTAATATAAACGAAAATCCCTTAAAAATGACGACTTCAATACCTAATTTGATCAGATCTTTAAATCTTTAAAGTCATCTATTCTGGTATTAAAATATATTTAAAGATAGTTATGAATGACAGAATTGGTGTATGTACTGACGGACAATTATTGTGTAGGTTAAATTGCCCTTGTAAATAAACAAAAGCAGTATTGTTGTGTTGCATAGTGTAGCCTAAAAAATATACATTTTTTGAATTATTAATATTACTACTTTTCTCATAAAATTTAAATCTTAATTATAGTTTACAAGTTTATTACTTGGTCTTTACTAGGACTCAGAATCGTATTCGAATAATTCGATATTTTATTATTCAAATAATTTTGCATTTTCATAAATAGAATATTCGAATAGGTATTCAAATATTTGAATATCCAAATATTTAAATACTCGAATATTCGAAATTCGACTACTATTACGACTATTTGAATTTTCAAATATTCAACTTTTACAATTTTGTTATATTAGATAGAATATGTATTTTATGAAATGTTGTGATGAAATTAGGTAAAGAAGTGTTGTAAATCTTTAGGAAATTATAGTACTTGATTTTTGTACTAATTAAAGTGCACACTTTTTTGTACAGTTTTGAGTCAAAACAAAGGGTACTTTTTAACACTTTTCTAGCATGCTAAAAATTGGTTCTATTATGCATGGAAATGAGCGAAAAAATGTCCACTTTTTTGACGGTTGTAGAAAAATATCGTTGGAGCATCATTATTAGAAATTAATCGGTTGCCTCGTAATTCCCGATCCACAAGAGCTTGGCTGCCGATTACGTCACAATTATGCTACAGTTTATATAGATTTGTTCAATGCAACCGATGGAGGGGTATAGATGGGCTAAGAGAAGGAAAAAGTGCGACATTTGAGAACCGCATGTGACTTCTTTTAATTCAATTTGAAAGTGTAAAGTTTTAAATGTTATATTTAAATTATCAGATAAAACGTAAAGAATTAGTATTTGTAATCAATAGAACGTTTTACTATTAGAGATAGATCCATTAATATGGTGCATTTTCAACGTTGCTGCCCTTTCGAGATGACTGAAAAATAAAAGTGACTTTTAATGTCCACAAATTTGGAAAAAAGTATTCGATTGCGACTTTTATTAAACACAAACTTACAGATTGGTATAATCATTACCCATATTATTTAGTTAATAGTAATAATATAAATTATAAAATCAATATGAAGTTTTTAGACCTAAATATATATATTCGAATAGGGAATTTTTTAAGTTGCTATATACCTATTTCTTTTTATATGAAATAAATTTCAGTATATCATTTCCATCAGGGGATCAGCTCATAAAAGAGTATTACACAAGCTGTCCAAATTACCAAGACATTACCTCTGTATACCAGCAACTTCTATTCCGTCGGAGAGATCATTTTCTGATGTCTGTAACATATTTAGTGCCAAACGCGTCTGTTTGAAACATAATAACGTAAAGAAAATTTGCTTTCTCTGCTCTAATTTATAATTAATTTTATTATTTTACATTTAAAATAGTAAGTAATTAAACAAAAGTTCGGGTATTTGCTTAGTACATTTGAAAACCACAAAAGCATTAAAAAAATCGCATTTTCATGAGAAATTCAACGTTTTTTTCTCCTCTAAATCTGTTCCGATACTGAATACTGATTTTGTGTACCAAAATATAAACTTATTCTATAACTTATAACCAAGCATTTTGTAATATTTGAATATAATTTGTTATGTTTCATATAAAAATACTTATACTGTCTCCGTCCACAATATTATTATTAGTATTATTTCTTCTATTATAAATTATAAATTATTTATATAAATTTCTTCTATTATAAATAGTATTATATATCTGAATCCCTACCTGTACAATAATCTATCATAAAACATTAATAAAATATATATAAAAAACATAAATTTATTTAAAAGTAAATCTAAATACCTCCTAACCCAATGAAAAGATTAGGATTGTGAATGAATAGTAACCAGTTAGCTGGTAATCAACAATTGGTTATTCAAATAGTCCAATATTAAAATATTCGGATATTTGAGTATTTGAATATTCTAATATTCAAATGTTTGATTAGTCGACAATTTGAATATTCGAGTAGTCAA
Source organism: Kuschelorhynchus macadamiae (assembly GCA_030620095.1). Lineage (NCBI taxonomy): Eukaryota > Metazoa > Arthropoda > Insecta > Coleoptera > Curculionidae > Kuschelorhynchus > Kuschelorhynchus macadamiae. The sequence continues at coordinate 1,080,149 of JAUTXW010000258.1, read as the reverse complement.
ATATTTGAATATTGATACATCTTTGTAACTATTCGAATATGGAAATATTCCAATAAAATTTAAAACGAATATTCGAATTCTTAAAATTTCAAAATTCCATGCTCTAGTCTTTACAAAGCCAACATGGATAACTTTTGCACAGTATATTTAAAAATATATAATTTAGTCGACTTAAACAGAAAAGCAAATTGTACAGGAGTAGTAACATAGGGTATGAGTCGACCTTCAGGTGGACACTCAATATACAGTTGATGAAACAAAATTTATACCACTTTTAGGTATTCCGTCGATTTGGCCTGACTAAAAGTGATGTTCAAAGTAAATATTTATTTAAATTAATTGCTTCTTTTAATGAGGTCTTTTCAAATGATATTTAAAAACACTGGGTAATGCTGTGAAATTAATTATTTCCTAAAATTTGCGCTGTAAAAGACTAATAATTAATACAGTGTCTAAGAGCATTCATCATAACTGTATTAGTATTAACAGGACCACAATTAAGTCAAATAATGAATGAGACAGATGTTAAAAAATCATATCAAACATATTTTTATTACCCCAGAAAAATACACAGCGGGAAAACAGGAAAATAAAATATTTTGCTTTAAATGCACTTTCAATCTGTCGTACTTTCTTTCTTTTCGCTCCCTCATTCTTTGTTCAGTTAGCTTTTAGGTCTATTTCTGAACAAATAACAAGTTCATGAGTGTCCTTATTTAATATACATTATATTTAGTCTTCAGCAGCTGCCTTTTAAGTGTTTCTCGCCACAGACTCTATTTTTTTTTATTCTCTTTGGCGTATTTATGTATTTTAGTTTTGTTTGCCTTAACGATTTTGTTTGTTCTTTAATATGGTAAGCGTATTCTGGTAATTGTGTCCATCTCTAGCACAAAATATTCCCAGTTCGATCCTTTATTATTGAGTAATTGTTCTTTAAATTTGCCTCTCAAATAATATAACTTAAAAACATCTAAGACAGAAAATCATAGGTGTGTGCGAGATATGTCGATATCCAGCTCTGTAAGGATATTCCGAGATATGGAATTTTGTTCTGGTTTTCTATAAAATGTAATAATATTGCTCTAAATAGTTTAAAGCGTTATTCTAAACTGGTATATTTTTAGTACCACTTTCGTCTTAATCCCAATAATATTTTGTGAGCAGCAAATTTTACGATATCTAGAAATATTGATTTTTTAAAAATCTGTTTTAAATATTACTATTCTAAATACTGTGAAAAAAAATCAATATACAAATTATTAACTAAATTTGAATAATATTGGATTAATTTTAATCTAAGCTTTTTGACATTATAGGTCTAAAAAAGGGTATGTAATATCATATTACGTAATATTAAAAAAAAAATCAATGAACAAGTCAAGAACAAAGTATTTGTTGTTCAGGTAGAAAATTTAATAATGCAATTAATCAAGGTAAAAACGAGAAGGAAAAGGAACCACATAGTGTATCCCTCCACCTGTGTTACAAGGATGAAAAACTCGGTTTTGGGATATATAACATATTTAGCATGGCAAAATAGGACAATGCTTGTGAACTCCAAAGTATATAATTTGTTTATTCTATTCCATGATCACATCTCAGAGAAAGATATATAAATATCCAATAGTGAGGCCTTATGCTAGGGAATAGGAAATACTTCATTTAATTGATCATAATGGCCCAGTAATGTTTCTGACTGACCCTGTATATTATATGGTTAGTGGCAGTAAATAAAAATTTTTGTCGTGTTTTTATTTATTAAAAAAATTGGTTTTATTGAGAGTTGCAGAGGTGTTTTTAAATCATTTTGAATTTTAACTGTGTTTGGAGTTTATATCTATGAATGCCTATTATTCTTTTTCAAAAATAGGGGCATATTTGAACAACAAATAGGCCATTAATATAATACAACCCAAAAAGTAAACTATTCTATTCATAGATTGACTCTAACAGAGAAAAGTCCAAGTTATATGTCTATTAAGTTCTTTGATAACTTGCCGAACGACATAAAATGTATTGCTAGCCTAACATGTTTTAAAACTACTGTCAAAACTTATTTGGTTGTTTTGGAGCCATATCGTGTTAGTGATTTTGTTAGATAAGTGTATGTGCATTTTTTGTTTCTTTTTTCTCTTTCTTTTGACGCTATTTCTCACTTCATGGTTATATGTCTTTATGTATTTGTACATGAAATATATTTGTAATATGATCTGCAATAAAGATTTTTATTATTATTATTATTGTTATCAATTTACTTAAACAATCCTCCTCTTAGCCTGAAGTGTACCCTGCCCTTGAGCGGTCGACCATTGTATAATACTTGATTTAGGGTACCATCTTCAACATATCCATCCATTTTAAAATTTCACAAAAATATAAAAAAATAAATAAATAAGGGAAAAATTTCATCACCTGATTTCATAAAATGTAAAATAGTAAGACAAAATCCCAAAAATTATTTTTAACCTTAAGTTATAACAACTTATAACCCATAATCCTCTGCATTTTAAAATAAATGCATTTGCTGTCTGCCCTTAAGGAGATTTATTCAATTCCTTTTTATCGCCACTTACAAGGTCATAAAAATCCACTGGCATGACAGGAGCACTATCCATATTGTTCCTGCTGCATAAAATATTAATTTCAGGACAGCAGTTTTTAATTTTTATTACTCTCGGAAGACTCTTTGGTAATTCCAAGACATTGTGTTTGCCGATGGAGTTTTTTCGGTTGACGGGCAGCCGTCTTTTTATTGGCTCACTGACATTTTTCTGCTCTTAAGAATGCTGCACCGTCAGTTAATTATCCTGCAAGTTTAAATCTTTAAGTTTTCGACTGAATGCTTCGCACAGAAAACAGTTCTTTGGAACGATGTAAATTACTTTTTTAAAAAGTGGAAGATAATTTACGAAAAAATAAAATGGGGCGAATTATTTGCATATAATGAGAGAAAATAGATAAGTTCATAGCAGCTGTTGATACAAATTCGTTTCGCGAATAGAAGGTAGACGGTTTATGGATATTTAAAATCCCGGCATGGTCTCGATGACGAATGGGCAAGGAAAAACTGTCTCGACGTAAATATTCTCGAACAAATATTTACATCTTTTTTTAAAAATATAAACGGTTATTTTATGTGACTATGTTGTATTCTAGAGTATAAACCAATCTAAACTATTAAAATAAACCCTGTTGTCGTCTTGTACTTATAAAATATACCACAGTATTTTTTTCCAGAAAATAATAGAACTTTTTTTTTTTGCATAATTACTGTATTTTGGTTTCTCTGGGAAAAAAATCTTAAAAAATTTCCTAATACACCAAAATATGATGATTTTACACAACATTTCGTTATACATTTTCTTCATGTCCACCATTATTTTTAATTCTGAAAAGTGGAGCCCATAAGTTAAGATTTTGCCTAATTAGTTTGTGTTTAATTTATAACGGATAATTCTTGCCTCTCCCAAAAATATCAAACAAAAGTTTATATACCTTTATTAATGAATAACAAAAACACGTATTACAAAATATTATTGTTTACTTTCCTGTAAAGGGAAGTACTGTAATTGTGAAAAAATCACCCTATCGAGATTTTTTCACATGTTTACGTTTCAGGGGCCCTAGATGCCACAAAAACATGCTTTCCCAATTCCGTCAGTCTCAGGCCTGAGCCTTAAGACTAATGCCTCCCTTACATTAATCCGTGGTAGCCTTTTTTGGTGACCGATATCCTGCATTCCAGGGTGCGGAGTCGGAGTTTTCTTCAACGTTCTCGAAATACCGAAATACGCATTTGCTCTTCACTGTACCCTAATAGAGAACGCGATAGCACTACCACGGTCGTTATTGTATCTACAACAACTCCTATCTATTGTTAGCAGCCCGTATCTAGACGGAGCACAGTCTTCCCCGGTAGTCCCCATCCAAGTACCAGCCGCGCGCGGCGATGCTTTAGTTTCGTTATCGTCTGAGATCGGACCAACGCAAGTCACCAGTGCAATAGAGCAATACTGTGGGGAACGACCTGGAAATATTTTGATAAAAATCAAATATCGCTTAACGAGATTGTGGCCTAGTAAAACTATAAAAAAATATTACTAAAAACTAATTATCCAATATACCTTAAATTCTGCACAAATATCAATTTTTACATAGAAATGAACTGATAATATTTTGGATAATGATCCAAAATAGCAAAACAAAATTGCGACCTAATAAGATATTTAAAAAAAGTCTGAAAAACTAGCTATTAGATTAATTTCAAATTTTTTGCAAGCATTAAGTGTGATATAGATATTTAAGATGGCGGCTAAATAAAATATTTAAAAAATCAACGCAAGAAAATCTTCTTATTTTATTGACTTTTAATTTTAAAGAAAAATTAAATGTGACAAAATGTTGATGTGTGAAAACTAAGTGAAGCATATGTAAAAACTGGTAAAATATTGACAGGAATCCAATATGGTGGAATAAAACGGTGCCCAATATAAATGTTTAAAAAGACAGTATATATATTTGTTAATAAATGACTATGTACCGAACTAAATTTGGTCACACATTTTACTATTCGTAATAAATTCATAACGTGGGAAGTCCCGGGTAAAGGAAATTTGCCGATTTTTTTTATTGATTACATTTTAACCATACTCATATAACCGGGAACTAAAAGAAGACAATAACAATAATGGTTACTACGGAAAATTTCAAATTTTGGGGTAAACTAAATAGATAATATATACATAATATTGGTTGCAAAGAGTATAGTGTTATGTTCAAGATAAGTATGTATCTTTACTGTTATTAACTTTTACTAGGGATGCTCAAGTATATATTTCAATATAATTTCATATATTAGACTTACAAAATGCAAGAAATCAAATCAAATTAATGGCCACTTTTAAGTACCATAGGAAATTTTCATTTTCAAAAACTTTTTAGGTAAATGCAAAATGTACATGTAATTTTGCCATATTAAAGATTTTGTTCGTCCTAAGCTTTATGTAACAAGACACAGATATTTTTTTTAGTTTTTCAATTATCAATTTTTAATTACATATATTTTTGAAACTTTATTTTTGATCGAGACGAACACTTTTGTGAAATTTTAGGAGAGTCAACTTTAGTTTGCTATTAAATCAATTTTGCAATATTTGGTTCAAAATTAATATTTATTACGACAATATATAGAAATATAAATACTTGATTGTTCTGTTGCAATGAAAATAACAGTAGGTTTTTACCTAACTTTATTACAAAAACAAACTTAAATGTTGTTTGAAACTAAAGTATTTTTTTTCTTAAAAATACAGATTTAATAATACTTCGAAAAATGGATGCCAATATAATACAAAAAATCTTACAGTAGCAATCGCCCTTTTTTATGGGAAGCAGTCTGGACACACAAAAAAGTCTCTATCAGTCTTGGTAAGTCCAACACATATTTTATGTAAGTATTTTACAGCTGATAAGCATAAACGCTTACAAGATTCTCACATATATGACACATTGCCTTTTTTGTATTGCTTTCCTCTGCTTCAAAAATAATATTTTTTGGTATATTGTCCCACATTTTTTTGGGGTATAGGGTTTATAGTTGTAATTTGTTATCTATATCGGCAAAGACATTTGCTGTTACTACTAAAGCCCTACTTACAGATTTTATACTTTTTGATAACATTAGCTCTCGCACTCAATTTTTGTGTGGTCAAAATGAAAAAAACATTCTCGGAAAATAGATTGTCGTGAGAAGGATATATATTCCTTATTTTAGAAAATGCATTAAAAATGCAACGGAAAATATTATTTTAAAAAGGTATACGTAGAAAAAAAAACAGACACCAAAATATTACACATTTCCGAAAAAAGAAAAACCAAGCGAGTGTATTCTTGTTTACAGCCTTGCAATGACTCGCATGCACCGGAAAATTAATCATAGGTGACGTGGATGAATGATTACGGCATGCAGGCTGGCCATAACCCAGAAATCTAAGACATATTGAAAATATGGCCATATTGTATTATTGTAAACCAAGGAAAAGATAATTTGGCAATGCCTAAGGAAATTTGAGGAATTCAGATATAACACTAAAAACTCGATACATTTCCTTTACCCGGAACTTTCTTCGTTGTAAATCTTTACTTTCGTTAGGAATAGTAAAATGTAACCCAATTTAGTTCCGCACATTTAGTATGCTGTTTTCTCAAACATTTTTACTGCGCGCCCTTTTGTTTCACCATATGGGAATCGTATCAATATTTTAACAGTTTTCACCTATGCCACACTTATTTTTTGGGCCTGATTTAAAATAAATTGATTTTTTACACTGATTTTTTAATACCGCCATTTTGTAGCGTCATTTTGAATTTTTACCAGTTAATCCCTGTATCATATTCAATTTTGCTGCAAGATATTAATTCAATTGAATAAGAAGAATTTTTACATTGATTTTTTAAAATAATTTTTAAGGCCGCCACTTTGTTTTGCTGTCTTGGATTGCAGGTTGACCCCTTGGTTCTTGTGCAAAATTTGAGATAAATTGGATAATTTGTTTTTTAGTAATACTTTTTTTAACATTTCACTAGGCCGTCATTTTGTTGAATTGGATTTTTACCAAAATAATACCAGGTCATCTCCACATAACCTTAAATTTTTTTTTCAAAATTTGAAGTCCATCGGGTGAGTAGTTCTTATCTACGCGGCGAACTGGCAGACAGACAGATATTTTTTGGCATCTAGGGATACTAAAATGTAAAAGTATGTAAAACTAAAAATTTCATACGGCCGCTATTTTGTTCCGCCATATTGATTTTATACCACAATTTTACCAGTTCATATCTATACTACAGTTAACTCTTGCACAAAATTTGAAATCAATCTATTAAGTAGTTTTTTCAGTCTGAATTTTTAAATATTTTATTAAGCCGCCATTTTATCTCGCCATCTTGGATTCGCACCAACATTTTACTAGTTAATTACAAACATACTTAATTACAAATATACTAGTTAATTACAAAACATTTAAGTTAACACTTGAATGTTTTGCAAAATTTGAAGGAAACTAGAGGAGAAGTTTTTAGTAATAATTTTTTTAACATCTGTCATTCTAATTTTTGACTAACATTTGAAGTCAATCTGATAAGTAGCTTTTACAAATAGTTTATAGAAACATTCTATTTGGCTGCTATTTTTTCCGCAATCTTGAGTTCGTGCCACAATTTTACAAGTTCATCTTTATAACACATTTAGTTATAACATTCAATTTGAAATCAATCCTTTAGGTAGTTTTTTAAGGCTGAATTTATAAATATTTTATTATGTGGCCATTTTCTTCCCTCTCCTTGGATTCGTATCAAAATTTTATCAGTTAATTCCTACAAGTTATAATACTTGATTTTATGCATTGTGATTTTCTTACATTTCACTAGCCTTTTTTGCCATATTGGATTTTTACCAAAATGTTACTAGGTCATTCCCATATGACCCTTAATTTTTTATTAAAATTTGAAGTGCATCTGATTGGTGGTGATTGAGTGGTTTTTAAACAATGTCGCGAACTGACGGACAAAGAGACAAATTGACAGACGTACAGACTGAATTGATAAAACATTTTTTTTTTGGCACCTAGGGACGCTGAAACGTGAAGATATGTAAAATCACTTTGTTCCGCCATCTTGAACTAAAACACAAAATTTTATTAGTTCATGTCTGTACCACAGCTATTTATAACATACAATTTGAAATCAGTCCATTAAGTAGTTTTTCAGAGTGAATTTTTAAATGTTTTATTAAGCCGCCACTTTGTTCCGCCATCTTGGATTCGTACATAAGCCGTTTTTTAGTAATATTTTTTTTAACATTTCACTAGGCCGCCATTTTGTTTTGCCATATTTACCAAAATGTTACCAGGTCATCCCCATATGAGCCTCAAATTTTGACAAAAGTTTGAAGTCAATCGGACAAGTAGCTTTTTTTTAGGTATGCCGCGAACAGACAGACCGACAGACCAACTTACAGACAGACAGACCCATTGAATTGAGAAAACAAGTTTTTTGGCGTCTAGGGACCCTGAAACGTGAAGATCTGAAAAAAACCTCAAAAGGTGATTTTTTCGCGAATACAATACTTCCCTTTTACGAGAGAAATAAAAATCAAACCAAATTATGTGCGAAATTGTGAAAATTTTAAATTTTGCATATTTCATGATCGCCAAACACGGTGGAACGACCCCATGTAAACTGTTGGACATTTGAGAAAAAATAAAAGTGATAATTTGGTCAATGTTTTTGGTAGGTTCTTATTGTACGATAGTTGCGCTTTAACAATCGTTCTTTAAAAATAATTTCTTACCCACTTAATAGTGTTAGTTTTTTGGTTTCATTATTTCGCTATATACTAAAAATTTTTTACGAATTTTTGAACCAGATAACAATAAATTTAGACTTATCTTAAAATGTTAGAAAGTGTTAAAGCAACCTTATACTACATTTCGTGAAAAAAACATGTCTACTGTGTACAATTGTTTTCAAAGTTTGCCCGAAAGTGCCCGAATATAAAAAATGTACTTTTCTGAAATTACCACTATAATTTAAATGCAACTTTTTTTTATCTAGCGACATGTGATACATATGAAAACAAATAAATTAAACATAACTTATAATTTTGAATTTAGCGTTGACAGCCCCATTACTATTATAAATGCAAATTTAAAAATTATTTCGAACAGTAAATATATGTATGTGCAGGGTAGCTCGAATTCGAGCCCCATCATTGGGATTTTGGAAACGGTGTCGGTCAAATTATGGTAAAGTTGCGCTTTTAGGTGCCTAACAAGATGCCTTTTAGAAAGTTTTGAAATTCCAAGTATTTTCGGAGATATCCGAACAAAAACGAAATATTGAAAAATTGTTTTATTATTTTTTGAGTTTTGATTTCTTAAGGATTATTGCCTAATAATACATGGATTTTTTTAAACATTCCTATCTCATATTATGTAATCCTGTTGTGTATATGTACCAAAAAGTATTATTTTTTTATTTATGAGTGTCTAATTTTTTGAGCTAGCTATCTCAAAAAAGTTGGGCGTAATCGGCATCATGCTTAGACCATGCCATGAAAACAATGATTTATGTAATTTTGCAAACGTCAAATTGACACCTACAGTGCTGTAGTTTTCGATTTCGTGTTTTGGTTTCATCTCGCTGTTATAGACATACAATATAAGAAGAAATTTTCGAATAATCCAAAAATAAAATTAAATACAAGGTGTCCCATTTCAAATTATGACGTTGATGTCTGTTACAAGCAGATCTGGCAACACTGCAACTAACAAAATATTTTAAGAGCTAAATCGGGTCTTCTTATGGAAGTAATCAAAATTTGAAAAGCTTCCTTTTTTTCGTTCGTCAAATCCTTCTAATAGGCCAATGAATTTGAAGCACCCATACTTTTTACGTGGTTAGTATTGTGTTGTATTTGTTAATATTAATAAGTAATAATTAATATTGAGTTAACTAACTAAGCATTAATTTAATATTAATGAACCTAATTTTTTATTTTATAAGTAAATATAATCCAAAAACATCACTACCTTTCTTTTCCTTTTTTATGTATGTAACAACTGGTCCATAGTTATTTTAATTACACAAATATAAACAAAATTATGAGCATAAAAGTCAATGTCCAGCGGCTGCCATAAGGCCGTTTCACTGTGCGACGCCGTGATTTCTCAAAACGTATTTAAACACAACTAGGCCTAATGCCAGACCAGTATACCAGACTTCAATAGAAAAGCCCAACGTCGGCCAATGAATTTCAAAATGTTTGAATCTTGCTTTAGTTTTAACGCATCAAAATATTGTTTTTGAAATTATAAAATTTTAATTTTTCGAAACTAAAAAATCGATTATTAAAAAAATGTTAGTTCTTTTTAATGGACAAAAAATATATAAATAGTTCTGACGCAAAATATGGTATATAATATAAAATATTCTTTAATAACTCTTCACTTCAAGTGGTGTATCATATGATGAAATATAGTCTAATACATTAAAATAAAAAGGGAATTTTACAAAACCTAATATCGTGTCGAATGTTTTTCTTTAAACACTACATTCTGATTATCTGTTCTATTGTCTGAAAAGTTCGAAACGATTGAGACGAAAACTTGCCACAACTCCCGGGGTATTTTTTTTTGCTTTTTTTTCGTCTCCTTCTCGAGGAATAATGAATAAACAGTGGGGACTTAATGACTTGTGCTGATTGCAGCAATGGCAATAATTTCGGAGCAGTGTTCCGTTACGACGTCAGGAAAACCGCGCTGCTCCCTTATTTATATAGGTGAGCTGCAATTTTTAATTATTAATGGGATTTCGAGGTTTTTAAGAGGAAATAAAAAAGTTTTAAGTAAAATAAGTCTGGAATTAAACCGCTAAAATATTAAGAAAGAAACATTACCATTTTTGTAGAATTAGCATGGGATTAACCTAATTTGGTATCACTAAAGCTACACGAATTGGTTCTACTAAACTGATGACAAAACAATGTAATGCCAGCCAAGAGTAATTTATGACACACACTTAATTGGTTTGGTAATGGATGTACACGAACTGCGTTAAGGATACAAGCAGTAAAGGACCTAGCACATTGGTTATGGGAAATGTCTTTTGGTAAATTTTTATGAAAATTTGGTATGTTATTGTATTCAAGGTCATAATCAGAAGCTCTCATGGCCACAATCTATTCCTGCGGCTAGTTTTTGACATATGACAAAATGTTTACTTTTTACGTCAGTCGTAAAAGGGAAGTATTGTAAGTAATTGTAAAAAAATAACACTCTTAGGTTTTTTTACATGTTTAAGGTTCCCTAGATGCCAACAAACATGTTTTCTCAATTCCGTCGGTCTGCCGATCTGTATGACTATCTGTCGGTCTGCCTGTTTGCGGCATAGTTAAAAACTAATCCGATTGAAAAATTTTGATCAAAAATTAAGGTTCATATGAGGATGAACATTTTAAATCCAATATGGCAAAACAAAATGGCGGCCTAGTGAAATGTCAAAAAACAATTATTTTCTAATTTACCTCAAATTGTACACAATGACTCAAGAATTGCGTAGGAATGAACTGGTAAAATTTTGATAGGTATTAGGTAATTATTAGATTGATTTCAAATGCAAGAATTAAGTGTGCTATAGAGATAAGCTACTAAAGCTGTGGTACGAACACAAGATTATGAAAAAATTACACCCCCCCAGATTTTTGCAAATCTGCATGTTTTCGGGTCCCTAGATGCCAAAAAACATATTCTTTCAGACCCATGGAATTCCATGGGTCTGTCAGTCTGTCATTCTGAGGCATAGCTAAAAAACTACGTTCTCCATTGACTTTTGCTGAAAATCCAATAAGGCGGAACACAATGGCTTCTTAGTGAAAGGTAAAAAAATATTGCTTTAAAACTTCATGTCCAATTTACCACAAATTTTGCGTGAACATCAAGTGTTATATAAGAATTTTAAGATGACAGAATAAAATGGCGTCTGAAAAAAACTACTAATTAGATTGATTTTTTTTGTAGCAGATAAAACGTTAAAAAGAATGAGTATTTTTTTATTCAATTAATTTCAAAATTTGCACACTAAATGTATATAGGAATAAACTGGTAAAATTTTGATATGAGTTCAACATGACTAAACAAAATGGCTGTCTAATAATATTTTTAAAAATTCAGTATGGAAGTACGGAACCAAACAACTTTAACTGAATAAGTTTTGGTTGAGCTGGCATTTGACCTCTTTTTTGTTAGTTTTCAGTTGTGTTTTTCTTACTAACTCCCTCCCTCCCAATATTTTCTTTTCGGAAAGTCTCAGTTGGTACGGATCCAGTATGGTGGAATAAAATTATTTAAACGACAGTATATATGCGTTACTAAATGACCATGTGTGGATCTAAACTGAGTCAGATTTCACTCTTCCCAAGAAGAAGGAAATTTATCGATTTTCTTATTTTATATACTTAAAAGACGTTCAAATAAGTCATTTGCTTAAAATATTTTTGATTAAAAACTAATATATGTATTAGTAAAAATAAATTTTATACAGGCTGTCTCTATATTCTACAGTTCGGCCATTTTTGTTACATTTTCTACTGCACTAAAACACTAAACTTCCATTTCTTATTAGAAGTTCTATTATGCTAGAACAAATAGTTCGATTTTACATTTATCAAAATTAAATGAAAATTATAGATATGTATCGAACATTTTTATAAATAACTGACATTTCAGTAGCCATGAATTTTACACACAAATTTTGTAACGTATTGCATTATCAGAAAATTTAGATCCAGTCAGTTTATAGCTGGGATATTTAAGTAGTCATTAAAACTGGCACAATTTCACTATGATACAAATATTAGTATTAAATACAGGTTTAGTATTATAATTGAAAATAAAATAATACATCATTAAATTCGCAGAATATGCGATTACTGTTACCCCAGATTCATTCAGTATTTCATAATAGTTTGTCAAAATTTGATACAATTTTGGTATTAGGATATTATTATATAAGGGATTTATTAAATAGTTGGATTTTTTTGTTCTAATAACGTCAATATTATCAGATGTCAGTATAGTACACTAAGTATTTATTATTTTATTTCCAATACAGAGAAACTATAAAATAAGAGTGGATTATTATGCAACGAAGAACAATAACCAAATTGAAAAAAGGATGAAAAGGGCTTTTTGCTATTTATTTCAAGTTGCGTTGTTCAAAACGGCAGCCATTTGTAAATTAAAAAATTAAAAATAAAATTTCCTGAAAACCTACCAAATTCAAGTATTTTTTCCTCATGCGATCTTCAATTGAAATGTTCTTAAAAGCATAGAGCTGAGTATTTCAGTTTTCCAGATACGAGGTGTTTTAGGAAGAAAAAAAAATTCATTTAAAATTAATACACCCTGGAAATAGAAAAGTACAATATTTAGCTTCTACGGTTAAAAAATCATTTTATTTAAGGATCACTGGAGATATAAAAAAACCTCAGTTTTGTAAGTTTTTAAAAAATGTATTCCCCATATTTTTTAGATTTTGTGATATTTATGAATGGCCGCCATTTTGAAGTGGGTAATTTTGATATCCTCATATTTTGATAATAAATTAAAGTTGCAAATGCTTTTTAAATTTGTGCTACTCGATCTCTTTTCTTATTAATATTTTTTCTCTAAGATACCGGCCTCCGTCTTAAAACGTTTAAAAAGGAGCATATAGTTCGTTATTGAAGTTGCTAAAGAATATTAATGAAACAAAAAGGCCTGTATAACGTGTATAGTATCCAAACTCCAAAATCGTAGCCGAGCCCATTCGACTAACTAATCATCATCAATGCTACCTACAAATAAGTACCTCGAGTAATAAAACCCTTCAATTATGAAGATGGTGAACAAGACTAAAAAGCCGACAAGTAAAGAAAAAGGTTGAGTCAACCAATATATTTGCCAGTGAACAATGTCAAATCAATGAAATAAAAACCTTTTACATGTAACAACGACAAAACACTCCTCGGACAATACTTGTCACCCACCTACCTTGTTTCTTTTCCTACCCTCTTTTTCAAAAAAGTATTTATCAATCTTTCTACTCAAAAAAATACAATATCAGGTTTATGATATTTCTACTTTGTTTTGAAAACTTATTGGTACAATAACATTAATTTTTTGTTTAACAGCTAATTAAAATAAGTGAAAGGATATTCTATATAGAATTTTATGACAGACCCTGATTGATTAAATCTATATTTTTAGATAATGCAATAAGTTACAAAATGCATGGCCATTATAATGTCAGCTATTTGCAAAAATTTCCTATGCAGTTATTTAATTTCCGTTTAATTTTGATTAACATATCACAAATCCATTAAAATCTAACTATTTTAGGGTAAAAGAGCACCTAATAAAAACTGGGATTTTATTGTTTTAAGGGTAGTCCAATATGAAACAAAATGAGTACTTTCTGGAATACGTCTACAGCCTACCGAACTTTATTTTTACTTATACACACATTAACTTCTAACCAAACATATTTTAGGCAACTAACTTATTTAAAAGATAGTTAAAATCTAAAATCAAAAAAGTAAAAATTTAGCATAAAATATGGAAAATGCAAAATTTGAACTTCTACATCATGTATCTCAAAAACTAGCAATATGATTAATTGGTGGCCATTGGAGCTTGGCGCGAGAACTACAGCATATACAATTTTCAGACGACCTTCTCCTTAATGTGGATACCTTGATGAACTGCGATCCGGAAAGTTTTATGACCGGTTACTTTGCAACTGAACTGCGGTAAAATATGAATTATCAAATGAAGACATCTTTACTTCTCGACACTTCATTGTTAAAATTTTCATTGATAAAATTTATTTGCCACTAATCTGAGCGGTAGTTTCACATTTAACCCTTCTTTCATCTAAGGGATTTAACGAAGATGCCTCTACGTTTTCGCGATCCGATTACTAAACTAGTGCTAACTTGGAACCGATCCACCTAGTCTCATACAAAAGTTTCTTAAAATTTTGATGTTCTTTTAAAATATAAATTTTCTATGTATACAGGTTGTCCCAATTTTACCGGGACGACATCAACTATAACATTTTAAATAGGACACCCTGCGTTTATGTACACTATTTAAATTCTTGTTAACAATAAACATAAGTTACCAATTTAAACTATAGTCGATTTCTGCGTAGTTTCCGAGCTAATTAAGGTTATGTGTGATTTTTTTGAAAACTGGAGCTATTCTTCAAATCACCTAAAATTGGTCGTTTGGGTGGTAATTTCCAGTTTATAAAGTATCGATGCACATACCGAATACAAAATTCCGTATATGCACTGATGCTTTATAAATCGGAAATTACCACCCAAACGCCCAATTTTAGATTTTCAAAAAATCACATGTAACGTTAATTATCTTGAAATATGCGCAGAAATCGACTATAGTATAAATTGGGTTTAATTTTGACAAGAAATCAAATAGTGCACAAAAACACAGGTTATTTCAGTTAAAATTTTCTAGTTGATGTCCCAGCAATTTTGGGATGTCCTGTATACATGGTAACATTTAAAAGAACTTCAAATTTAAAGAAACTTTTGTAGGCAGCTTTTCTTTCGTATCTATTACGGATTTCCATATAGTATAGTGGCAACTTTTAAGTGGAACACGGTGTACAAAAAATAAAATAAATTAGTCGTAATTCGTCGTTCTTTGAAATATTAAGTTAATTTCATTGGAATCAAAACATTTACCCTAATTTTTTTGTTATGTTTTTATACCCCTTAAAAGTATCGAAGATCTGACACCCAAAATCTAATCCCCGCGAGACATTTTATGTTGCAAATTTGAAAGGATCCGGTTTGAACCTTCTCAATTTATCGGCGTGCACACAAAACTTGTTTACTTATATTCATCTGTACAGACATCATAATTGTTTGCCTAAAAGTATGTTTT
Source organism: Kuschelorhynchus macadamiae (assembly GCA_030620095.1). Lineage (NCBI taxonomy): Eukaryota > Metazoa > Arthropoda > Insecta > Coleoptera > Curculionidae > Kuschelorhynchus > Kuschelorhynchus macadamiae. The sequence continues at coordinate 1,064,637 of JAUTXW010000258.1, read as the reverse complement.
TTTTGTGTTCTGGAAATTCTCTTCAATGAAAAACCCCAACTTATGTTTTTCGATGACATTTGCGTAATCAGACAAAAACTATATAAAATAGAATAGGGGACCATTAAGCACGACTGTAAATATAAATTACAAAATACACCACAGCCCTTCCTGAACACTAGTAGTGGTACCATTTTGAGGAAGTTGGTATTATTATATTGAAAGCCATCAATCAGCAAAAATATGAATTAAAGAAACGCTAATAATTAAATGAACCAGACACAGAACTAATTTAATTAATTTTAACTTTATAAATAGGTAAGTCAGTAGATCATGGTAGGCCGTGATTGTAATTTTGGTTAGAATTTCTTTAACCAACAAACCATGAGCAGCTCACATAACTATTAAGTTCACGCCTTTCGAAATAGCACTTTACCTGGGGTTGGCAAATAATTAAAATTGCTTATTAATTATTAATATTTTATTATTTTTCGCTTCCACACGCCCTTGCTGAAGATAGGTTCTTCAGCAAGGAAAAATATTTTTAAAAACAAAAATAAATTCAACAACAAAACACTTCGAACATTTTAATACAAAATCTAATTAGGTGTTTAAAATAATCATTTCAAATTTCCGTTTCGCACGAAAGCATTTCCTGAGGCAAGTAAAGTCTAATATTGATATTCTCCAGCCATCGTGAGCCGAAACAAGATTTTGGTTTATGGTTTAAAGATGACATGAAAATGTCTGCTTGGGGTATCGATCAGAGGGAAAACAACGACACGAACTGACGTAGAATGACTTGCACATCTCCATCAGACACCAACTATTAATAATGTTTATCCACCCCCATTTTAGCACATCTCTCATCCGCCGATATTAAACATCATCTGATTCTGGTTTTAGCTGATGAGAGGTTTTATGCTTATTTTAGCTGCTTATTATTAATTGCAGCATTTCTGCAAGCAATTCTCACGTTTAATATAAGGTAGATTTTTTTATTTGAAAGATTATCGGCTACCTATCAGCAAGATGAAGTAAGTATTTCGCAAAGTACTTTGCTACAATATTCTAATTACTTTAAAAGATTAAGAGATCTCATGTATACCGGATGACAATGAAAGAACTTTCCTTAATGATATGACTCAATCGTTTAAAGTAAAAAAAAACTACCGGAGCGTATGGAAATACATATCTTAAATTAGAAACATGAATACATGCAGGTTATAGAAAATATATTGAATTGTTTAAGCTGAGTCAAAACAAGTCTTTCTCATATAATGCAGTTCTCGACTTCCTGATCAAAACGTTTCCGTTTCCGAACTTAATAGATTTTGAGGTGCAAAGTTTTGAATTTATTTTTTTGTTATACTTAGTTGGATTAGAATTTGTTATTATTTTTAGCAACTAACCAGTTTTCCGAAAATATAACAATTCTGAAAAACAAAAAAACCGGTAAATTCTGCATATTTGCTAAACAAACGGCGCGATTTTTCTTAATTTTGGTTGTCACAGACTATTTATAAAAATAAATATTTATTTAGCTTATATCTAATCACTTTTGTTGACTATAAAGCCTTATAACTTTTTATGATCTATCGAAAAAATGCTTTTGTAGGTACAGTAAATAACGTTGAACATATAAGTGTAATAATTATCGTAAGAATTTAAGGCCTCAAAGTCTCTTTTATTTCTAGAATAATTACAAATAAATGTCTTTAGATCCAATGAAAATTAAAAAGGTATTGCATTTAATTTTGTACAAATAAATAATTAATGATACATATCTACTAATCTAAGTTGAAATAAAAGTATTTGTGCTTTTCAATGAAAAAATTAAACAATAAAAAAAAGTGATAATAAATAATTGCACCGAACTGAAAAACTATCTATAGGAAAGAACATGCAGAGCAACTAAAGGTTACTATTTATAAAAAAATCGCTTTTCTTAAACTCTGAAAAATAACTCAATTTCTCAATTTTTTTTCTTTTCTCTGTCGGCAAAACAATCGGGTGGCATCCCGTACATATATGTACTAAATCATCTGGTAGCCAGATATATTATTGGACACACTTATTAATGTACTTGAATAAATCTTTAAGGAAATGCCTCCATTATTCTTGAGTCAAGGTAGCTTCACAGAGAAATCTTCTCTAAATCATAACTTCAACGTTGTTTTTAATTTCTTTATGCCCTTCGACGTGAAATTAATCAGTTTTAATATTTCAGTGTGACGGACCCTCTGCCGCATCTTTGAAGACGTAATTTTTCCCGAGAATGCTATGTAGAACCCTACGAGGACAGTGTGATTGATGGATCATTTTGTATAGTCTTGCCGCTGATATAACGTCAGGGATTCTGTATACAATTTAACAGTCTTTTGTTGAATATTTATCTAGAGAAAGCGTTTTTATTTACCTTTTTTTATATTAAATAATATATCTATTTGTTAAGAAATGAAAGATATTGCACTCACCTGTAAATTCTGATACAATTCAGTATTCATTGAAATACAGCGAATAATATTAACACTAAATCAAATTATCCTATAAACTTGCAGCAAATACTCTTCTAGTCATGTTCTAATAACTGAAACCTCACATATAATGATTTAAATATAATTATGTCATCTTTCACTTTTTGTCAAATAATACCGAGCATTAATTATTTATGACAATTTCCAGTTAATGGCTTCTCTTGCTAAATTTTCGAATATTGTGAATTGACTTAACCTAACAGATATTGGGCCGTATAAATAAAAGTGGAGCAAACGCTCTCAAGCAAAAGGTGTAGGCAAAAGTTAGTCATGCCATGCCAGCGGAAGTTAACATGTACGTCAACAAGGAAAGGGTTAAGAAATTTGAAGATCGTGAGGTGTCTAATAATTTATCTGTATGTTTTTTTTTAAATTTTACATCGATCAGGGGTTTGTTCTTATTTCATTTTGAAATTATCAGGGTACACTAAAAATACATCTAGTGAAGAAGATGAACCACACTGTGTTAGTTTTAGCGAATTCAAATGTATTACTAATGAGGCATACTCTGAAATACTAAAATAATCTCACGGAGAAAGGATAAAGAAAAAGAAAGTTACTATTTAAATTCGCCGCCGGTAAAATTCATGAAGACCGAATATTCTTTCGTTATTTAATACAGGGGTTCCTTTTTACTAAATAGGAACAAAATATACATTTAGAATAAATTCTATAAACAAAACTTTATATTATTTAAATTTTCAAATATTTTCAATTATCCTGTTTGGATGCTCCGGTGGTATGTATGTATCCCACTGGTTTTTTTTTTATTATATTAAAGAAAGGTATAAGCTCGTGCAATATCAACGTGAAGAATTTTATAAACCACAAAAATTGTGCGTCTGTCCCAGCCTCTGGGAATAAAATCGTAAATATATCACTGAAAATTATATTAAAATGATAATGTCAAGATACGAGCATAGAGTTTCGGTTGGTAAAAAAAGCTATTTCCAACACTGATATAGGCTAATAGAGATATTGCATTTAAATTGTGATAGCAAATTTTTCGATTCGTTTCAAATTTGAACCAAAAATAGTGGGGTCAATGTCTCGCGGCGTTTAAAATTTGGGTTCCATGTTTTGAAAACGTAAAAAATCTCATTCTAAGAACGAGTTTTCTTATAGACGAAATATATTTTCCAGTAAACAGGGTAGCCCCATAAGGATAAGGTAGCCTCCCGGAAACAAAAAAAAAAATTAAAAAAAAACGGTAAAACACTTTTTTTTTTGTATAATAGCATTTCTTTCAACATTGCAGAAGAGCTCTGAAAAAAAAAATTGCATTTCAGAAGCATTTAGTTTGCTTAGGAAACAGTGGATCATGCCAAACTTATTTTATTTTTTTTTGTATATAGAAAACTATGTTTTCAACTATATGGGATGAAACATCCACTTGAAAATGAAAAAAAATCGAGAGCGATTAACGTTTTCAACAGACGGTGAAACACATCAAATTACTTCTATTTCTTTTTAAGCATATAAATAAATTTTTTCGTATTACAAGCTAGCCTTGGATATATGACGTAAATGAAATAAAAATTTTATTGTTTTAAAGCGATTAATAAAAAAGACCGGTGGAACATGTTAAATTTATTTTATCCATTTCTATATAAAACAGTTTTCCTCTATACAAGGTAGCTCTAGAATATATGAGTCCACTGAAAATGTAAATATTTTTTATTTCTATCACGCCTAGTTAAAAAAAATAGTAAAAAAGGGCAATTTCTTTTAATTACATACATAAGCATTTGTTTCGTTTATATAGGATTAATCTAAGGAGTAAACCTCAACTACAGAAAACCATTGACGTATATACATAAATAAGAAAGTAGTGTAGAAACACCAGTTGTGGCCATTGTTCCGTTTGTAGCCATTTCTCATGAAATTCCTTAATTGTAAGATATTTAATAGCTATAGCACTTATGTGTAGGCATAAATATAAATAAATATACCTAGCATCATCTACAGCCAAAACCAGGTAAGAAAGGTGGCGCAGTCGTGAGCTATGTTCTATCAAAAGGCATGTGTTTTAATGCTGCTAAAATCCTAAACAGTTTTGGTTAGGATTGCGAAGTATGTTCATATTTTATAACAAGAAATCTGATTAGTAGTACCTACCTACAAATTCTTGTGAAAAATATGAGTATTTACTAAGGATTCTGTGGTTTATAGGTCGAAAATGTTATGTGTGTTATACACATATAAAGAAGGCTACAAATGGAACAATTGTTTAAATTATTTTCGTATTTGTGGCCATGAGAAATAGATCAGTGAAAAATCAATTGGGGCCAAACCATAACATTGTTTTTTTTTGGTCTGTGTTGAAAAATAAAACCTCCAATTCTATCCTGTTTGTTTTCATGTAACTTTTTTAATACAGTTTTTACCATTATGATCGTTTTCTCCTTTAAAGAATCTTGTGTTGATACTGACACGAGTCTTTGCAAGCTGCTATGCATGCAATCAAGGAAGAAAATCTGATATGTTTAACTGCTTGCACGGGATTCAATATTAATTTAAGCCTAAGCAAAATAACTCATAAGTAAGAATTGACAGATCTGAAAGAACCCCATACAAACATTAAATACGCTTTAATAAAATGATGAGGAGATGATATAAACATTGAGTTGATGCTAACTTGGTTAGCGAAACGCGCCTCCAGAACGTAACAAGTTGTGGTGTAGTGTGGTCTTGTATTTTGATCTATCTTCCACCACAGGTTCCAGTGTTACTTATGTGTGTGTACTTATGTTTGCCAAAACACATTGTTTAGAACATATCTGCTTTTTTTTAACTTCTCTCTGGTCTGGATAAAATATATTGGCGCTGCTCCTCAGAAGCAGTAGGGAAATTCCAAGGAGTAAATTTTTGCAATCATTGCTCTAAAATATCTGTTTTTTTGTATAATAATATCGTTTATTTCGTTCTGACCATTTTTAGTGTATTTTTTACTTATTTTTATGCTTTAGATCTTTCTTTTTTTTTGTTTATGATAGAGAAAAGGGTCTTTTTGTATCCGTTCTGGTAATGTTCTGTACATTCCTTTGGCCTTTAATTTTTTGCTTCTTCTCATTAGTAATTTGTTTTGTTAGTTACTTAATACGAATTAAAAGTACCAGTATGGGGAGCAGATAAAGTGTAATGCTATTTCTCGAGTCGTTTACAGTGTTTTCAATATTTGCACAGTCATCATTACAATAAATATTTGCGATAATGACATGATTTACCTACTAAAGGCCCGCAATAAATATGACGGCTAGCTTCAACTGTCTGTTATGATCTATAACGAGTTTTAAGTTATAAATACATAATAAATACAAGGGAGAGCTGTAATTATATTTGAACGATACAAACATTAGAAATAAATATTTCACCACTTATTCATTACATTTGTAAACAGGATTCCAGCCACACGCGACGTAGGAGGAGTCGCGTCTGATCATTTGAATATTCACTGTCAATAAATAATTTATGTTCATCGAATAAAACTTGCTATTATTGATATTCCCATAATAATGTTGTTTTGGAAAATATTGGGTCTAGCATTTATTGCTGCTTTTACCATCCAATTTTTAAGCTTAATTAATATGACTTCTCTCGTAAGAGGGAAGTATTGTAATCGTGAAAAAAACTTGAAATTTTTGCGTTCTAGTGGATTCCAAAAAAGGTATTCTCCCCTTTTCTGTTGGTCTGTCTCAAAGACTCAAAAACTACTTATCCGATTTACTTTAAAATGAAATGGTCATATGAGAATGAAATGGTAACATTTTAGTGAAAAACCAAAATGGCAGCGAAATTAAATATTAAAAAGATCTTAAAATTTTGCGCAACAATTGAGTGTGCTGAAAGGATAAACTGATAAAATGTTGATGTTAATCCATGATGGCGAAACATGGATTGGGAATCGCCGCATATTGAAACATTTAAAAAAACAGTATTAAATAACTACATATCTAATTGACTTGAAATCTTTCATAAAAACTAAATGTGACAAAGACATAAACTAGTAAAATTTAAATGCGAATCATGAAAAGCATGTAAAAACAAAATAGCAACCCAATAAAAATTACTTTCCTGGAATAAAACTTTCTTTGTTCAGATAAACATAATTTGTTTTTTTTAATTACGTTATGAAAAGTAAAAAAAGATAAAAAATAATTAAATGAAAAATACTAAGTTAAAAAAAAAAAGAAAAACAAAATAAAATATGGTATACTAGAATATAAGCCGTGGTTTTATTTGAGTAGGGGATAGTATGCAAATTAATGCATGTATAGGATTTGTAAATGATATGTATATGTAAGTGTATATATGTTCGACCTGGATTTAAAAAAAATACAGATAAAAGCGGTGGAAATGAAAAATGTTTATTCGTCCAACTCTTTCTCTCTATTGTCATAAATTTTTATTTGCGCAAGAGCAAAAACACTTTTTAAGAGAACGGTTAGTTTCAGCTTGACAGACGACCAAACCACATAGAAATGTAGCATATTAAGTACTAAATATGTTATTCATTTTATTATCCAAAACTATTAATTACACCATTATTTATTCAATAATTAAAGTTCTTCTTTAAAATGGAATGGAATAAACATTACTTGCCTTACACATTGTTTTTGCTGCCTTAAACGAACAAAAACATTACGTTGTTAAGCAAAAAAAAAATTATTTATACCTGCTTGTTTGGGCGCTGATATTTGTATCACTATCAGTGCGTACGATAAACCGGAAACGTAATTCTACCGAACTGATTTTCTTATTTTTTTTTGGCACCATGAAAGACATTAGTTTACAATGTAGTTTGTAAAAAACTTGATTCGTTATTGCCATGTATGTAGTTTTCGTTAGATATTGCTATGTATGTAGTTTCAGTTGTTGATGTAAAATTAAAAAAAAATGTTGGTGTTTTTAATTAATTTATAATAATTTATTTATTCAAAGCACTGGTTTTCTAATTAAAACAAAAGTAGACTAAAAGACGACTTAAGATTTTACAATGATCTAATCTAAGTAGCACTCAAAATGACTATTTATGCAGCATTCATAGGGAAACCTACAATGTTTCCGCCTTTTCAAGACAACTGTAAATTTTAGAATGTCTGAAACGGCAGCGCAGCCCTTGAGTGTTGACTCCCTCTAATTTAAGATTTTTCTTGCTCCAAATTACAAGCAATTTTTTTAACTTTTAAAATATATTGCAATCATTTCCTTTTCACCCTGTACCTTATGCATAAAGGTATTACTAAATAGCAATATATGTATATACAAAAATCTGTTTGTGAAGGAATACGTTACGAGGGAAATTATTGATAAAGGTCAATTTACAGATTTTTTTTAGGCTGTGGATGAAATCCTGATCATTGGGATTTATTTTATTTAAAATAAATTCAGAATGATCAAATTCTGACATAAACATCCCAATATAATCGGGATTTATTCTTTTTCAAATTCACAAGCATTGTATTTTGATTTAGCACAGATCGATTATACCCTGAATGGATCTCAACTTTGCCTTAATTAAAGTTCTGAACTATCGAAAAATTTTAGCAGAGCGAAATTTATATTACGGCCAGATTTGCCAGGCCACGATGGCCTCCGACCTATAATTAGTAATCGTATTTCTATCTTTAAAATACACTTCTACCTTTTATTTTATTTTTCTAAGCATGTAGACTTATATTGCACTACTGATAACACCGCATCAAATATTGATGTATTCGAGCTAATATTGTGAACAAACCGCGACACGTGCCACATAAGTCGCCGCAGTGTGAATTTATAAAACTCTCTTATGGACTGTTTTTGAGAAGTATAATCGGTCTATTGTATTAGCAGTTTTTATCCTCGTAAAAGGGAAGTATTGTAATATTGAAAAAATCACCCTCCGAGATTGTTTCAGATATTTATGTTTCAGGGTCCTTAAAGGCCGAAAATGAAGAATGCTTTTTCAATTCCGTTGGTCTGCCTGTCTGCTCGCGGCATAGCTACGTAAACTATTTACCCGATTTACTTCAAATTTTGGTCAAAATGAAGTGTTATATGTGGATGACCTGGTAACATTTTCGTACAAATCCAAAATGACGGCCTAACGAAAAGTTAAAAAAGTAATACTATGTGAAAGAACTACTTATCCAATTTCCCTCAAATGTTGTACAAAAATTAAGTGCTTCATAGGAATAAGCTGATAACATCTTAGTATGAGGCTTAATAAGATATTTAAAAAATCAGCCAGAAAAAACTACCTATTATATTAATTTCAAATTTTATGCAAGCATTAATGTGATATAGAGATAAACTCGAATTCAAGACGTCGAAACTAAATGGCGGCCAAATAAAATGTTAAAAAATCAACGTAAAAATCTTCTAATTTAGGTGATTTAATATTTTGCCGAAAAATTAAATATGGTATAGAGATAAACTAGTAGAAATTCGATATGACTGAACAAAATGGCGGTGTGTCAATGCAAAAACTACTTATTCAATTTATTTTAAATTATGGCCAAAAACGAAGTGTAGCATAAGTAGAAACTGATAAAATATTGGTAGGACACCAATATGGTAAAACAATATGACGCCCAATAAAAATGAAAAAACAGTATATATGCCGTATCATATTCCGGACGGTGAAATGAAATTATCCATTTGGCGAATTTTTAAAAATATTCTGCTTTCAAGCTGTTTTTCATTTTCGGCCTTCAATCCATTATCTTACACTTTTCTACTCAATATTCCCCAGGAATTTTCGATTGATCTAGCTTGCTGGACATTTGGAGGGTTGTCCTCATTTGGAACAAGAGTTTTTATGAGCGTCCAACAAACCTCTGGCAATTCTGACAAAATGCCAAGATGCTAGATGGGTCAAAATATAATTTCTTTATAAGAATGTGGTTTATTAACAAAATCAACGTATTTTGGAAGGTATCTCTCAGTATAAATATGTGCATTCATCATTTTTTTGCTTTTTCCAACATAAGGATGTGGAATGCCAACGACCGATATGGCATACCAAACCAAAATTTCTTTTTTGAGTCATATTTTACGTTATTTAGAATATTTTCTATATCGCCTGTCTAAAAGAGATCATTACCTTCAATTTCTGAATTTCATAACGTGAAATATTTTTCGTAATCCTTTCTCACAACTCAGTTTCCTGTAAAGTGATTTCTTCTTAAGGCACGGCAGCATATCGAAATCCTGCGCAAGTAATCTTCGGTATATTTTCGGCACTTCTTCCCTTTTCGATACTTAACTTCCTTTCTTTTTAGTTCTCGACTAACGGTCATATAAGAAAAAGGAAATCTTCGTGCAGGTTAACAAGTCGACAACTCAATCGATTTCTAGCTGCTTCCACCAACCTATTTGACTAGGAATTAGTTATTGCTTTAGGTCGTTTACTTTTAGGAATATTTACGCATGGTCTCGAAATATATTTATAGTCAAACGTTTTGGCACCTGTCCAACTATATTATTTATACTTTTTCGACTATGCAGTTTGTACGCCATTACTTTGCTAAAATTTGGCAGTTACAATTTGACACATCAAATAAAATATTGAATGTTTGTTCACAAAGGCGACTAGATGCTAAGTTTATTTATGATGCAAGAAGGCTCAATGAAATTTCTCCGATCCTGATGGATTGGCCCATGATTTCTTTAGATGCTAATTCTATAGGACACGTTTGGGATATACTGAAGAGGTGAAAGAAAAAGCGACCAGAACAGGACAATAATATTCTGGAGAGAATCCATTTTTACAAAAGAATAAAATCGTATTTCGCAGATAATTATTGACAATATTATTGATTATATGTCTAGATGTTATCAGGCAATAATACAAGCTAGAGACGAACTCACACGCTATTCTTTATCAGTTATATAATTAAAAAAATCATATTACTTTTTTTCTTGAACGCCATGTAAAAAATTTAAAAAATAAAATATATTTTATGCATAAAGTGTTTCTGCTATATAAGGTTATACACATTTTGCTAACACCGCTAACAAAGTCCTGGACTTCATTTAATAAAATTAAAAAAAACCTTAACAACCTGCAGATAATGTACTGGAACTCAAAAGTAAATACAGACCTGGGATAAAATAGTGAAAAGTTAACGGTTTATTTCTGCTGCTTATCGGGATATTTTAAACATAATTTTGCTTCGATCGCAGTTGGTAATTCCAAAGAAAAGCAACCAAGTCGGAATTTATTTCGGTTAAAGTAAATTAGAATAATAACAATTTTATTTTCGACCGAAATCATAACATAGGTAAGTAATAAAAAGTCAGAGAGTACCGGCTCACCATTGGGTGATGACGGCACGATTAGCCATTCGCGATTCTCTAGAGCGGTACATAGCGCCTGAAAAAATATGTACAGTTAGATCAACCAAACATATTGTATCATATTAACCATATTTAGGCGACTAATCGGCGGAAACGGCACATCTTATCTTGCGCGTCAAACTACGCCTTGATCACTTTAAAGGCGACCATTCTTGGGAACATGTTATAAACAATCTCCTCGTCATTTTTTTTTGTTAAAAATATGTTGGTTGACGTTTTATTTTATGAGATGTTTCTAGGTGACTATTTAGAAGTCCAGCTATGCCTAGAGATTGTGTTTCTAATTAAACACGCTCCTCTAGAATAAAATAGAAAGCATACATCCCTTTTACTCAGTACTTTTTCAGGGTTGCCTTTAATTAACCATATTTTTGTAGATTGTGTTAAAGCTAGACTCGATTACCTGTATTTTTACTATATTTAACTATATAACGTATTGTTTCCACCAGTTCACTAATACAAGTTAATTAAGTTATTTTAAATTTTTAGTTTTGCCATCAGCTCTCAACAAATACATTCTTTTTTCAACGACCCATTCTGATGCATCGGTCTCGCCTTTAAAGACCTATAGCTAGACCTTTTACGAACTATATTCCACAGTTTGCTGGTTTCGCCTAGATGATGTGGGCTCGATTCGGGCTCGATCACAATTTTTTTCCGTTCTTCATTAATTTTATTTGTAAATAAATGTATTTAGACTATGATTTTGATTTCCTAATCCAAAAAATTAACTGTGTGTAATTTATTTGTTAAACAAATTTGGCTAAGTACGTTAAATATAGATTTTTCACGTTTATTCTGAAAAAAGGATCCATTGATTTATTTGTATACGCCATTCCTTTGAAAAGTTCCAAATGTCAGCTCTCTTGATATAAAATGTTATTTTGATTGCCTCAGATCAGCCAAAATATATAACATCAAGCACTCTTTCCGTTGTATCAACTAAAAGGTAGTAATTTTGAATTAAAAGTTAAAACATTTTATTATAAGGTGTAAATATCTTCAACCTATAATACACTTCACTTACGAATTACCTCCATTTAAGGAGGATGAGTCTTTGATAAAACTTTGATGTGTTGACTATGTTGATTTGATGTAACATATCATGATTCAAATGAATAGATACTTTAAAAATATCGGTAAATTTGCTTTACCGGAAACTTCCCTCGTTATGATTTTTTTTTCATTTGTTAGGAATAGTAAATTGTGACCCAATTTAGTTCAGTACGTAGTCACAGTATATATGTATTACATATAATGTCTATTCAAACATTTTTATTGAGCCCCATTTTGATCCACCGTATTGGATTTCTACCAATATTTATCCAGTTCCTTTCTACCTATGCGACATTTGACTCTTGAGAATAATTTAAAATAAATTAAAAAAGTAGTATTTACATTAACGCATACCACCATTTTGTTATGTCAATTGACTGAATTGTTGAATTCGTACCAATTTATCCTATTTTCACATTTAATTTTTCTGCAAAATAATGAACAAGATCTGCAGTCAATTGAACAAGATTTTTTACTATGATTTTTTTAAAAAAAAATTTTGGCTGCCATTTTCTTTTCCCATCTTAAATTCGCATCACAACTTTATTACCTATACCTTAAATCAAAAATTGAAATTAATTTAATCAGTAGTATTTTTAGGCTGATTCTTGAAATATTTAATTACTGCTCTCTTTTGTTTTGTTATCGTATCAAAATGTTACCAGTTCATTCCTATGTAGCACTTGATTTTTGTGAAAAATTTAAGGTAAATTGGATAATTAGTTATTTTAGTAATAATTTTTTTAACATTGTTCAGCCATATTGGAATTTTACTAAAATATCACCCGGTCATCCCCACATGACCCTCAATTTTTGACTTAACTTGAAGTCGATCTGGTAAGTAGTATTTGAGCCATGCCGCAAAACTGAAAGACAGATAGACAGACCGATAGACGGACCAACACCGACAGGATTTATAAAACATATTTTTTGGCGTCTAGAGACTCTGAAACGTGAAGATATGTAAAACCTGAGAGGGTTATTTTTCACGATTTTACTAGGTAGTTGAATCAATCCATTAAGCAGTTTTTTCAGGCTGAATTTTTAAATATTTTATTAAGCTGGCATTTTATTCCGCTATCTTAGATTCATATCAAAATTTTACTAGTTGATTGCAACATAACACTTGATGTTTGTGCAAAATTTGAGGAAAATTGGGTAAGTAGCTTTTAAATAATTATTTTTTTAACATTTGCTTCTCCATATTGGATTTTTACCAAAATGTTACTAGATCATTTTCGTATGACCCTTAATTTGTGACCAAAGTTTAAAGTCAATCGGGTAAGTAGTTTTTAAGCCGCGAACAGATAGACAGCCAGGCGAAATTGAGAAAACATGTTTTTCGGCATTTAGAGACCCTGAAACCTGAAGGTCTACAAAAATTTCGGAGGGTGATTTTTTCACGATTACAATACTTTCCCCTTATGAGGTAGTAAAAAGAAATAATCAACATTTCTAAATAACATCATTATTTGATTTTTTTTATTTTGAGCCAAGATTAATGAACGTTTTATACAAAGAAATGTATGTGTACATGAAAAATATTTCTTTGGCAGAAGAACTCCTTCTCCTGAAGTCACTTCATGCAAAACTGAAATTACACTACTATATACAAGGTGATACTCAATGGCGGCTCGTGGTGAATTATATTGGGGATCAATAACAAATTTAAAAATAGACATACCTAAAATAAAAATAAATATCTTATCTTTAAATTGAGCTTTAAATTCTCTTGAAGTTTGTGTCTACTCTTCGTTCTTTAGAATTGTAAAAATGCTGAATGACACGTTCGTTAAAATTGCACGCACATTCCTTTTACGATTTCTCGATATTTAGCATCGCTAAAGCGGATAGTCTATCTTGGCCCAACTCCTCAACCAAATTTATAAGCCCTGGAAAAACTCTTGGATTTTCAGACAAAGCCGTTTCATTATGGCGACCTAGAGCCAGCTCGAATGCCCCACAAAATTTTAATCAATCTAAAATTTTGTTTAAAATATAACGATTTTTGGATACACTTTCATTAAAATCTCTAAGGGATTTTCTATAAGCTGTGTCTAGCTGAGTGCGAATATCAACACTTTCGACCGTAGCATAGTTCACCGAACATTTCATGTGATCTGCAGAAAACGCATGTTTTTTTATTTTTTCTTTTAAGTGTTTTAAGTCTTCCACACCGGTTTTGCACCATAATGAGTCCGACGAGTCCTTAGAAACAAACATAACAGTAAAAGGAGTCAGAGACTTCACAACCACAAATCCAGTTAGCTAAATCGTACATACTTTTGGGAAAGTTTTGATGAACCTCTTTATTTTTGTCTTTACTAGTTTGTCGTATACTAAGTTCTGGCAAATTGCGACGCGTTAGCACTCTTTAGTTGTTTATAATTTTTTGCACTACCGACATTTTATTTCATCTACATTCAGAACTCAAACATAGACCACCTTGAAATTGGTTATTTTTGCAAAATGAAGTTAGTAAGCACTTTTTAGTTATTTATTTTTTTGCACTAGTCACTACCAACATTTTATTTTTTGTATATTTCCAACTCACACAAGGATTATAAAAATAAAAAAATATATATTACAAAAACAGTATATAAATCAATTTTCATCTATTAAAAACGTCCGAAACAATATCGAGTTAGAATACCGACCGCGCGAACTCTGAACAACTGAACTTCCGCATATGCCGACTTGATGCCGCGACCGATCGATCGAATTATGAGAAGAGACCGGCTGATGACCCAAATCGCGATTTCACATTCCATTTGCTATTACGTTCGGCTGCCGCTCGGTAGCTGTGAAACTTTAGGGTACTTTCGTCAAGCTTTAAGGTAATTAGGGCAAGTCGGACTGCCCAGCCTAGCTTAGTATAGCGTATTTTATTATGCCGAAGGAACGTAACTATACCATTCAAATCGCCGCGCGCGGCTAATAATGTAGCGTATTTAACTTTTCCCAAGGTTCGCGTTTTATTACTACTATTAGGAGGGACGGTATATTTTAGACTTCATTGACCAAATGACCCTATAGAAGAGCCGCCACTGGTGATACTTGTAAGTTGATACTTTCCTGTTTGTGCGTATATAATTCATGAAAGTGATGCAATATTTTAAATGTATTTAAAATAACCCAGCAATTATTGAGACATAAAGATAAATAAGAAAATTCTATAGGTTCTTATTAAATACTTAGGTCATGTGTTTTTTAGAATTTTTACTTAACGACCTAAAACAGGGCGCACTAAGGCACGCCTGCCAACAACTGACTCACTAAAGTATTCTAGTAGTTTTATCACGGCCAACATCAAATGTTTCGATTCCCAGCATCGTCCGTTAGACAAATTGCTTATCAAATGAAAGGTAACAAATAGATTGTAATAGTATCGTAAGAATGTTATCAAGACGTCGGGCATTAATGACGTGCTTAACAGCAAGAAAGATGGAGTGGCTCCCGTCAGTGGCTCACCCCAAACGAAGCGCCAAACGAGGGAGAGTAATAACTCATGCAGTTTCTCCCGGTCGGTCCAAAGTGGACAGGCAAATTCGGTTAACCACTTGTTCTGAATCCCATTTTCATTATTCATTCTCGTATTTACTACCAGAAACATTAGTGTAAATAAACTCCACACATACGGTATTATGTTACAGTGATCAATGTAAACTAATGTTTTTTGTTACAGGTGAAACTTGTAAATTTTTAAATATACCATGATTTTTGAACCTATTCCTCAAATAGATACATATATAGACCGAAGAAACGTTTATCGCATATTCTTATACGAGGGAAGTAAAAATAATTTTTGAAATAATTACTTTACTGTTACTTTACAGATTCATACAATATATAATACATATAAAATATTTAGATATATTTTTTTGCGATACGTTCTTAATCTGGATTAAAAAATGGATACACAAGTTTTTAACATTTTTAAACTATTAATCATTTGTAATGTGTACATATTTATATATCTTCCAAATATTAGAAACTATGTCACATTCATCCTATTAAGGACATGTTTTAATAATTTAATAACTACTAATAGTTTTCCTATAATATCTTAAGTAGGTAATAAGGGTTATGTTGTAATATTACATTATTAGTAGATATTCCAAGATCTAGGTTCGTAAGTAATATTATAATTGTAAGAAATTTATCAATAACCACCAACCTGCAGGAATACAATGTGAGTAATTTCATATTTTGGTTATTTTACTACGTAAGAACCAAAGGATACCACATATCGATTCTTGCCAGTTAGGTGCATTGTGTGTGAAAAGGAATTTTATAGTTTTTTTCCCAATTTTTAATTAATTAGGTTTTGTTTTACTCTGAATCTATGAACTTACTGCTTTTGTTTTGAATAGATATTGTCGAATCCATAGTAAGCACTGTGTATGTTTGAGAATCATTGAGGAGAGAAAGTGTTTTTTTATCAAAATCTTTCTTACTTTGTACGACCGTTATATGGCCTTTGTCTGCTGTAGTAATCATAACATTCGATTTTTTTATGAAAGTTTTAGTGTCTTCTAAGGCTTTTGAAAAGGCATGAGTTTATTATTTTCGTTTTGGATTCCGTACTAGAAAAAATTGTTTATGAAATTATAAAATATACGTACAAACTAATTTGGTTTAAGAATTTTTTGCTTATCCTCAATGATCAGGAAGCAAATCAGGAAAATTCTTTTGGTCTACGGCCAAAAAGTTTAATATTACCCATAAAAATGATTCTAAAATACCTCTCAGTCTATCTGAAGTAGGTAAACTTAATTTATACTTCTCCGAGTTCTTTTTATCAGCAAAACACTCATCGAAATGTCACTTCTAAACTTAATTTTACCCTCTTAGATAATTAGGATTTACATAAATATATAAATTCCATAAAAACTAATTCTATTGGTGAAGATGGTCTCTCACTTAGATTTGAAATTATGACTGTTTTTTTTGTCAAAATCTATTAATTAATATTGTTAATACTTGCATATTAAATGGCGACTTTCCAGAACTTTGGAAAACAAGCCATTTTAAAACCTCTGCCTAAGAAACCTAACCCTAGAGAACTAAAGGCCTGTCAGCATCTTGTCCGTAATTCCTAAACTGTTGGAAAAACACTTATAATCAAATAATTTCATTTTGTAATTTATATGATATAATTCCGGAATGTCAATCGGGTTTTAGAAAGGCATTTGGTACTACCACTTGTCTTTGTAATTTTGTTAATCAAATTAGACATAGGGATGATAAAAAAGAATTTACTTGCCTTTGCTTGCTCGATTTCAGTAAAGCATTTGATACTCTGGACTATAAGATGCTACTGGCTAAGTTTTTAAAGTCTTATCTAACTAACAGATTCCACTGTGTGGCTATAAAAAGTGAACATATCCAGAGACAATCCAGTTATATTCCTCTTGAAAGAGGCGTACCTCAAGGATCTTAAACCTTTGCTGTTCCCTTTGTATGTTGCGGACATGGAAAGAATAATTAAGCACTTCGAACTTCAACAATTCGCAGGCGATTCTCAACTCTACAAGTCTTTTACTACAGATACCTTACTTACTTCACAAACAAACTTCAATGAAGATCTAAGCGAATTAAATACGTTTACTAAAAATCATAACTTAAAGTTAAGTGCCTCCAAATCTTGCGTCATATTTTTTGGATCTAATAAAAATCTTTTGGAAAATTGCAACTGTAGCTAAGAATTTGGGTATTTTTATCGATAACAAACTAAATTTTGAGACTCATATTAAGAAGAAACTTAGTATTGCATATATGCGTCTGGGGAAATTGTATAAACTTAAACGCCATCTACCTAGTGATACAAAATATTAATTATGTGATTCTCTAGTGTTATCATTACTTGACTATGCCGATGTCGTCTATCATAACTCACTAAGCGCGCACACTAAACATTCCATACAACAACTTCAAAATGCATGTCTACGTTTCGCACATAATATACCATTTAGGAACCATATTACACCGTATCTCAATAGATATTCTATCCTGTCAATGGCGAGAAGACGAGAGTATCATATGTTTTTATTTATTTTTCGCATATTAACAACTAATCAACCTCCATATTTAAGGTCTGTATTCACAACGCAGGAGCATAACTATGGTACTCGATATTTAGATTCTTTTAATAATTTATCAAATAATATTAAACACCTTCTGTTACACAGCTTTAAGACAGATATAAAAACATATTGTTGCATTGAACCGATGAATTTGCATTATCTATAGATACTATTACTGCTTATTTATTTAATTAGTTATTAGCCAGCACCTCTTTAATCATGCTGATTTTTATATATTTACATATTTTTTAATTAAACTTTTGTTGCGTTCGCCTATTTTTTAACAAATAATAGAATTTAACTAATAATAACTATAATACTAGTCACATCCCCTCAAGTGTCTGCCCGCGCATTCTGAGCCCCCTGATGTCCGCTATATAACTATAACGTATTGATAATGTTTTGTTTGTTTTTGTTCTTAATATTCATTTTTAATAATAAGCTTAGTTTTAATGCTCATTATTATTTATAAATTATTAATGTCGTTGATGTTTTTTAATTTTCAAAGGGCTGTATTACATCGACTCGGAAAGTGTCTGAGTTTGTGCAACGGTTATTAAAATCGGTAAGCAGACCCTGTTTGCCTGTAAACATGACACTTAAATTTTTATATTCTAATATTTTGTATTTTAATTGTTTGTATGTCTTATAAGGCAAATAAAAAGTTTTGAATTGTATTTAAATTTGATCTATAATATATGCACTATCTATTATAAATTGTTTTATGGGTAAGTTTTTTTCTTGTATATGGAACATTTACACCCGTATTCACTAAAGAGGTTTAAATTTAGATCAAGGCTAAATTGACAATTATAAGTTTAAGTTGACATTTTTAACAATTAAACAAAAATAATTTTTCTAAACGTCACAATTACAAAATGACAGTGACATAAGCGAAACATAACTGGCGAACTAATAGTTTTAACTACCATGGCAACTAAACCTGGTCTAACTTTTAAATCTTTTTAATAAACACGGGGGTAAATTTTTCTCCTAAACTTAAAATTAGCTGGAGGTAATTGAACTGTAAGGTTCACGCTCCACTTTCTCTCAATAGTATTGGTTGACAAACATTCTAGATGCATTCTTTGCGCTTGCGTAAGGTAAAACCTTCTTTATTTTTTACGTTTTATATAATTTTTGTTTTTATTATTGAAACTAGTCTGCGAGGCGTTAAAATTATGGTAAACATCTCCAGGTAGTGCTGTTTTTACATATTCGTGTTTTGTAGTGCGCATAACTAATTTCCAAGTTTAAGTTTTTTTATTTTTTACGTTTTATATAATTTTTGTTTTAGTTATTGAAACTATTCTGCGAGGCGTTAAAATTATGGTAAACATCTCCAGGTAGTGCGCATAACTAATTTCCAAGTTTATTTTTTTTTATTATAGTTATATTACTGTACTGAATTTATTAGTAAATGGGGTCTCTTCACTCAAATAATTATTTAAGCAATTTACAGATTTAAGGATATAGTTAGGTAATTTTTTTGTTTTCAACAAGTTAATAAGAATTTTTTATGGTTTTCTAAATTTGATAGTTTTTATGATAATCTGGTTTTGTTCTTTATTCTTGTTGAAATTTCCATTCCATATAGTGTGTTGATTTCTTCAAAAAATCTCGTTATTTACCTAATCTTTTCCCGATGTTTATTACCCAGTATAAGTAATTAATTTATTTAATGATAATAATCCTTAATCTTATAGATGTTATTAATTTGGATGGGTTGGTAGGATGTAAGTTTATTAAAACACCTTTTTTAATAAGCCAACGTTTCAAATAATATATATTCTTCCTCAGGGCTCTGAAACCAAGAGAAATTCTTTTCAATTTTAATTCTTTTTATAATAAATATTTTTAAGAATAAAACATGTATAGAAACAGTAAATTGTATTATAAGTTTTCATCTTTCAATGTCGGTTAAGATAATTATTAAGTTAAAAGGTTTATAACATAAAACACACATATATACATCTTTAAAAAAACTGGCTACTTGTAAAGAGAACACTATTTTTTTGAAATAAATAATTGTGTTTACATGGTAAATAATACTTAAAATTAGGGTGGGTTTTATATGTCATAAACACGTTAATTTTTAATAAAATAAAGATCACAGGACACAAAAAGGTACAGGATAAACAAACAAGCACATGTATAAACAAATGTATCGGTCGGAATACAATAGACAACCAAATTTCGATAAAATCTGATGAGGATATAAATAGTTTATATTTTTTTACTATTTTTCAATTAGATTATAATATGACGTACTTAGTCCTTCAATTCCAATTTTTAATTTCAATTATTTCTTGGATTAGGTTCTCTTCGAAATCGAAAGTATCCAGCATTATAAAAGTGATGGAAAAGTGCTGTTTTAGAATCCTTTATTATATGAATATCTCGCCAGTCGTTTGCGAGTTTAGACATTCTTGTTTTTAGGTATCTACGTGTAAATTACGTTAGATTTATGTGTTATTCGGATTTTTTCATTCAGTTTGAAATTCATTGAAACTTTTAAATGCCAATTTTTTATCTTCATATGAAAGTAGTGATCTAACTTTTTCCGAGAGACCTGTGATTTAGGAAATTTAGTGGAAAGTTATATATTCTGGACGTTTTTAATGTACTACTTGGTTTATTTTTTAATATTTGATTTATTAGTTTAAAGGGGTAAATATTTTTAATTAGGAAATCTTTAATTAAATTTAAATTTTTGTCTTTAGATGACGGAATAAATCAACCCTCTATACGAAACGGAAGTCAACAAGAATGAAGAGCACAGTCAAATTATCAAATTTACAAAAACCACAATGGATTCTTATTAACTTGTAGAAAACAAACAAAATTCTCTAACTATATTCTTAAATCTGTAAAATGATTATATAATCATTTGAGTGAAGAGATTTACTATTAAATTCAGAACAGTAATACTTAACATTTATAAAAAAATTAAATTTGGATATCACAAAACAAACACTCTAAAAACTCTTTGAATTCTGACCACGAATACGTAAAATGACGACTGCCTGCAGATGTCTACAATAATTTTAACGGCTCATAGGTTAGTTTCTGTGATAAAAATAAAAATTATATAAAACACAAATAAACAAAAAATTTTAACAACCGTATGCAAACCCAAAGAATTTATCTAGAATGTTTGTCAACAAAAACTATTGAAAAAAAGTGGTGCATAAACCTTACAGGTCAAATACTTGTGTGTGGATACTGAATTCAATAGATCAAATCACTGAGGATAAGCAAAAAATTCTTAAACAAAACCCGTTTGTAAATATATTTTATAATTTCATAAAAAATTTACGAAAATTAAAACCTTATTAAAAACGAAAATAGTAGACTCATGCCCTTTTCAAAAGCCTTAAAAGAAACTAAAGCTTTCATAAATAATCCAATGGTAAAATAACAAGAGCGGACAAAGGCAATATAATTGTCATGCAAAATAAAAAATATTATCACAAAAAGGCACTTTTGCTCCCCA
Source organism: Kuschelorhynchus macadamiae (assembly GCA_030620095.1). NCBI lineage: Eukaryota > Metazoa > Arthropoda > Insecta > Coleoptera > Curculionidae > Kuschelorhynchus > Kuschelorhynchus macadamiae. The sequence goes on along the minus strand of JAUTXW010000258.1, from coordinate 1,043,140 downwards.
ATGATTCTCAAACATGCACAGCGTTTACTAAGGATCCAACATTATTTATAGTTTATCGCTGGAAACCAAGAAACAAGGAACTAAATATGTAGACAAAGCCGGTGTCTGCTATCTCTTTGTAGAAGTTGTATAATATGAATCGATTTATGGAGGTATCAAAGGTGTCAGTATATACTGCTGAATACAAATTCGGTTAAGACAAAAGAAAAAGGAAAGAAAAAAAACATGACCGTACAAGTGCAAACAATTTTGTAAGTTTAATAATAATTTAAAAGTTTAGGATACACGCGGGGAAATTTACTAAAATTCAGTTAAATTTGTAGAGAGCAATCATTTTTCTGTACAAAAATAATGACAGAATTTAAATGTAACTTTATTAGAATGCAAGGGCTAGGGGAAAAAATCCAGGCCCCCATGTATGGCAATTTAGTGCAAATAATGCTTATATTTTGCAAACAAACAAATTTAAATTAAATTTTTTAAATTAAAATTAAGTAGTTTTACGAGAATGCCAAATTTAATAGGTAGCACTAATGTGAATACTAGTGCTAATATAGAAAAAAGCAACTATTTCTCTATTACCAGGTCTGAGGAGGCCATAAAACAAATATATAATGCTGTAGAATTGTAAAACGAAAATAAATATATAATAACTTGATAAGGATAGAGGCCAATATGTCGTGCTTTTTTAAATTTGAAGGTAATTTCGTATATATATGTATGGAAAGTTGGTACTGGCAGGAGGGGGGAAATTAACAAGAGGAACTAAAGTAGAATTAATTGACAAATAGTAAGGAGTGGCATGGATTTTACAACTTCCTGTTGTATGGGGCAATAGACAGTAATCAGAGGAATTCAGGAGAGTAAAAATTGAAAATCTGATAAGGCATTGCATAAGTGGTGAGAAAGAAGTCCAATGGGTTTTGCCTTTAGGTGATGATGCATGGGAAGTAGGTAGGTTCTCTGATGAGATCTCTTCTTCTGCTACTCTACTTGGGGAACGGTTTTAGTAGACCCTAATCGTTCTTTATTATGAACGTTAGAGTTTCCAATGATAATGATTTCTGAGTAAGGCAATTCAGGGGTTATGAAATCTACTTTTGCAGAAAGAAAGTGGAAGAGCTCGTTGAAGGAATTTTCTGATAGGGAGCAATAGACACAATAAATACATTTAGAGGAAGTTTAAGGGAAACTGTTCAATTCAAGATTAGGAAGTCTAGTACAGAATAAATTATTATAAACGTAAGCGCAAACGACACCGTTCCGGCCGTATGATAGAAGAAGTTCATAGCCACGAAAGCAAAGGCATTTGGTTGAATTTTTACAGCTTATTTTGGTTTCGGTTAGGAAGGGAAAATGAAGTAGGTTAGAGATGGTGGTTAACAGAGTAGAGGTTTTTACAGACACAGATATTGGCGATTGAGAAACAACATTCCGATGGTTGAGCGCCACAAGTACCTCTTAACCGGAGATTCAGACGCAGAGGTATTTTGACTCTGGAATATTTTTTTAATATAACATTGTTTGACTTGGGTAAAATAAAAAAGAAAAATGAAATCAAAGACAAGAAAGAAAGGGAAGGAAAAGAAAAACCGACTCATATACAAAGAGCTGAAAAAGTCAGTAAAGATTTTACCAATCCAATGAACGTACGTGGGGTGGTCCCTCTTCGGGCTAGGTAAAAACTTTTTTAACCAAAAAATAAAAGGATAGAAAGTGTAAAGGAGAAAAAATAAGATAATACAAAGATAAATAAATGAAAAAAGAAATGGTGAAATCAAACAAATACAAATTATCGTCACTAGACTACCAGGCCAAGACCAAAGCACAGTATTTGCATCCACCAGTCTGTTATCTGAAATTTAAAGCCGCTAACCGAAACATCTTGGGCTTTCGGTTACTTGGTTGTTGCGTATCTTACATACATAATTGCGGTAAAAGAATTTACGCGAAAAGCGACAAACTAGTTGACAAGCCGCATTTTATATAAATTTAAGTATACTCATTATATAGCACCGCTTCAAAATATTTGAAAGACCGATTTTTAATAGTTTATACCTAGAGGCAAATTATTAACTTTAGATATAAGTTATGTTAGATCAAATAGGCCTAGAAATTTCCTCAGAATTTACAAATGCAAACAGACAATTCATGAGGCAACTTTATAAATTCGCGGCATCAATCGTTCGTGTCGCCATTACGTCGTAATATGCAGTAAGATTTGGTACGTTTTGACAGTAGCGCGATATAGGCCGATACACAATCTAAACAAAGTTGATCCAACAGGTCCGCGGAGTGGCAACCTAAGCAGTGAAAATCTCGATGTATCCCAAGTTTACTAATTAAAAGCAAAGCTGAGGTCCTTTTAAAGTGACTTTTACTTTCCATTTAGTGGACTGCCAGTTCGGAGTATAATCAAACTTTGGTTCTTTTTAAAAATATATGTAATAACTTTTATGTACACCAATATCATTTTGGGTAAAAAAAACCGTGAAAGTAACTTTTGTATATAATTATTGATATTTTCCAAACTATCCGAGATTAAAGGGGGATCAAAATATACTGCTGTACATAATAAGTAGGACAAACGAATTTTTAGGCGATATTGAAACTAGAATATTTTGTTAAGGGGAAAACATAATTGCGTTAAGTTATAAGTTAACCAGTTTAATTGTAGACCTTACTTAAGTTAGCAAGTTTTAAAACTTTTATACCGAGTGTAAAATGCAGCAATGCAAGTTTTTAAAAATTTCACCTATTCCGAAAATTTACAAAAAGAGCTTTATTATTTATTTATTTATTTATTTATTTATATTTATTTACTCTATTAATAGGAACCTTAGAATTGCAAAAAATATACTGATAGATTTTTGAAATTTTAAAAGTTTTTATAAGTATGACTTTTGAAAATTTTATCCTTTTTTTAATGTACGATCAAGAGGAATTTTTTTAAATAGGGTCTTATTAATCCTTAATTTGCCTGAGGCTTCCGGATCCTATAATAAGCATGCATTATACAGGATGTCCAGAAATTAGTTTTAGATTAGTTGGTTTTATAGGGCAATTAAAATTTGAATGTTTTTTGTTTCAAGACTGAGTAATGTGGAACATTTTTTCTAAAACAGTTGTTTAAATAAAACAATAAGGCTATTCCTTAAAGCTAAAATAGCAAGTACTTCGGTTTTCTAAAATTTACAAAATACATGATTTTTTTTTGAATATAGGCATACACTTTAACAAAATTGCTTTTAAAAAATGTTTTTGTTATTTTATTAAACTGATTTCTTTATACTTGAATATACATATGATGAGTTGCAGAACATAAAAACTTATATAATTTAGGGTGTTTTAAATGCAATAATTTCGTTCTGTATTTTTTGACAGACCTCCTACCTTTTTACAGATTTTAAACAGATATTTACTATTTGGTGTACTACGAATATTAATTATTTATTTATTTTTTCGAGTTGAACAACGGCGAAAATCAAATTCTTCGTGTATTAAATTTTGGTATCTTAGATTTTTTTAAATTAAAATTTGGAAACTACTTAACTAAACTATATTCTATAGTATTCTTAATTTGAAGGTCATGAACGTTAAAATTTTAACATTTTTCTATGCATAAGACTTTCAAATTAACTATAAATGAATAAACGATTTGCTAAGTAACTTATAAATGGTGCAAAATATCGAAAATATTTAAGGGTCCAAAAAGATACAGAAGAATAAGGAATTTGACTTCTTTGTTCAAATAGCTTTTGTCCAAAATTTTTTAATTGTAAATCATAGCATACCGTTCCCCAGTTTTTTCACTATCTAGATATGTCCGAAGTGTATAACAGCAATACTTAAAAAACATTACGAATATTTTTTTGAAGAATGAATGAGTAATCAAAAAAAAAATATATATTTTTTTATTATTTAGCTATATTATAACCGATATTTTTTAAAATATATATAGATAAAAATGTATGTTTAAATTTTTATATATTTTTTTAATATTTAATTGTTATTTTCGATAGTTAAGGTAGGTTGAACTTTAAGGACATTTAATATTTACGTGGAGCTATGACCTTTAAGTTTATCATAATCTTTATTGGTTTGTTTCAGTTTATTTAGAGTGTTTATAATATTAATGACTTTGTTTGCTTACCTTATGAACTAAATCTTTGAAGGCACACCTTATTTATGTGTCAAAATTCTCTTAAAAATACAAATTGTGCATTTTTGTTTTCAAATTTTTTGGTATTTCGGTACATTTTAAAATTAAGTGGTAAATCGGAAAGTAGTAGTAAGTATATTGAGGCTTTTAGATTTGTTTTATCCTTGTTAGAAATCTAAATAGCCTCTTTGATCTTCACGTTCAAAGTAAGAATATCGTATCGAATATTCAAAAAATTATAAGTTTTAGTTTTCATCCGATACGCTCAATTTTTTTGCAGGACCTCGAGGCATCAATATAGTTTAATAAAAAATACCTCGGAGCTTCAAGAGGTAAGGCTAATTTATAATATATTTTTAAGTCAATCCATGCAGGTGATCAGGTAATAAACGGTAAAGCTTTGGACTATAATTTAATACACTTTTGTTACCCTATGACACTAACTAATATAAAATTATATTCTGGAAATTTTGTAGAATTCATGAATACTGTCGCAGGCTCAAAAAAGTGTTGGAAAAATTAGAGATCTATAAGACTATATTTTAAAAAATCGGTGTTAGGTAGACTGCTGCATAGCTGCAGGTTGATATGTAAAAAGGTAAAATTTTCAAAAAATTTTGATAATAAAATTACTGAAATTTTGATAATTGTTTTTTGCAATTTTACACAGTCGTTAAGAATTGCCGAAACACTTGAATTTTTTTCTGCATTGTATCTCCGTTGTACTGGTTACCTTAAATAGACTTGTAATTTATATTGGTTACTAACAAATTTTGCAGGAAATACCTATCCAGCAGTTTATAATAAAATTCTCAAATATCTTTAATATGAACAAATATATCAAAGCCTCTCATCTGGTGGATTTACTCCAAACATATTTATTACAGAGTATACGAATTAAAATCTAAAATTATTACAAAAGAAGGGCAAAAACGTTGTCGTTAAATTTACTCCCAGTATATAACAATTATGCAGCAAACCAAGCAAACTGTTGCAAATCCAAAAACACATTTGTAAAAAGCATTGTAAAAGCTGTTAACGAGTCGGGCTCAGAATTAGTCGGATGCGACTTAATAGAAGCTGTCATAAAGCCGTGCTAATGATACAAAATGGCGCGGCGGGGGCGATATCATTCAATTAACAGCCGCCATAATGGTCCGCTGTCGTGAATTAATAACAGCAATCCACAGGTCCATTTGTATGTTCGTTTGTCAGAAACGAAAGCCAGAGGTCTGATTTTGAATATTTGTAGAATAATGCAGTTATTGCTTGAAATAATATTATTACAGGACATGTTAAAACACTAAACTCGGATTTGTCTTAACCACAATAATATAATAAAGTAGTAACTAACTTCAGATAAAACGCGTAAGCAAGGCGATTTTAATAAAAAGTACTTTATGTAGTTTTATCTATTCGGACTCTTTATTAAAGAAAACCTTTATTTTACAATTATAATATATTTACTTATTTAATGAAAAAATGACATTTACTATTTTCAGATTGGTAATATCATTAAAAATTGCTATTTAACTCGGCGTCATGTTGGCATGTGCATGGTGCAGTCAGAAGCAGGTTTCAAGCGAGTTTTCGGCATTGCGTAAAGAAAGTATGTTCCCAATAGTGCTTCACAAATTCCATTAAAAGTTAAAGGTTAAAAGTAGCGTTATTACAAACGCAAATAGATAGTTTGATATATGTTTATCGTGCTTATATCAACAAAAATACTATTACATATTAAAATTAAACATCTACTTCTGAGGCACAACAATATACTGCCTAATTACCAATTATTGTTTTCTCATTTTTTAATATATAATTAAAACACTTCGATACAAAATGTTCCCGTTTTTTTATTTCTACAGTAAAATATGTTCAACGTTTAACATTTAGGCTTATTCTCTTAAAAATGTTTTTTTAGCGAAACAAGCAATTTTTTATGGGCAATATAACTTAAAAATCGTAAAATCAGTAAAAAATCGGTTTAAAATAATCTTATTTAAAACCTGGCAAAATGTTAACTAAACTTTTATTTGCGCCTACCCGTAATTCTTATCAATAAAACAAAATTTAAACTGTAGTTGTCATAGCACCAGGTTTCATCACTGAAATGGTCTCGGTCAAATTATCTGATTTTTTTTTCGACGTGGTGCTGAATAACCACCACCCTCTTCTGTTAGTGCAAGATTTGCCTACTTGAGTGTCTCAGTTCAAGTATTTTATTTAAGGGGCTTCTGGGAAAATTACTACTGGATAACGTTTTTTTTTTGGGAATTCAGCAACGTGTATTTTGAATGTATCACTTTCTACTTACCATTTAACAGCTTGCATTTATCTTCGTTAATTAGAATTAGTAATCAGATCTGATGAAATCAAATCAATAAATCAATACTTTGGATTACAAGACCTAAAAAAAGCTTGCAAATAATTTACCTTTCCTTAACGCGGTTAAAAGATTAGAATGATAGTGGTTTTGACTTAAAGATAAAACATTTAGAATATATATTGATAAATAAGAAGTATACCTTAATAAATGAATATTGAAGGGTTATATATTATATCGGTAATCTTAAAGAAGTCTGTTTTTTTTTAAATACAGATGTTGCAATTTATAAAAAAATTATATTGTGTAAATCTACGGTTGTATTTTGATATTTTAATAAGATATAATATTAAAGAAACCTATGAAGATTCTTATATTTAAAAATAATTCATCCTTTTTTTGCTTTATAAGGAAAAACTAGACCCAAGCATTATCTTGTACTATTTTGCTAAAATTAGTTATTTTCAAAATGAATAAGAAAATCTGATTTATCACATTCCACTGATAAATGATTTAGAACGAATGATCCATAAACAAATGAACAAATGATCCATAAACAATTAAAATACAACTGATTTTACAACAAATATGCAGTAGTTTTTACAGAATACTCTGCAGCTACAGAAGACGTTGCATTATTAAAAAAATATTTAATTTTTACAAATTATGTGTCGGTAGTATGCAATAAATCAGTTTATTGTAAACGAGGAAGCGTCTATTTTAACTGCCTGTTTTAAGTTTATCATTATTGTGTAAATTTTAAACCTAATTCTTTCTATAATGCAGGAAAATAAATTATTGACATGCATTTGCAACTAAACGTATTGTTTGCCGTTAAAAAAGCGGCATGAAAAATATGAGTAGAATGAAAGCCTATAGCGTGCAGTTTTGTCACCGCCTACTTGGGCTCGCATGATCCAGAGCCATATTATTTTAATGTCTTTCGGCATGAGCAGCCAACTGGCGGAAGACAGAAACACGAAACCGCAGTATATTTCGGGAAAAAAGCTCTGAACAATTTAATGTCGTTTTCTGTGATCATAATATTAACAAATAAAAATAAACATATACTACTGCAATACATAACACTATATTTCCAGAACCGGAATACTGCAAATTATTTTTACTTTACTAATATTACGTTTCGAAAATTTTAGCCGAAATCCGGATATCGTAATACAACTCATCAAATATATGAATTTCTAATTGTATCAAAATATTTTTACAAAATTAATAAAATTATATATATTTGTTAGTAACACTTCATGATAAAAAATGATTATTTCGAAAATAAATACAGCTGAAGAGTTTCTATTCTATAATGTGGTAAAGTGGTTCGTTGGAGCCCCAGCACCTGGGCCCCTTGTCACAGGGTGTCCAGAATACGATCTGCTATGCTCTTATCTGAGGAATTATAAAAGATAGGAGAAAAAAATGAAATCAATAGTTTCTTGCTTTCACTTATATTTTTTTAATTACTAGGATATATACATATCTCGATATGTTTTTTTGCTCCTTCTGCAATTTTAGCTCGGCCTTGTTAAGAATTTTATATGCCTACCTACCTATCTCTCACCGTTATGGAGATAATGGCATATCAAAAAAAAAAAAATATCTAAAAAACCAAATAAAACGACTTAAAAAAATAGAGTATAATTTCCTTGTTGCAAACATTAGGACTCAGAAAATAATTAGTCATATCAATATTACAGTTTTAATATACACGAATCGTAGAAAGATATGCAAAACAAGCGTAGGTTTAAATACTGGAACCTCGGAAATTTTTTATGGAACAACGACTCCAAAAATATCTTGCCGCAGTCTAGCTCTAACTTCGCAGTTACACAAATAATGTAGTGAAGTTTCCTCCTCCTAACCGAACGTATTACAGATCGAGTCTATTTTTAGCAGTGCTAGATCTCTCCTCAAACGCCAGTGGCCTGTTAGCACCCCTATGAGGGAGCTAATGGTTCGCCTACGACTAGTAAGCAACCGGGCCGTTTTGGCCTTATCAGGTCCCGTGACGGAATCTTTAGTCTGCCTTCCTTTCTTGTAGGAGTGCTAATCACTAGAAAGTGTCTGAAAGGCCCAATCATTTAAGGCCTCCTTGACGTGTTGTCTAAACAATCCTGATATGGGTTCCGGTCCTATGGGCGGCAAGTTGGCTCAAAGCTTTGCTAGTTTATCCGCCTTCTTGTTGCTTGCTATTTCACAGTGACTACGAACTCAAATGAGTTCTACTCTTTTTGTCATTGCCAGTCTTTCCACTACGTCACTGCAGTCTCGGACCAAGATCGTGCTGACCTTGGGCGAGTTCAACGCTTAATGCTGCTTGGCTGTCTGAGCAAATTACCACTTCATCTTCTAGTATATTTGTGCTTAGTTGCCTCCCTTTTGACCCAATTGTCTAGAGATGGCATGCTCAGCATAACGTTCGGCGCAGTTGTTGGCGCTGTTCTCATGGCACCGGTCATAGACACACACAGGCAAGTCGTTGGACCCTTGCAAGTCTTAGACATGTTGTTTGGTTTGCTGCCTCTGTCCACCAAACTATTGAGGCATAGGCCACTCTAGGCCTGACTACCGCTTCGTATAGCCAGTGCATAACGCGCTGGCTCAGGCCTCAGCTTGCCCCTACTGCTCTCCGAAGCTGCTACAGAGTCGCGACAGATTTAACCGCGACTTTCTCGACATGCGCTTTGCACGTCAGCTTTGCATCAATTATAACTCCAAGGTACTTTACTTCGTTTTTTAAATTAAGTTACAATAATTTTGACGAACTTAATGCATGTTATTTTTGTTCAATTCACACTTAGGATGGTAACTATCTTCAGTATGTAAACTGTGGGAATCACCCTCACAAACTTTATAAATTAAACAAACATAAAACAATGAAATTTTGACAACATAGTTTTACTGAAAATTCTATATTGTATACCACGTTAATTGGTAAATTACCCTAAAATATCAATTAGCATTATTAACACAATCAACCAAATTTTGTTCATAAATCTTGCCAAGGAAAGAAACAGAAAGAAGCATCTTAACAAAGTGTCAAACTGCAAGTTTTAATCAAAGACCGATTATACTTCGTATAGACGGTCCATCAGATGCAAATAAAGTTTTCCGCATCAACTCCAAGTGTCGGAGTTTAATTTCAACGCACGCACAATATGTTACCGTGTTGCTATAAACGTCTATTTGTTTAGAAATACAATATACAAATTATGCTTATCTATAAATGAATGTAATCAGCCGATTGAATGCAGAACACCGCGTACTGGCAACTTGGTCGTTGCGCGAGGCCAGCAGCGTCGCCCTCGGACATTGACTCGATGGATCCCTACTATAAGAAATATAATACAAAGTTGGGATCCATTTAGGGGGTATTTTTTTATAATCGGAAAAGAAAGCTAGACATTATATATACCACACGCATAGCCGGAAACGAAGGGTACTTAGGTCATTTTATTTGATATTTTAATTTGAAACTTATTTCTGGTCAATACTATTTAAGATAGAAATAACTTATATTTGTTAGAATAATTTAGATTTATTACATGTTAACATTAAAATGATTTAAAATTGAGATTTTTTGATTTTTTTTAATATTCTTCCTAAACTTCCTCTAAATGTATGAATTCAACTAAGATATTTTAAAAATAAATACAAAATCATATGTAAGTTAACAATACTATTTCGTATTTATATTTTTGTGTATGTTTTTGGATTTGGAATCATAATTACGTTATATTTGTTTCATATTTTCTTCAATATCTGGAAAACCAGGCACACTAGATATATTGAGTATTTTATAACGTTAGATTAAAGGTTTATCGAGGATTCAAAAATATAATAACATACAGGTTGTTGCATAAGATATTTCTGTTATTCGGGTTTGAATATGAGGGTTTGGTCTCTCAATTCACCCTAAATAATGTCTGCAGCAATAAAATTTGCCTCAGGTTTTTAGTCGTTTTAATTGTTTTTTTTTTCACATTTTTTGATGTATCGATTTTTCGATATTTTTTTGAGATGCCAATATCTCCACGGTAAAAGATAGTTATATAACATTCTTATCAAAGTTGAGTTAGAATTTAACGAGAAACGTATTGATATATAGAGATACCTATTTAAAACAAGAAAGTTATACTTGACGCAAAGAAACTAAGCACTTTGTATATGTGTCAATAAAAAAATAAAAAAAAATAAGTGAAAGCCTGAAACTTTTGTGTTGAGTTTTTTTCCTATCTTTTATAACGTCTGGAATTGAACATTCACGATAACTTGTACATTCTCACTGGGGAACTTGCCTAAATATTCTTAGTCATTGGCTAATCTAGCAACCATAACGCGGAACAGCTATTCATTTGCAGTACCAAACGTAATATTTAAATGGGTTATACTGTTTATAGAAATGTTTTATCTAATAAATGTACTAATATATCAATATTGTTAAGGAAACCATTGAGATTATTTAAGTTACACCCTTAAAATATGTCAGCCAAAAACGGTTCTCGATTTACACGGTTAATGCATTAAATTTAATATGATATGTTTTTCAAGTAGTTTTAATAAAGAATATATTTTTTCAACACTTAAAACCTAAATAAATTCTACCCGTTTTACCCAACTTTCAATGACTTGCTTTCCTCTACTTATAATCCTTCTAATCTGGTTGACTATTTTAGTTGTACCCATCATGTATTAATTATATTTCATTAAAAACTACTAAAACATCTTCCATTTGATTTTTTTACGCTAAAAATTCTCCGAAATTTGTTGCCTAGTGAGTTGGGTGCTGGAGATGCCATTAACTACCAGTAGCATTTTTCGTGAATTCTTAAATATTCGTTTTTGTAAATAATAAATTTAATTAAAATGATTTTGGGTCATTAAATTTTTCGAAAAACATCTATACTAATATTTATTTATTAATAAAGTTGTTATTCACTACTATTGCTGATTGTGTTATTCGAGGACAAACTCAAAAACATGGCGACCGTACAATACTTATTAATTACATCAATAAAGTAATCCCTTTTTTATTTTTATTAAATTCTTGTTTCGTAATACCTGTGCCGATAATCTGTAAAATCTACGAGAAATATTTTGCAACTCATGGTACAGAATTGCTTCATGTATATACGTAATAAAATGCTTTAGGGAAAAAAATTGAAGGAATATCATTATGACATTTAAAATACTTAAAGCTTTAAGTAATATTTCTATAATATTAGCCGAATTGCTCTGCAAATTAAGTTCTGAACATAGCTTAAATTGAAATGAATTAAAATTATCAATTTTAAGACGGTTAAATATTTTTAAGTAATATTTTTCTTCAGCTGGTGGAGTTCCCATAAGCTGTGCTAACCCAGCGCCCTCATAGAATACTTTTTTTGATAATTGATGAAGCAGCAGGACAGATTAAAAGAGAGGCACTACTTAGCTTCTATTATTAGATATTTCCTTATCCAACAGTGCCCAGTCGGAATGGTTGTTGCCAATCAGAAATTTCTCCTTGACATGATCAGATATGTCACTACCGTCTTCTTGCCGGGGTCTCTTAAGGTTTTCCTGGAAAAGTTTTGTCTTAAAATTTTTAAGGATTTTGACATTGTTGTAACTGACATTAAGTTAGGGTCAACAGGTCCAACAGTACTTATACTGACCGTCCTCCTCCAGGGTGTGAGCTGCTTTGTTTCTTCTACACTGCGAGTGCCCTTTACTTCAATAAGCGACGAGATATAAACATGCTTCATGACAAAGTACGAAAGTTTTCACGGCAGAAGTTAATTAAGAAATCATGGTTCTTGGGATTAGACCGTGTCAAACCGAAATTACTTTCCGACGTTTTGCTTGCGATCATACGAGACATCTTCAGGGATGTTCCCTGTGCGAGATCAAAACACAGAATTAGCTCCGGCGGTATTTTACTAAGTTTTTGATGCTGAATTCCTGTATACAAATTTACTGATTGACGATATAGTTTCCATAATTTTAGACATATATAAACATAAAAATTTCGATTCGGTCTTAACTGAATTGATTAGAGAATATTTAACGTTCACATATTTCATTTTTTATGGTATATTTGTGTCTGCTGCTATGGGATTTCAGCTGTTTTCTAGGGTAGAGAACATCTTAACGTAAGTTTTGGAGGAAACTGCTCTAAGCACTGCTCATTAATAACGTAATTAAGTCGTCTAGTTTCAAAAGCGGCCGTCTCCTTCAAAGCAAATTTTGAGTGTGAGGCGAAAAACTATTGCAAAAAACTAGAGCAATTATCAGTAATTAAGTTTACCATATTAATTTATTTGATACATAAAACTTATTATATTACTAAATAAAGAATTAGTTTTGAGCTTTAGAGTGAAAAAAATAATTAGAATAATGGATACGGCCGGATTTGAAAGTAACTTTAAGATTTGGCCGGTTTTAAAAACTACCAAGGTGGAGTTGGCTGATTCTGAATCATACATATATTAATTTACAAGAACAAAATATATTTGAAAAAATACAACCTTAAAACAAAATCTAAACTATATTTTTTTTTCTTCTATTTCTTCACTTCAACTAAAAATTACTGATCGTTTTCCCTCTTTTTGTGACCAGTTTATCACTCTCAAGATCAGAACGGTAAGCTTCCTCGCCACGGAATAAAATGCTATGTTTTAATGTTCTCTTTAATATAAATCTTTTCGTTAGATTAAATTTGAAATGCCACAGCCCTGGTGGCTTTAAAACGGCTTGTGTAGCTCCTCTCCAGTCACTTACCGTTAAATCAGTTCCTACTTTCCATAAAGTTGCTGTTGGATAGTCTATGAAAAACTGCACTGGCTATGTCATTGGAGCTTTTTGGTCTGTTCGTTTCATTCCAGCAGTAAATATGTACATTAGATTGATCCAATGAAGCGTGCGAATTACCCACAACAAGCGTAAAATTATAAAAATTCAATTGTCTGCTAAAGTATGCTCTTTGGTCCGGAACTTTAGGAAGTGCCATATTTTTTTGGCAATCAAATGACATTATGAGTAAGCCTTCTTTTTTTTTTGAGTAAATTAAAAAAAGCTTTCGCCTTTAGTTTGTAGACTCTTTTAATAGTCATCAGTTGGGGTTTCTCCTTATCTGTTGCAACTCTTATTTTTTCAGTGAGTTCTAGACATTTTTGAACACACATCGACACGAGGACTTCCGAATCTCAAATTGTACTTATTAAGATCTTCTGCGACATCTTTGTTAAACATTTTCCACATCAGCCGTATGCTTAGTTCTGACGGTAAATATAATCTGCTTGTCGTTTTAGATCGACAGTAGTGTGGCTCTATAGTCTTGGAACTTTCAATAAACTTCATAACGGTCTGCCTTTCTAAACTATAATTAGCACTTCTATGGTCACCTCCTCTTGTTTTGTTTGATGTTTAAATTCTTCAAAAAAGAATCCCTACACACTGGAATTTTTTTGCCATCACCGGCACTTCTGATAAAATATTTTATAAAACAATTTTTTTGCGGACGGGTTGCTGTTGATGGTCGATGTCGTTTTGGTAAGACTCTGCTAGTATAGTTTAATATTAGATTATCCTGTTTTACTTTGTCTTTAACACCATAAAAATTGAGTGAAACCGCGAAACATCAAGCATTTTTAAAGATCTGCATTGGTATGCTTTCGTGTTATGTTTACAGGTTGGATATTCGTGGAGGCATTTGGAACTATACCTTCAAAAAAAGAAAATTAAAGTAAGTACCTATAGCAAATTACTATTATTCTAAGACTTACCTAGCACATTTCAATTTATTGATTTTCCAGTTATCAGAATTTACCACTCTCTTTCTGGCACATTCGGGTGTAACAGGTGTTATATCTACAGCATTATCGTCCATTATGTTAAACAACTATTAGTACACAATATTCACTACTAAAATAATAACTTCGATAATAACTAAATTTGGACAAAAACAACCATAAATACGATAAACATGTTTGTGTGTCCATAGGTGATAACACTAAAACATAGAAGGTAGATAGTCCTTGCGTAATTCGCCGATTTTAAATTACGCCATTTGAAACTCGCCTTTTGACTGGCTCGAGGGAGTTGGCCGGTTCTAAACCTAAAAGCATAACGGAGATAGTCCATTTTGAACTTGATACGATATTTTAGTGCGGCATTTTCATTAGACAAAGATTGGAAGATATTCTACTGTTAGATAGGGCTAACATCTTAGTTTTAATGACATATAAATCTCATTTCTCAAATATTTTGGAGATCGCCGCTTTTGAAACTAGACGACTCAATTTTGTTCGTTTAGCTATGTCGATGACACTTTTATAATATGAATATATATAGAAAATTACAATATATATTCAGATCATTTAGAACAACAACATTCTAGTATAAAAGTCACTAAGAAAATTGAATCAAATAGTCCCAGTCTCTTTATTGATTTGTTAGTAGAGAAGCATGATAATAGCTTCCAATTGTCATTCTGTGTAGAAGAAATCGGCACATGCGTACAGATATCTAAATGTTAGTTCTTACCATCTCAGAAACAATCGGTTAACAATTTATAAGTCTTTAGGATTCTTTCAATATGTTATACACATTCAGTTTCGAATGATAAAGGAAAACTCACTGAATATCTACAATCAAACGACTATTGCACTGAAGAGGTAAGGCGTTCACAATTCATTATTCCCAGTCCTCAACTAGTATTGGATAGTTATCCATTAAGCAGTGCATTTTTACCTTTTCTACAGGGTATTATAGATAAAATGGCAAGGATTTTTTAGAGGTCTATCATTTGCACAATCTTTAATACGCATACTGCTTAAGATCGCTAAAACGAATTCATAAATTTTGTCTTTTTCTGAAGTAGTTTGTGTAAAGTAGAAATATGCGGTCTGTATCTGCTAGATTTACTACATACGATTTATAAAAGTAAAACACCAATTGTTTGGTCGGCTGTCGCTGAATACAAGTACTTAACAGGTCGCATGATTAATGTAAAGGGTACCAAGGTTCCTACATCAGCCTCAGGATTTTATGAAAGGAAGAATAGAGAGTATGTTGAAATAATCAAGCACCCTGAAAAGATCAACACAGACGCGAGTTACGTACTATATTATCGCATCCATACCTCTTTTCGTTATTGATCCAACTGAGAAACATGTATTGTTTTCTCTCAGCTTGTGTTAATCGTAAAGTGTGTGTAAAGTAAACTTCTGAGAACTGCTATAGGCACTTGCCTTTAAGAGAAGCATTTTGCAAATACGTCAAACCTATTTAAAAAAATATATTATATTTGGAGCTCAAAATTTTGCCTAGAAATAAAATTTACACTAACTATGAAAAAAATTGGTAAATTTTCTTTACCCGGAACCCTTCGTAATGGATATTTCTCTTTTATTAGGAATAGTGAAGTGTGACTCAATTTAGCTCCCAACATAGTCATTTAGTAACACGTATGCATATTGCATATGCTGTCTTCAAACATTTTTATTGGGTATTCCACCATATTGGATTCGTATCAATATTTTATCAGATTCTATCTATGCCATACTTGATTTTTGGACATAATTTAAAATAAAAGTAGTTTTTACACAGATTTTTTTAAGACAGCGATTTTATTCCGTCAAGTTGAATTCGTATCAGTTTATTATTATATCATATTTAATTTTTATGGAAAAATTATAGTCAATTGAATAAGAAAAATGTTTAATGTTGATTTTTTGAACCTTTTATTTGGTCGCCATTTTGTTCTACCATTTTGAATTCGTACCACAATTTTACTAGTGTATCTATATTTTCAGGCTAATTTTTTAAATATTTTATTATGCCGTCATTTTGTTCCGCCATCTTAAATTCGTCCCATAATTTTAGTCTATCTATATATTATACTTAATTCTTGCACATAATTTGAAATCAATCTAATAAGCAGCATTTTCACTTTGATTTTTAAATATTATATTAGGGACATATTTATAGTAAAACTTCTCGATTTCCTTCAGTTTATATCTTAATACGATATCTTTGACGGGCAATTCTGGCTGTTAGATTATGACGTTTGAGGTAGCCGTTCGGCAACAACATGGTTCAAGCAGATGTTATCTGTTCTTTATTGCACGTGCCATCAACTTTTTGATTTTATTTTTTCTATATATTTCCGATCGTGCCAAATTATATGGCTAATATAAAGATGTTTTATTCATATTATTATTTCAGATAGGTTTAATCGGTTGAAACTTCTAGAGCAAGAATTTGATTAAGAACAGTTTAATCCTGGAAATGACTTTATAATATGTTCGCCGGATCCAGAATGACAGAGTTCAGCATGAGTTGGTAAGTACTTTCCAGTATTTCTAACATAGTCAACTATTCTTTTTAACCTTTTAGGTATGTATTGTTGATAACACTAAACCAACAATTTCAACTCCTTTTGTATTAGAGCTGTTCATCTTGCCGTTGCTAATTGGTATACTTAGCATGTAATAATTTTGAATATTTTACAAATTACAGTAATATCGGCCCAATTGTAGGTCATAGCTGAATTAGTTAAAATTGTTTTATCAAAATATATTTTTAAATCATCATTCAAAACAACAGCAACTATTATTATTAATATTATTATCATTTTTAACAATTACATGAGCAAGTACAAGAGCTGGAAATATTCAATTTACTTGACAAGATCATGCAACAAATAACGTTGCACAGTTTGACAAGTTCCATGTATCAATGCTATGCTTTCTGCATAGTTCCCAATATCTCATTCCTTATGCTATAATTACCATTATTGTTCAGTAGAACTCGCAGCCTGCTAAACAGTATTTAGAAATATAAATTAAAACACTCTCTAAGTATGTTAATATTGGATTGCACTGGTTGTTCGGTATCACTTCTTTAAGCATAATTCTTTCATGAGCCGATGATGGAACAACTTTATCCTATATCATGTAGATGAGTCCTTGATTTTCTCCAGTGAAAGCAATGCTGGATTGTAATATTATTGATATTAAGGGTAGTTTGGAGAGCTAGGTTTAAGAAAGACTAATTCTTGCAAGGCATATCTATCTTTATTCTTTATCGGGTAAGATTTCATTATCTATTAATTATTACAAAAAGTAAATATATAAATGAAGGTTAAATAAATTAGAAAATTAATCATTAAATCTTCATAATAGTATGGTTTAACTAAACGAATTTGTTTTACTAAAATAAACTTGATGTGGAGGCATTTGTAACTCTATATTATACCTCATCAATTTTATGTCCAGTATTTTTTACTTCAATAAAAACTTATCGAAATATTATCAGGTCCTTGCCCCGTTACTTAATTGGCGTAGGTTAAAACAAATGATTAGCGGCTTAAAAACTTAATCAAAACAATCGATCGTCAGCTACCGAATTATTGCCTTTCGACAAACTTACAGAGTCACCCCAACTTGCATTTACGTTCCGTTCTATATGGCATGACACAGCAGCTTGCAGCAAAAAAATACGTACGTGCTGCTTGGGTATGATATTATACAATATGCAAGACTGATGATTTTATCAGTGGCGGCTTGCCAATACTTTTTTGTTGGTTTGTAATTTGCTTGGTTATTTCACCTTGGTATATTTTTAATAGGCTTTGTTTTACGTTAAAAATTAGGTTTTCAGTAACGTTATTAGTCTAAATATCTTTGGCAGAGCAATAATAACAGAATTTTAACCTGCAAACTGATTTTGACAACTGGTAAGTTTATATACGGACACTTAAGGGGTCGTTCATTAATTACGTAAGAATCCCGAATGGGAGGAGGGCTAGGCAAATCTCTACATGATCTTACCTCGGGAGAGGTGAGTAGTAAAAGCCATTCTTGAGTAATATTTTACTAAGAGCCGAAATGCTAAAAGTATTCCTCATTTGTAGTTTTTTTGACTGAGCCGTTGCTTCACTTTAACATTGTTTTATATCTTACCTTTAATTATAATACGCATTTTTCAAAAACTAAATTATTTTTTTAAAAATAAAAATCTTTAATTTATGTCAAATAATAATGTGTTTTAGTGTAACTGAGCCTTTTGCAACGACTCTTAACTATTTAAAGCTTTTTAAAGAAACTTTAGGTAAAATCCTATGTGCGAACGGGGAGGGACTGACCCGGGAAATCTTATTATGTGTCCTTCTATGGTAATAGAGAGGGGGTAAAAATGGCGAAAATCCTGTTACGTTCAAAATCTTAAAACAGCAACTAATATCTACTTACCTTGTTGACTATTTTTTCTAGTAGTTTTTTTCTCTTTCATCCAAGGGTACTCAGGAACATTGACTCCTGGAGATCCTAATCCATGAGGTACATCCATTGGGTACCCTCCAGGCGGTGTGTGTTGAGGACTCATGGGCGTACCGTGGGGTGGCATTTCAGCGGAAAGATGAGGTAAAGCTGTCATAAACTATAAGAAAAAGATATCGTAAATTATCTAAAGAAATATCTACATTTATCAGCAATCAAAAATTTGTTTTTAATAGAGCTATTTGGTTCATTAAAAAAGTTTTATCTTATCGAACCTCCACATTCTACAGCCAACCTGTATGACAAAATTTTGCATTTTACGTCAAGAGGCTTGAGCAGAATCGTGATTAATCAGTGACCCGATTTTTTTAAACATCCTGTATAAATTTTTAAGAAATGGTAAAATATGTAAAATAATCAAATAAAATAAACGAGTTTAAGCATTTTGCTAAGAAAACAACTGTTTTTTACATAAAAATGTTGTAATATTTCATCCTCTCGAGATTCGAGTTTTGAAGAATCCCTTCTTATCAAACTTCTACATCCTACTATCAATGTGTGTGCCAAAACGCAGCTTTCTACGTCAAGCAGAAGCGTTATTAATCAGTGACCCGATTTTTTGAAACACCCTATATACATTTCCAATACAAAAAATAATGTTGACAGGTCTCGGTCACCAGACTATAATTAAAAAAAAGATCAAATAAATTGATGCAGAACAACTTTCACATGAACTTGCTGAAAAATTTGGCTTAGTGTTTTAATACATATATAGACATATAATATAAAATTATATAACAATTTTTTACCCACACCTTTTTTAAATTTTTGTTTTTTGTTCCAGTTTTTGGTACGCCCATGATTTCAAAAACTTTCCTAAAATTTTTGATCTAAATGAAGATTCACTGGAACTCGTGTACTGAAGACTTCTTTCTTCAGCCAAAATTTGTGCGATTGTTGATTTAATTAGGTAATCGATGATAGCTAGGATATAATTGCCCAGTAAAGTTTATTGGTTTCTTTTTGAATGGTAAACTGACGTTATATTGTTTGATTGGTCCCAGGGATTTTCTCGAGGGACCCTTACATGTGTCATATTTTTGACACTACTTGTTGGTGTCGTCATGAGGGAGGACGCAGTAAAAACGTTCTTAACTTTATTCGGGGTTTACTTTAAGCTGCAATCCACTACGTAGTTCCGGTAATATTTCTTGGATTCTTTTTTGGGTATTACTAATTGCGTTTTAGTGGCCTTTCTATCAGCACTTTCACAGACGAGTTTCAACATTCCACGCTCAATAATTAAAGCAACTCATTGAACCCACAGCATCTCGAATGCAAGGTTTTTGTGACAGATTTCTCCCCATTCTTGTATAACTTCGGTATTTTCTTTATAGTACAAAACTAAATCAATATAAGGTTCTACTAATCTGCTCGCCATTCTTCTGTTGACCACTCGTAGTATAGATTAATCGTAAATCCTTTGATATTCGTGTAAACATATTCCTGTCGTTGACTTACTTTTTGATAATCTGGAAGCCTACTCTACATGGATTGCCCTTCTGGTTTTTTCTTTCCATAAGCTATTTTAATGCAGCATGGTCCCTTCTAATATTTGTGGAAATTGTCAATGGTTCTGGTGATGGTAAGTAATTATTTTCTTGTGACACAATAATTCTATTCACGTTTGATTAATATATGGCTGAAGTACTGTATAATAGTTCACGAAATTGTTGAATTTGCGACAAAACTGCTCCAGTGCTCATATTGCTTGCATCTGTGTTCAAAATAAATATTTTTTGTTGATGGGGGAAAGCCATAATTGGGTTTGAACATAAAGCAGATTTCAATCTTCTAAATGCAGTGCCGTATTCTTAAAACCTAGTTATATTCAGCTTTTTCTTCAGTTAGTTTATATAGTAGAGCTGCAATTTTTGCGAAATTCTCTACAAACTGTAGGTAATACGAGCCTATTTATAAAAACTTCGAAGTTCATGTTTGTCTATAGGTGTTGGCCAATACTTAGAGTTTTAGCCTGCTTTTATGTGCCTAAATTATTTCCTCCTCAGAAAACATAATAAGAATTTCACTTTAAAACGGCTGAAAATATCTTGGATCTTTTTCAGATGATTTTCGTATAATGAACTCATTATAATCACATCATTTAAGTACAGCAGGTAGGTTTTCCAAGTAAGACCTCTTAGAACATATTCCATAAGTCTCTTAAAAGTGACAAGAGCATTACACAGACCAAAAGTACTTTAAATTGGTACAAACTACCGGCGGTAAAAGCAGTTTTATCCTTATTTTCTTTGTGAATAGCCACTTGCAAAAATCATCTCTTTAAATCAAACAAACCAAAGTTGGAAAACCATTTGGATCGTGACGGAATTCTCGGTAGTGGGCAGTGGGAAATCTACGGTAGTATAAACAAAATTCAATATTTTACTAATTTTTTTTTGTTACAAGGACTACCGGTGCTGACTATGGTCTACTTGACTTTTCGATAACTCCATCTTAAAGCATTTTGTTGGCCATTCTTCTAATTTCCTCTTGTTTTGCAACTGGCAAGTTTAGTGGCGGTTATCTAATCGAATGTGCCTGTTCTGTGTCAAGTCTATGTTTTACTAAATTTATCCTTCCGGTTTGGTCGTCACTAGTTTCAAATATGTTACTTTCTTTTAACCTAAATGTATTCACCTTGTGAAAGTCTGCTTCTCACAAATGGCTCTGTGATGTTTCCATACCTCCCAAAATATTTTTAGTTAGCTTGATCTTGCTTTGCGAAACAGATTTGGGTACCTCACAATTTACTATTTGTTTGACTGGTTCAAAGGTCTCGATCACATCTTTTTTCTTATTTTTACTAAAATTGAAATTTGTGTTTGCAACTCGAACAGGAATTTCTCTATCTATACTAGAATTTTTCGAATCAAGAATTTTTCTTAGTTGCCTTCTTTTCGTTGGTATACTAGTAGAACGTAGCACCCAAGATGTGTCTCTAATTTCCCCTCGACAATTATTCTGAAGCTACCTATTCGTAGAGTTTCACCAGTTAAAATCTTTTTGCATTAACTAAAACCAATTTTTCGTTTCGAATTTCTGTAATGTCCAGTTTAGGGTCAAATGGAGTCAAGTAGAACTCTGACACTGGTTTCCCCTATATACAGACGCTAAGTCATATGTTTTTGTGCATAATAACAGCCTTTCTCCGAATGCTTTTACTTCTCCAGCGTCGAGGAGATTTTTTCTGACCAGAGAAACCGATGCTTAGGTGCCTACTGTCATTCTCATTGTTGTTCAATTCACTACTCCAATTTCAGTCAGGCTTTCGTAGGGTTTCTCAAAACTTTTAAAGGAGAAAATCTTGGGGCTTCATCTTGTTTAGGCGGCATCTGACTTAGAACTGCCTCAGACCCTTTTCTTATAAACTCCTGAATGTTATCGGCTGGATCTTTTACTGTAACTGATCTAAATTTTAGTTTTGGATAGTTAAGCACAGTTTCTAACTCTAAAGCGCAATCAAGTTAGCCTCTATTCTTACTAAATTTGGTTTAAACTCTTGAATTTTGAGGTCTGGTAGTCCATCCACAAATGCAGTCACTGACATTTATTTTGCATATTATCCCCTAATGTAGGAAAAGCCAATCTTATTATTTTTCTTGTCGGAATCAAATTTTTGAAGAATGATTACTAAAAAAGTGACCTTTTCTTTCACTTTCCAATCTTACTGAGGCCTCAATTTGTCGAACGTACATAGTCCGGTAAAACAGCGGATTGGTGAACCTTTGTTTTTTCAGTTAACTCATTTCTTTTTCAAGAACTTGTACTTTGTTATCAACCTGCTTTACTTTCACTATAAGTTGCTCTACTTCTATTCTTACATCATCTCTCAATTTATCCTGTTGGCCCCAATTTTCTTGTTCACTTAGAATCTTTTTATTATTTATTGGGCATGCAATTATATTTCTTTAGATTTTTTTTTCTCAAAATATGCTGGTTGAGTCGAATTGAATTAATTTCAACAAAGAAAAGGTAATTCTAATATAATATTCCCACATTACAAAATCCATCCAAATTATGTTCGAGATGCTTAATGGTAAAATCTATGTTGACACACACACATAATTTTGATATAACTAAATTTTATACTTATAGTCTTCATAATGAAACATAATGTTGGTTTTCATCCAAAAAAAATCTAAGACTCTAACAATACCTGAAACTATCAAATCCCAATCCCTACACTGAGCATTGTTTTAGGCGGTCTTCAACAACTCTGCTAATAAATTGTGGAGTAGGCATCACGAATCTTAAGCGCCATGTTGGATGAAAGTCTATAAAAGTTGCTAAAGATTTCGTGAACGAGTCTTCGAGAACATACACAAGGCATAAATATTACTGTAATGGCAAGAAATCTTTAAATACCAGTTAATAACCAATTAACTTCAGCCATAAATTTAAAGAATGCAAGTAAATGTTATTTTGTTAATGAAAACTAAAAATAATCTAAGTTTGAATTGTTTTTTCACTTTAGCCCCTATACTGATACAAATGATTTAAAAACTAATTAATTTCTGCAAGACTACAAGCAGAGTTCGGTCAACGGTAGTCGCGTGCGGTAAAGTGTCAATTCTCGATCTCAATACGTGTTCAAATTTAGATTTTTCTACGAAATATGCCAAAAATATTTTCCGTATACTCCCGTATTTTGAGTCGCTATGCTTCAAAAATGTTTATTATAAAAGTTAAAACCACTTCAATGCGCCGTTACTGTAAACAATATTGTTTACAGCTATGACATCTAGCCTACTTGTCAATTGAGCAAATGAACGTAAAACACCTTCAATTGTGAAAGTTATTTTTATTTAATTATCACTTTGACATCCCCAATAATTTTATGGAATTTTGAACGATGCATGCACTATCGTAGAAAAATAGTATGTAAAACACGTGCGGAATATCTCATTGTAGTATTTGAGTAATTGCAGCCCTCATTAACACGCGTGCTTCAATTTTCACACTCATTTTATAATAAAACCTTTTCCACACTTGTATTACAATTTATTATAAACTATTCTCTATGTCCACATATGAAACTGACAAAAAAGCACTGTGGACTTGGATAGAAAATGCCATAGATATCAGAACTCAATTTGAAAAAGATTTAAGATTTAAGTCATTCGAAAAATAAAAAAAAAGATTTTAGTTTTAAATCAAGCCTTCCTTCAAATGATAGTCTTATTTCAATAGGACTTAATAATTTTGGCTGAATCAAAGAAGAAAATGACTTAAGTGTTTCATTGATTTAAATCTTTCTTATTGACTTTAGGTATTGAATATAGGGAATTTTTTTTTAAGTTTCAAATTCAGTGTTCAATTTTATTGCTAGTTTATAATAATAATAACATATTAATCTTTATTTTTGAGAGGTGTCAGGTTCATATCATATATTTTTTTTTGGGAATTTGTTTTAAATTACGGTAGAAATGTATAGTGAATTTGTTTTATTTATGAAATAATATTATCAAAAGATGACGGACCCAATAGTCAATTCTTATCACAAATACGGAAGCGAAAACTCGAAATAGAATATGAGAAATATTTGAAAATGAAATTAGTTTTTTAATATCAGTGTTAAGGATATCTAAAATGTTTGATAGTATTAGCCGATTTATATTTATATATTTAAATCTTTGCAAAGTTATTTGAAAATATTGAGCAAAAATTTTAATAAATAATTTGTGGCGCGACTAGATCTGAAGTATTTAGATCTCATAAAACCAAACTTTTTTACAAGCTTATAGTTTAATAAAAAAAAATATAGTGTTAAAGCGGTGATGCAAGAAGAAAAAATATAAAAAATTAAATTATCTGAAAATTTTCAAGTACTTTTTCTATAGCCATACAGATTTTTGTTTTCAATGTACTATAAGTAACGAAAAAAAAACAAAACTTTCCTTACCTCAGCCATAGACGGTTGACTGTTAATAAACCCCGTTTCGCCACACCCATCCATAGGATGCCGGGGAGTACCCCCAACATTAGCCCCATTAGGGGGCATCCAGTATGGCCCCCCAGAGGCCGCGTCAGGAGTGGTAGAACGCGTCTTGACTGGTACGAAGTCGACGTCTTCTTCGAGTTGCCCGACTGTAGGCATGAGTGTGACGAGACAACTGTCTTGGTTTAATCTGTAAACAAAATGGCTACTAGAAATTATGTAAGCGTTTCGTAATATTTTACTATTTGCGAACCGATAAACCAGTTTAAATTGAACTCCCCTTCTAGCGACTTTTTCTAGCTCTATTTTTTAATTAATACGAATAGCAAAATTTCGGTATGTATGGCTACGTTGCCTATTTCGTTTAATTGTTTATCGTGCTTCAATGATAAGTACCCATTTGCCCATTGAAATGTAGCAGAAATTACGTTGACAAACAAAAATCTTTTTTGGCTTTTTTGCAACTGAATAAAAATATTTAAGTTGCGAAAAAGCCAAAAAAGATTTTTGTTTGTCTATCTAAACGCAACAAATAATCTGAACACATTTAGAAATTACGTTTTTCCATTACCCAAGTTTTAATCTAACATCTAAACCTATTCTGTAGCAATTCAAAATCACGTTGTAAAGTCGCGTCCTCACTTAGCGTGAACAATTGGCATCGTGCGTAAATCGGCTAAAAATGCGTACGTTTGCTTTAATATCCGCTTTGACGTCTACATTTAGCGTAGGTATGCGTGAGGTGTGCATACATACGTACACAATTGACAGTATCAACAATTCATTAATTGAAGTGTCTACAAGCGAGGAAACTAGTCGCATGTAAAGTCACGCATTTCTCGTCCATATAGTCTCCGTCCACACGAAGTGAACGGGTGCGTTCGTTCCTCATCATGCTATTGGTGAGTACGCGGCTTAACAAATAATATTTTTTGGCCTTAGGAATGTGGATAAATGAGTTGGGGACGCAAAAGACCTTAGCACGATTGTGAAGAATCAAAAAGAGCACACACGAACTCTGTTTCGAAGGCTAAATTAACAAAACCTGAAAAATATTTAAAGAATCGATTTACTCGAACTGAACTTAGTAACAAAGAGAAATGCCATTTCTTGTTACTTTAACTAACTTCAACAACACTTAGAGATAGTTCATAACAAATACACTAATAAACCTTATCAAAATCTATTTAAAAAAGCCTCGTCTCTAAACGAAAAAACTTTACTAGTTTCTTACAAAGTCTCAAATAGCTAGATGTAAAAAGCTCCGCATTTTTGGGGAATAGTTTATTTTGGTAGCTGCAATTCGAAATGCAAAAATTATGCTTTGAGATAATTTTTCCAAATAATTGGAACTCATTCCTCGGTCTAATTGTACCGATGATGATGATAAGGGGACAGACTAGGCAACAAGGATTACCTTTAATTAGTTTATGATGGATTTTGTGATGGGATATCCGCCGTTGAGGATCTGATATTTTGCAAACTAATAAAACAGAGCTTACACATTATCCAATTTATTGATTAAAACTTTAAGTGAATACTTACAGATAGTGCTCAGGCAATAACCGAATGATTTCAAAGTCCAAAAATCTCCTCTATTTCATATTGTATTGTAAATCTACTTATCCTGTACTGATTTGCAATTGTAAATCGAACATTACAATATCTGATACCGTAATGTTTTGCCTAGCAACACAACATGTTATTGTTATTAGGAAACACTTATTTGTCAGATTTGTCATTGACATTTTCTATATTTGGCATTATTTATTTGACAGTGGACTAGCAAAGGCAATCATAATTAGCAATGGAAAATAATGGCTATTGAGTCTTTTGCAGAAGCTAGATTGAAGATAAAATACTGGTTTTAGCTAAATATAAAAGTGAACTTAGAGTCAATATCTAATTTAACATCTTTTTGCTTGGCAAAACATGTTCGAGAATGTTGTTTTTAGTTAATTGACCAATATATTGTGTTACTTGAGTGTATTTATACCCCTTATATTTAATTTTGTATCTGAATTTGTTCAATGTTTTTCTTATTTGTTTGTTTTGATTTAAATAAATAGTGGGAAGGGAAGCGGGCTCCATAGCTTGAGACTTGCTATGTTAAGCTCAAAAGTACGTTACATTTGTACAAGTTTTTGATTCTCTTTCGATTACATATTTTCGTGTTTTAACGTAGGCTGAGCGGTCTTAGATAAATATTATGCTTTTTAACCCCCACCCCAGTTTTCCTATTTTAACGTCGAATATATGTTTTAAGGAACTAAATACTATATATTAATAAGGTAACACTTTAACTAAATACAAACTTAGGATTTTTTAAGTTTAATTTAACTGTCTTAAAAGTACTTAAAGAACTGCTAAAATACTTGCTAATATTATTTTAATGAGTAGTCACAATATTTTTTTATAGCTCTATATAATCATTTTTAAAGTATGAAATTCTTACGGTTTATATTACAGTCAGTCAATTACTGTTTATGCAAATTTAATTATGAGTGCAGCTAATTTTTTTTCTTTTTGATAAATTGTAATGAGGTTTCAGTGCACAAATTTTAAATTAGATTAAATTTAAAAACTAAAGTTTTAATATTTTTATAGTATTTATAATTTAAATATAGCCAATTTTCTTATTCAAGGTTAAAGCAATATATAATTTTTTGGACCATAGAGCAAGTTCATCTACCAAATAAACTTGCTGGTCTCTCTAAACTTTTTGTGAAGGAGTGATGTTTTTAATCTAAGTAATATAAAATCAGACTCACAAAATGTGCTTACGAAGCCATAGAGTCTAAGACCTTCTCTGTAGACTTTTAAAAAGTTTCGTAAATTCATTATTTAGCTCTAATATTTAGTTCGTATGCAGCAACGTTTAGCGCGATGTTCTCAGTAGTACGATATAGGTTTATAAATTGCTGAAAGCAGATCGCCCGATGCAGTCTTGATGGGCAGAAGTTGTTAACTAACTGGAATTTTTCTTGTCATAAACCCTTCTTTAATCAATAATTTGTCTAGACTTTATGCGAATTATGATATCTCTCATTTTTCTATATCAAAGGAAGGTCTCATTACGGTGGTTTTTCCAGAAAAAGACGCTTTCTATGTTTTTTCGAAAATACCTTCATAATCAAACATTTCTTTATCAAAAAAAGAAGGAATTATATTACTTAATTTTATTATAGAATTCGTTACGAGGGAAGTTTAGAGTAATGAAAAATATACCGAAATATTATATCAAATTTCGATAAACTCCCGCTTGCAGGAGTGCCAAAAATAACCTGAAAAATAACTTAACCCTGAGTAAATATATGCCATATGTAACATTGCTACTTTAATAAATTTCATGATAAGTTTAAAAGGCATAAGATGTCAAAAATAAAGTTTTTTAGCTAATCCTGAGGATATTGGTTCCCTACCTAACTCTCAATTTGAAATTCATTGGCGTAATTCAATTTTAAAATATTAGCCATACATTTTCTGTGTTCCGAATGTTCTCATATAAAAAATAAATATATGTATATTCGTCTTTACATTAGGAATCGGTCAGTTGCCTTGATTGATTTAAAAATAATTTGAAAAGGTATATATTTAAAGCTTGTATTGGTATACTTTGTAAAACTAAAAACGCGCAGTTATGAATATATTTTACTCTAAAATTGTAGTAATTTTTTGTTGTGTGTTTTATTTAAATATTTACCACTTAGTAAACTACTAAATGAAAATAAACATTTGTGGTATGTCTTATGCTGTGTTTTCTAGAAGGTAAATTTTTCTGCTCTTTGAAATAGCACACATCGCACTTTCCAAGTACGGTCGAAAAAGCATTTATTAAATTCAAAAATCCCAATCAACCGATAACTTGTATTCATTTTAGCAAAAATGTTTCATCGTCGCCACAATTTGATGAACTGGTAGTTCTTAATAATAAATAAATAATTAAAGAAATAAATACATCATTTATTAACGAATAACACCATTACAATGAATAAAATATAATCAGTAGACAATACAGAAACTCGTTAAAGCATTTTTCTTATTTCTCTCTTAGAACTGCCGAATGACATATTAAAAATATGAATTTGATTGGGTAATTGATTTGCTAGCTCACTAAATCCAAATAAAGGGCTAGGTACAAAATGATATCCAGAATTTCAACATCCAATAGCTGTTGCAATATTATTAGAAGAGCTTCTTAAAACTTTTACTGACTTTGTAATGCGTTCGAGGTAAATTATCGAAATAGTTAAATGTTAAATTAATTATTGTAAAGGTACTAAGGCTTTTTAAGTGAACCACTTATAAATAAAATGTTGATTGTTGCTGTAAAACATACTACCTAGAATCTGAGTCTCCCGATATGCCAAACTTAACTTACGCTCGATCCGGAAATTAGAGTTTTCGAAAATAAAATTAGAAATATGTTCGAATATTAAGTACTTACAAGACTTCAAAACCAAAAATTTGGAAAATACCGTTTTTTTTTTGAGTAGATTGTTGCAGTATTCTCTGTTTTAGATTTTAAATCTATTGAGTGATTGAAAAATCAAGATGATTATATTTTATTTTCAAAAGCCTATAATAAAGCTGCAAAAATTAATAAAATTAATGACTCGTTATCTGATAGATAGACGGTTGCGCGCTTCATTTCGGATTCGGACAAACTGTAGAACCACATACCTGTATAAATAATAATTAAGAGACACAACACAGGATAATGTTCGAGAATAAGCCTGTATAGCAGCCGATAAAAATGTTTGATTATGATGATCCTAACTAATGCGTTACTATTTAAAATGAGAAGGTTGAAGTATCTTAGTGTTAGATCAAAAGCTAACTTCAACATGTCAATAGGCTTACATTTTAGCGTTTATGATTTTACGGAAATAGTTTAATGTTTATACAGGTTATTCTATAGGTAATATTTTCGTAGCTACTATATATGCTCGTGTCATTATATAGATATTTTTAACAATAACACCATTATCCAAAGAAGACTGAAAAAGACAATGGATCGTGGATAGTATTTCACCAAGCAACCTTAGGAAAAACTAGTCTGTTAAATAGCTAACGAATTTATAGTATACGCTTTAAACTAGCGTGATAAGGCGTTTAATAACCAATGCATCTTTCGTTGGTGTGATGGCTAGTATATATGATCACAGGGCTATGTAAACTGTAATAACTAGCTTTCTTAAGCTTTGGTTCTATTGTAAGCGGAAAACAGAAATCGAAGCGTATACACGTATAACGTCGCTTTTAAAGGTTCTGACGTGGTGTTTATAGTGGTTGCGTTTGGTCTAAATCTGTTTAGATTTGTCGGCAATCCATTGCAGTAATTTATTAATAAAACTAGAGACACTTTTTGACTAAATTATTACCAAGTTTTATTAGTCTGCTTGAAATTCTTTTTTACACTACATCTCATATTTTACTTTTGCAATCTACAAACTTCGATACCATCTGACATGATTTATAAATTTTTCTACGCCTACAAAGGATATACTACTTTCGAAGTAGACAGCCCGCAGCCGCCAACAATCAGGTGTCGCAGGAGACAAACAAACTACCTCTACTGGAAACAGTTGTGTTTAAATTGTATTAAGGGAATTACAGCGAATAGATTCGATCTTTTTTTCTGCCGCCTTCGAACGGAACCAAACTTTTACGCGGAATAATGGAATGCAAACCCATTTCCGGAAGGATTCTAATCCAATGCACCTAGTGATACAAAATACTATCACTCTTAATACAAAAATTACCATCCATCAAACAAACTCAAAATAAACAAAATTATTACAACAGTACTGAATTTGAGAGCAAATCTTATGATCATGACATGCTATTCGAAAATTCATGACCGCGGTCTGTCTGATATAAAACAAATATAATTCTTCTGAGGTAGATGTATATGACCCTAGGGGCCATATGCATTTTATATTGGTAAACTGTTCCACAAGTTTTAAACAGAAACTCTATAAGAAGATCCAGTCGCAAGAAAATGTACTAGCTACCTAGGCATAACATTTGCAATGCAAAAACTCTTCAACCTTCAAGGGGATTCTTATAGTTACCTAGTTCAAAATACTAGGCATTTCTAATACAAACTGCTATTGGGTAAACTCATGATAAACAAAATTGGGATGTGACTACAGAGCCTGAGATTAGATTTTTTTACACTAAAACTTTTTTTCCATGTAATTCTAAAAATTCATTACCGCAGCGGGTCGAGGTAAAAAACATCGCAGAATATAAGATCGAGCTGTTCGCTTTTTTAGCGGAACAATAGGACACAAAAACCTATGGTATGGTATATAGTTTTCAGGTTTTAGGGAAAAAAGTATTTTTATTTTACCTGATGTGTTAACGCTCTCATGTATATAGGGCAATCATATTGGAAATATAGTGGCTAACGCAAGATAAAATATTTTTCATTTAACGTTGAACAAATAATAAAAAATATTTACGAAACATTGGTAAAAAAAAGTTTTAATAAAAAGAAAGTGTCTTTCAAGAAATTACCAGAAAAAAATATATTATATGTATGAAAGTCTGTTGGTGCCGACATTGGATTAAGACTGTTCCAGGACGGAACCAATATTATTAATTAATTATCCTAAAAAAATCCGACTTACGTTCCGAAATTCCTGCCATATGCTTATCTAAAACAAATTGAAAAGTAAAATGTTGCATGCTGGTTCTCAAAACGGCTAGGTTTCAATTTGTCTGTTATTATCTGCAAAAAAACATAAACTATGCAAATTTGGATTATAACAAAGACACAACCGCAGAACTTTTTGAAAATTAGTTTCAAAATTCACTTTTATACAATGGTCTTGAATATGATGTTATTGTCACGAACAATGCATATATAGTCGCCTACTAAATACAGTTCGGAATGCAACCCACACCAAATCTGATATTTTTTTTATAAAAAAATAAAAAGATAAAACCGACAAAAATACGCTAAAAAGTGAAAAATAATACTTTATTAGATGTGGAAACTTTTACTTAGCAAAGTAAAGTTAGCCCCAAATTTATTAATAATAACTTAATAACAAAAAAATATATTTATGTACTGAATGTCTTAATGTCCAATACCAAGAGTACAATGTTTTGCTGTCTTTATTAGTTTGGCGCCGATTTCACAGAGTAAAATTCACGATAAAATAAAATATTGCTTTTATTTTTTTATAAAGGTTTCTCCTACTTTGGGTGTGTCAGTGGTTGAAATCTGGAGGAAATCCATTCAGCGTGTTGTAAGTCGTTGATTCGTACATTTATGCAAATAATATGGAACCACTGATAATTACCTTGTTGTACCTGAATTAGGATTAAGTAAAAATATATTTCTATTTATACAATATGTCCCCATTTGTCTTCTTGTAAACATACTATATATCTATTTTTAATTTAATGCTATCTTGTGCCTTTTACCATTCAATTCTTATCGGTTTATTTTTACCCGCAGCTACTAAAATAAACATCACCAAAACCGATTAGATTAGGTTTGGCCTGTTTTTATTACTCATTTAGAACGGCAAAAGTAAGAATCTTATATTTTGGAACGTATTTTACCAGAATCCTTTTAAGAGCAATAGACTCATTTATAAAAAGAACGCAGGCAAAATATGCAGGGGAGTACGTTACTCCTAACGCTAATATGTAATTTTTGTCGATAATCTATTATTCACACATTCATAGTCACTTGGGATGCAAGTCACCTGGTTATAAAAATAGAAATTTGCATCCTTCGACATAATAGAGGTAATTTAAAAAAATCTTACTTAAGTCTTATAAGGCATTCTAAGTAGGGTGACATTTCACTTAATGACGCAAAATACTCGGCTACAACCGGTTGGAGAAGCACAAACTCGTAATAAAAAAATAGGGATATTTCTGTGCATGACCTCGAATTTTATAATTTCAAAACTACTCACTTAAGCTATCTGGAAAGTTACGAACCAAATATGTTGAACTGCAGAAATAGAATTGTTCTTGGTGGATCTCGCGGATACTCATCAATAGTGCGAAATAATATGAGTTCAAGAGCTAGGCTACTATAGGAAAAAAACGGTAAATTTCCTTTACCCGGAACTTCCCTCATTACGAATATTTTTTTTATTAGGAGCAGTGAAGTGTGAACCAATTAAGTTCAGTACATAGCCACAGAATATAAGTGTTACATATATTTCGCTAGGCCGCCATCTTGTTTCGGCATACTGGATTTTAACCAATATATTACCAGTTCATCCCATACGAGCCTTAGTCAATCTGACGAGTAAATTTTAAGTTATGCAGCGAACTGACAGACAGACAGACAGATAGACAAACCGACAGACGGGTCGAAGGACTTGATAAAACGTATTTTTAGGCATCTAGGGACGCCAAAACGCGAAGACATGTAAAACCTGAGAGGGTGATTTATTCAGATTACAAACATTTTATTTGGCCGCCATTTTGTTCCGCCATCTTGAATTAGTACGACACTTTTACTAGTTTATCTCTATTATACAATTAGTTATGGCACACAATTTGAAATCAGTTCATTAAGTAGTTTTTCAGGCTGATTTTTTAAATATTTTATTAAACCGCCATTTTCTTCTGCCATCTTGGATTCCTATCAAAATTTTACTAGTTGATTTCTACTTAATTTGATTTTTGTGCAAAATTTGAGATAAATTCGCTAAGCACTTTCTTAGTAATAATTTTTTTAACATTTCACTAGACCGCCATTTTGTTTTGCCATACTGGATTTTTATCAAATTGTTACCAGGTCATCCCCTTATGACCCTTAATGTGTGACCAAAATTCAAAATCAATCGGGTAAGTTCTTTTTTAGCTATGCCGCGAACAAGCAGATTGACAGACAGACAAACAGACAGATGGAATTGAGAAAACATATTTTTCGTCATCTAGGGACCATGAAACGTAAAGATTTGAAAAAATCTCGGAGGCTGATTTTTTCACGACTACAATACTTCCCTTTTATGAGAAAAGTAAAACATTCGGTATAAGTAACATGGGTGAAAAAGTAATAGCCGAACATGCTCAGTGACTTTCAGACTAGTGTGGGATTGTCAGTACAAGCTATGATCTTTGGGGAGAAAAAAAACTAGTAAACTGTTATGGATGTCAAAGGTATAAAATATAGCCCTGCGAGGCAGCAGCAATTGGGAGTTAGAAAAATAGATTAGGTTTAATTCCAGGACAAATAAGGAAACGTTTATTTTTAGTACATATGTCAATTCAATATAGGAAGACCAATCTGCCTTATGAACATAAAGCTTTAGAATTTATCAACAATAGCGTATAATTGTAGGAATAAAACTGCAGAATGGGTTTTACTTAGAGGTGTAAAAGTCGTTTTCAATTACAAATAATTTCTCTGTATTTTCAAGCATGGTAAACCGCGAACTTTTTATTCATTTTTTCTGAACTTAAATAGCTATTAATGAGTATCTACAAGGCGTTTCTACCCGAGAAATAAATGAGAATAATAAGAAAAATACTTCGTGCCTATTACGGTTTACGAGATATTTATGATCGGGATGTAAGCGGGTGATGGCGCGTGAACGGTAATCGATCGATCCTTAGTTACTTAAAACTATTCGCGGTTAATCCAAGAAACAATTTATTGATTACTTGACAACTTTTTTCGACTAACATAATTTATTGTCAATTCTTTTTTTATGTTTTATACACCAAAGCAATCATCAAGTTTGACGAGATAATCACTTTTTTTATAGCCACTACGAGACAACTGACTTTTTTGACAGTTTAAGATGGTTGAAAGAAATAAAACAGCAGAAACATTATTATATGGATCGATGATCTGTTAT
Source organism: Kuschelorhynchus macadamiae (assembly GCA_030620095.1). NCBI lineage: Eukaryota > Metazoa > Arthropoda > Insecta > Coleoptera > Curculionidae > Kuschelorhynchus > Kuschelorhynchus macadamiae. Next base: position 1,008,531 of record JAUTXW010000258.1, on the reverse strand, counting down.
AACTAACTGTACGTTCAGATCATCTTTTAGGTGTCTGTTATTGTATAGTGTTTACGCAGAGGTGTTACACTATTACAAAAGATATAAAATACATAAGGTATAAAAATACACCTGAAGATACTTTCCACTAGTGGCGTCGTCATTAAAGATAAAGGCCATAATTGGGTGCCCTAAATTTTGTAAGTTTGAATTGATTTGTCTGTTGTGCATTGAACCCATTATTTTAATCAGATTTAAAAGCTTACAAAATTTTCTTTCATAAAAAAATATAATTGCCATGAAAATGCAAAAATGATATTTAAGGAAAGGCAACCTTTACGAGGAATAATTGCCTGCCTTTGTTCAAATTTAGTAGAGCAAGGATTATTTATCCAGCCCCGTCCTAAAGCAGACTCCAAGGAAGATAGAGAGAGAAAAAATAAACGTATTGTAGAAGCGACGCCTTTATCTTCTTGCCAGCAAACAGAAGAAGCAACTGGTGTTTCCAAGTCTGATGCTTAATGAATTTTGCAAAAATGTAAGTATCACCCATATAAATTACACATAGTTCAACATTTATTTAGTTTTTTCGTTAGTATTTACAACAAATCCATACTGATGAGTCTTTTGGCAGTTATCTGGTCAGACGACGAATCTTAGTTTTAAAGTTCGGGGATTTTCAATGGCCATAATAAAGAAATTGCATGCAAGTCCGCAGAAAATTACCATTTAATTTTTGAGAGGGCACAACAAGGACGCTTTGTAGTTGGGGTCTTGTGTTTCATTATAGGAAGATGCATAGTCTATAGCATTATTGAAGGAGGTCTTACTTGAGGCAGTTATTCCATAACTGCTGAAAAATGTTCCATTTGCACTTTATAATGCCGTTTATATTCAACAAGATGGTGTCCCAAGCCACAACTTTGCGTTTTCAAGGGCATTTTTAGACGATAACTTTCTTCAAAGATTGGCTGGTACCCACGGGCCTGTAAGATGGCACCCTCGATCTCCGGATCTTTCGATTTTAGATCTTTTCTTATGGGGTTTCATGCAAAATAAAACACGATATCAGTCTGTAGCGGAACTTCGGGCAGCAATCGATTTAACTTCCTAAAATTAGCAAAGAAGGCCTATGATTCTTTTGAATACTATGAGACGAATAACGGAAAAGTACCATTTTTGCATACGGGAAAATGGTCGTCATTTTGAAAACTCCTTGCTTTTCCAAAATTTTCTTTTTCTTAAAATTTAATAATTTTATCATAATTAAGTTAAACGTTTAAATAATTAAGAGTTGAGAATTAAAAAAGATCTTTTGAATTTATTTTGAAAGTATTATATCTTTAGTATAATAATTACTTAAATGAATTTTGTTTTTAATACATTTTAGCCATAGCCCACTAACTACTAATTGGACTCAAAAAAAATTTAGAAAATCTCGAATTTTGAGCTTGTTTTTCAAAACTCCATATATATATATATATATATATGTATATTTTTAAAAAGCCCACATTATTCCTAATAAACACAAAGAATAATATACAGAGTATCCCATTTTAAAGTAGGGTCCGATAAATTTTTGACCTGACCTCCTATACTTATTCTGAAAGCGACACTGAATTTTACGGAATAAATCATATAAGGAACAGTTTTCATCTTTTCGATAACTTATCAGATAGCTGGGATACGAGGGGTGCCTGAAATGCAACATTTTAAAAACGCCCCGTATCTTAAAAACCAAAAGGGCTATAAAAATTCTGCTGGTGCCATCTTTAAGTTCACAGAAGAATAGCACCTGGCTCGAAAACAGCAATCTTCTGTCTTTAAAAATACGGGAGATATCCCGCAAAAGTACCGAAAATAGGATACCCTGTACAGAGTTAAGGACTGTAAATGCCCCATATAATAGTTTCTTATGTAAAATTTGTAGCCATTAAGCTATTTTTTACGTAAAAACTGTCTATATACAAAATAAAATAAGCACGCATGGTAATCTAAAACTGAGCTTTTCTAAACAGAATACTCTAAATATTACTTTATTTATAACATCTGCACGAAATTTTCATATCACTGCATATATCACATGTTTAGTTTACCTTCATTTGTTTATATTATACACGATCTCCTGACGAATTAATTCTAAATTCATGATTAATAAAATATGTAACTTAAAACCGTAGAGAAAAAATATTGACAACGACTTATTACAAATTAATATTTTCCGATGCAAATTCTCTATATATCCACAGTTTTCTATAACACAACGTCTAAAGGTCTGTTTTAATTTTTCAGAAGCCTGATCAATGAAAGTTCGGGTTTCATTACTCAAAAGTATAACTTTTTGTTTATGTTGATATGCGATATGTTTTCAGTACCATTAAAACTTACTTTGCTCGTAAGGGCAGTGCATAAGAAAGGCAGAGCAATTGCAATAAAACATTTTAAAAAATCATCCACAAAATTTTTGCTATGAGGACGTTCACGATAATTTTTGGCAGCAGACCTGACTCCTTGAATTTGGAATTGGAGATGTCTATCAAAAACGTTAAAGGTATGGACAAGCTGCATTTAAAGCATTTTACCAGAATGTGGCCCTGTAATGTATAAGATTAAAAATATTTTTGGTAAATTAATTACCTAATCAACTTTTTCAATTGATATTTTTTAAGCTATGTGATGAAGAGCTGGCATCCGATTGAGCTAAAATTTGGCCAAAACATTGTTGAGACAAATTCAATGAGCAAAACACGATGATAATAGGGCTATAGTACTTGTCAAGGCAAATCTAACGAGCCCAAACACGATGGGCCATCTTCTTTAGTTAAGTTCCTATGGTCACATTCAGGCTCCATCATCATACCCTGGACACCACCTAAATCTATAGTTCTTGTCAAGACAAATTTAATGAACGTAAAACACGAAGTGGTAACGTTGTTCGAATAGGTATTAGCTTAGGTTAGTTAACGCGTACAGGCGCGTGATATTGTCATATATAGACGTTTCTGACAGTACGATTCTATAGTATTTTGCTGTGATTTTCTATTTTTCCGCTCTGTGGCTTCTGTAGTACTTTGGCTACGACTCACCATGTAACCTATTCTTATTTATTATTTTATTAAGTATTATAGTTCCATTTTCTATTTCTCTAAATTTGAAAAGTAAAAAGCTTATTGAGAGACATGGAATTGATTCCATCTTGGCCTCTATCCAAACTCGTAGCTTCAGTAATTTTACATAATGCATCATCAAATTTTGCAGTTTCTTCTTCTGAAAAAGTCAGTTAAGAATTATCACGGGTTGTTTGGGAACTCAGTATTTTATTAGAGTTTTCATGAGTGTTCTTATTGTCCACTTTTCCTAATTCAAACTTATTTGTTTTTGGTGTTTTGAAACCAGAACGTCTTTACTTCCAAACCATTTCCGAGTCCACCAGATTCGAGATTACGCTATCATTGAAGTTTTCGAAACTCTCCGGTAAAGAAAAAAATCTTCCTAAAGAAATTATGAAGCTAGCGTACCTTATTATTTCTCATAGATTTCTCTGGTTTATCAGGCCATGCATTGTTTTGGAAAAAACTGCTGACCTTCTGAAAAATTGTTTTTGGTTTGTCTTTCGGCTTAGCTAGTAGTCTTTTATTTGTATAGTCTTTTTAGAAACTATCGGACAAGCTTTACTAGCTCTGAATAAAGCCATATTGGCTACAGGGTAAATAAAAGTATCCCAAAATCTTAGTATATCCTTTCCAAAAAAGTGTTAAAGGGTATACGTTGCGCTGGGACAACAATAAACTGCCTTTCGACTAATTGTGGTGTATCTTTTAGCTTAACATTTTTTTACTCGTATCCCAGTTACCATGACATGATATGTGTCAGACGGAGAGAGCGCTTTTCGTAAATTTCATGGCTGGAGTCAAGAAGTCATAGTTGTTGCATTCAGACCGTTTGAAATTGGAATTACTTTTTGATGTCTCGCCTGCGATTACACGATGCATTTTTAGGGATTTTTCCTTTGCGTTATCAAAAAAACTGAATAAACTTCGGCAAGCAGCATACCGGTATTTATGTCCGACCTGTGCTTACCGATGAGCGACTCATATAATGATTGATTTCTGCGCATAATTTAGCACGTAATCCGCTTTTCTATTATACTTTTCAGGGTGCTTGATGATTTCAATATACTGTAAAATTATCCTTTTATAATATCACGATCAAATATAAGAACCTTTATATGTACTGTGCTGATGAACAGCGACAGCGGATTAAACAATTTGTTCATGTTTCTTAAGTTTACTAGACACAGGCCGTTCAGTTTTAATCCACATATACTTTAGCCAAGGATCATGAAACTTTATAAATTCCTTTTGTTTGCAAAAGAATTGTATATTGCGGTAACTATACCGATTGAAGTCTGAGTAAATCTAAGAGTACGCCTAATATCCTCAGTGTATCATCCGTTTGTTTTGTTTAATGCTTTAGTGACATTCTCTGTTTTCCTTGTTGATTTTACATCATCCATTAAAAGAGTCATAAAGATTAATAATTTGATACGATTGTTTTTGAGATCAGTGATAATGAGAGCTAAAAATCAAATGTTTCTACGTTTGTGTAAGTTTCGTGTAGACAGAATGAACTAGAGTCCCATTCTCTATTTCCTTGTACCAACATGCCAAGAAATGGGAGGGCACGATCCGACTCAGTTTCCATATTGAATTTCATACTAAAATGTTCCTGATTCTGATGATCTAAAAATAATTACATTTTGTTTTCCCTGTAGCTATATGCAAAAGTATAAAAACCAATATATAGGTAAAGAAGCACAGAAGGCTCACCATCTTACAAAATAAATATATATCCAGTATGTTAAACCCCCTCACAGCATGATTTAATCCCTTCATTAAAAGCTCTGAACAATTCGTACAAAAACTCAAAGAGTTTAAAATAGATCTCTTCAATATTTTAAACAGTTTTAATGTCGAAACCCGTTATGTAATTGTGGCTATGACGACTCAGTTATTATAATTTCAGACGTATTTAAACATGAAAAATCTCGATCCGATCTAAATTGAATTGAAAGAATACTTAACGCTCACATATTTCATTTTAGAAGGTACTCTGTATAAGTAAATCTCGAGAACGACCATGGAGTCTCCGCTTTTTCCTGGGGAAGCGAACTTCATTACGAAAGCTTTTGAGAAAACTGCTTTAAAATCTGCTCGTTTACAGTCTAAAAGTTGTCTCAGATATGTCGATGATACTTTTGAAATATGGGTTCATGAATGATGTAAACCAAGAAAATTTCACTGTAAATGTTTGATGTGTTAGTAGAAAGAAAAGAGAATGACCCCCTAGGTCTGAAACTGACACATGCAAGTACATATTTAAATTTTAGCTCCCACCGTCATTCATATCAGAAATAGTCAGTTATCAATTCAGCAGTCTTTAGGTCTCTTTAAATGTGAAGCAAATTCAATTCCGAAGGAAACGAAGAAATTTGCTGAAGCTTAAAAAAACGAATATATCATAAAAGAGTGACAGGCCTTAACCCGTATTAGAGAGTCGAACAACAAGTAGTGCAGTTTTATCTTTTTTACAAGGTACCACACGTAGAATTAGATGAAATCTCTAATACGCACAGAAATATTAGGAAACGTTTAAGTTTGCTGAAAATATAATTTCTTTGCAAACAAGAGGAGTTTATAAAATTGCTGGTTCCTAAGGAATATAAAAGTTGTACAATAACAGATTATTCTCATTTATTACAGCGAGCCTGCGTAGGTGGGCTTCGGTCGGACAGGAATACTTGAATTCTTCTCACCAGCTTATTCAGTGTTATGTAAATGCGATTCTAGGCGAAACGTCGAAAAGTAATTCCAATTTAAAAGTATCTATACTCAAGAACTATGATTTTTAGACATTTGTGTTTATATGGACATTCATTAACGTGTTTTATTTTGCCCATAATATTGCATAATCCACAGGTTTCCACGGCAATCAGTCAAAATATTTTTCGGTCTAGCACTCATATTCTTTCGTCAATTGCCACAATAATATATATTATAAAGAAAACGTTTCCAAATAATTTTAAAAATAAATGGGACTAAATTTTTCTGTGCTAGTTTGGTAAATAGTTTGAATATACCTAGAAAACGAATATATCCTGAGGTCGAAGATACCCAAGTAAGGAGATGGCAAAGTCCAATAAAAATTCACAACACCGAGTGTCAATGAGTAGTCACCCGGTCATTTCTTTTGTAAATATTATATCGATTTGTATTTGGGTATGTGAAATTTTTTATCTAGTTTAACCGGTGAAACTATCATCTTTGCATTTTCTTCAATTGAATAACATATATATATATATATATATATATATATATATATATATATATATATATATATATATATATATATATATATATATATATATATATATATATTTATATGTCTTTAGCAGTTCTCCTAAAATTGAAGAGTTAAAATTTCTAAATTATTCCGGTTTCAGTGTATAATATAGAAATATCTTAATCTGGTATTTAAGGTTTTTATGATATATAATAATGTTATGATATAATTATAATTCCCTAAAGGTGGAAAAAATTTACGTTCTTCCGTAAATTATCATATGAGTTTATACATTTTTTTTTGATACTTTCGTATGTATAAAGCTAATAGTTTCCGAGGTACCGGCAACTACCCATCTATTTCAAAATGTGGTTTTGCATTTGTGTTTATTACTTTATTTATTTTATGATATCCGCTGTTTAAATATTCTCTATGTATGGTGACTATTGAACCAATATTTTTTGTGAATAAAATGTCATTCCATTTGGTAATTTCACCTACGGCAAACTTAGTGTCATAAAACAAATGAAATAATAAACCCAAAATGTAAAGCCTCCTTGAATATAACTAATATTATATTATTATCAATTAAATCAATTATCACTATAATTCTAGGAGCTAACTGATTAATAAATTGCCGATATTCAGAAAATTATGAAACTAAAAGATAGAGAACTGTAAATATTCTTATTTTTTGTTTATTTTACAATATAGTTTCATTTTTAAATAATTTATCCACAAACTTGGTGCTCGATGAAGTCTGTGTGAGCACTGTTAAACATTTCATAACATTCCATAAAAAAATTAGAATAAATAGTAATAACTTACGTTAAATTACAATTTATGATATATATAATAGGTTTATTCCCATTATTTATTTACAGTTAGTGTTAGTTAAACTTTTCTGCTTTGATTCGAATAACAATCCAATCATGTGTTTAATCTGTTGAGCACTGGGCTGAGTATTGTTTTTAATCAGTTAAACTTTTCATATTATTTTGAAACTGGTGTTATAAATTGAAAACATCTAAAAATAACACTAGAATTCATATTTTGCCATACTATATTCCTAGTATTCCGCATTTAAATTATTGAAGATATTTGCCACTAAAAGTTAGTTTTTACAGTAGAATAATAGTATGCTTTTTATAGTAAGCTTTTATAGTGACTGAGAGTTAATTTTTGCAATAGAAGAATAGTAGGGTTTTTATAGGTAAGCCTAAAATACCATATTACATTGTTTTGTACAATAATAATTTTATGTTAAAGTTGTATAATCTATGTATGATATATATTTTAATATTGGATTTTTTTGTAGAATTCAAATATGGAGAAATATACTGGATGTTCCATATCAATTAACAAAGTTGAGTAATATTTAACTTTGGTTAAACGAGGTAAGGCAGTCAATTATTTGAATTGTCAAAATCTGCAGCTCAACCAACCATATAACTTATCTGAATTTCAAATCGATATGTAAATTACAAAGAAGATGACAGGCTTTAGGCTTCCACTAGCTCAACACTGTTCAACAGATGAAATATCTTACAGTAATAAAGCTACAATGTCAGAACACAAAAGTAACATAAGTTTACATATATTTCTTGACTATCTGTTAATCATTCAATCCATTTTGGCAAGAGGGTCGCCTTCTTAATAAAATTTCCTTAGGTAAAACCATCTCCCGTAGTATACTTATATTCTGGTTGATCGCTTCCCCGCTAAAGAAATTGTCAAAGACAGCAAACATTTATTTTTAGGCGATGCTACTACTGTCATTAGTTTAGAAGTCAATTAATTAATGTTATCTTTAACTACTCGTGTTGGTGTAAAAAGTGCACCTATATGTCGTGTAACGCTGTTATTTCTCTGTGGATTCAGTTCCACTGTTACGCAGCATATAAAATATAACCGATGAGTCTGTTACAAATATTATTTTCATAATTCTCCTTTCAGGCATTTTTCTGTATTAATAAGGAAAAAGAATAATAATAGAAATCAGAACAAGAAATGAGGGGCTACGATATTGCAGAGGACTAATCGAATGAATAGGACTTTCAGTATGTAGGTAAAGATAGGAAAACCATTTGGTATAGTAGTAGCACTAGAAATAAAGTTAGTAAAACTATAAAAAAAAATTATAAACATTATACTTGGCCGAAAATAGGGTGTGTATACGGGATATAACAGATTATTTTAGTGCATTTATAAAAATTTTCACTGACGATATGGTCATTGTACAAATTTAGAAATTGTTTCCGAATTATGATGGGAATTTGTGTTATTAAAGATACTACAGACAGAAATGTTGGCATTCATAGGCATTGTTGCTTTTATCTTGGTCTAAAAAACAGAGCCACATTTTTTATTAGTAATATGGGCAAATAATGGAACAGGGTGCAAAAGTATTTCGTACTTGCATGAGTTATCAGAGAGTTTTTTGAGACGCTTTCTGTTATTCGAATCGCGGACACAAATACCAGGGCTGAAAAAAAAAGAAAACTGGCAAATTTCGTGCAGTACGATTTATTGTAGGCGTGTTCGTAAATAATTGTAAAAGAAACTACTCTATTGGTGAATTCGTTACCATGGAAGAAATGTTGAAATCACTCAGGTGAAGGTGCAGTTTTTGCAATACTTGTCGAGCTTACCTGCAAAATTTGGGTTCAAGGTGTATCTGCTTTTGCTTGATTATTTTGCATCTTTTGATACATTTTTACTGTTAGAACAAATTGTTCGGTAAATTAAAACAACTTAAAGATTTTCTTTATAAACATTTATAGATTTTGGAGTCTTTTACTTTTACCTGTCATTAGCTGATTGAAAATTTCTTTTCTCATCCGTATTACTTAATTTTCAGGTTTTATTGAACATTTAGTTTGTTGTTTTGTGATTCTTTAGCTATTTTAATAAAACGTTTTTCACAGTTGATCTAATATTTGGATAGTGATCTTTATTTGAATATACTTTAGATTTTTCTCTCAGCATATGAGGTATGAAAACTGACTAACATAGGATCATTACACAGTTAATTGTCATTTAAAAAAAAAAAACTTCAATTAAGGCCAATTTCTTTCATATGTTATATAAAATAACCTACAGGAGATACATATTTCTGGAAATATTTTAGGGAGCACTGAACTTGTTAATAAATGTTATTTGTTGAATATGCTTTTTTTTTGTTTTTTTTTTACTATTAACTTTAATTAATTTTATCTTAGTGGTCTTGTGGAGTGGTACTCATAACATCTAGAGCGGTTAACAGTCAACTGGTATCGAACTGTTGGTGCCCTTGTAAATAGAAAACGAACCAATCTCCCTGAGCAGTCGGTGATTTGCACACTAAGTTTACTTCCTCTCTTTCAACCAACCACTTAGTGTAGATTTATATTATCTTAAAACAAATACATCTCTACTCATACTCTCTGCTATCAAACAGAGAAAGAGTGTGGCAGGGCATGCAATTATATTTCTTTAGATTTTTTTTCTCTTAAAACATGCTGGTAGAGTCGAAATGGAATAATTTCAACAAACAAAAGGTAATTCTAATATAATATTCCCACATTCCAAAATCCATCCAAGTTATGTTCGAGATGCTTAATGGTAAAATCTATGCTGACACTAAAACATAATTTTGATATAACTAAATTTTGTTCTGATAGTCTTCATAATGAAACATAATGTTGGTTTTCACCAAAAAAAAAATCTAAGACTTTAACAAGAAATGACATAAAGCAATTTGTGAATGAGGTTCCAAAATGATGTATACTTCTTTTGGAGTGGCAGGCGCCTACCGTCGTAAAGAATTAACTTATTTGACCTTAGATGACGTTAAAGACAAGGAATATAATATTACGCATTTTACAATTTTTGATAATAAAACTCATCAACGCAGAAGTTTTGTAGTAAACGGGGAACAAAATTCAAACTTGATAAAAAAATATGCATTCATGCGGTCACAAAGCTTGCCTATAGATTTTTTTTAAATTACAAAAATTGAAGATGTCCTGTCTAACGTGTTAGAATTAACAAAACTGGAAAGACAACTGAAACTATCAAATCCCGACCCCTACACTAGGCATTGTTTTAGGCGGTCTTCAATAACTCTGCTAATAAATTGTGGAGTAGGCATCACGAATCTTAAGCGTCATGTTGGATGAATGTCTACAAAAGTTGCCAAAAATTTCGTGAACGAGTCTTCGAAAACATACAGAAGGCATAAATATTACTGTAATGGCAAGAAATATTTAAATACCAGTTAATAACCAATTAACTTCAGCCATAAATTTAAAGAATGCAAGTAAATGTTATTTTGTTAATGAAAACTAAAAATAATCTAAGTTTGAATTTTGAATTGTTTTTTCACTTTAGCCCCTATACTGATATAAATGATTTAAAACTAGTTAATTTGTGCAAGACTACAAGCAGAGTTCCATCAACGGCAGTCGCGTGGGGTCAAGTGTCAATTCTCGCACTCTGTAGTTAAGTAAATAACAAAACTTGAGAGTTGACCTTTGCTGTATCAGAGCGGAAAATAATTTTAACACGATTTCAACACGTGTTGAAATTTAGATTTTTCTACGAAATATGCCAAAAATATTTTCCGGATACTCTCTGTATTCTGAGTCAGTATTCTTTAAAAATGTTTATTATAAAAGTTAAAACCACTTCAATGCGCCGTTACTGAAAACAATAGTGTTTACAACCTACTTGTCGTCTTTACATGAAATTTTGACAATAAAACGTGAAATTTTAACAATAAAACGTTTTATGTTAGTAATTTACAAATGTACTGCTGAAAATAACCTGATGAACCATAAAACCAACCGAACACCGATCTGCAATCGTGCCTCGCTTGATTCCAAGAACTGGAGCGTTAAGAAATCAGGCGAGCTTCTGCCCTACAAGAAAACGCAGTCTTTCCATCGTTTTTTATGTGCCACGAAAAAACAAATCGGTTACATTAATTTCAACAATGCATGATGAATCCGCTGTAGACCCAGAAACCAATAAATCTGAAAATGTATTGTATTATAACTATACAAAGAGGGGTATTGATACTGTCGACAAAATATGTAACACATATCTGTAAGTAGAAAAACAAGAAGATGGTCTTTAGCAATTTTTGTTTCAGCTGCTAAGCATAGCAGAAATCAATTGTCAAGGCTTATATAAGTCGACTAATATCAATTAGCTCCACTAATACAGAAGAAACGATCTAAAAGAACTTTCTTTGGCATTGATGAAGCCACATTTTTCGAAGCGAGCTGCAATAATGACTTTGCCTATAGGTGTCAAACATTTTCTGAACAAATACGGGCCCTCTCAAGTACAAATAGAAGAGCTGTCTCTAAAAATTCGAGCTATGTACTTTATCTCTGACAGAAAAAGAAATAGAAGTACTACCATCACATTCGACAATAGTAATAATACCAAATTGTAAAAACTTTGATCTATTAGTGCACACTGACTAAGCAATTTTATATTTATTTGTTTCCTTGCCTATACTGAACATCAATTATAATCGGTGAGTGTCATCTTTTTTTGTTGACTGTAAAAAAATATTGCATAACCATCCAACACCATAGCATACCTTGAATATAGCAGGCCCTTTCAGGACAGGTTCCGTCAGAGAATAGTTCCGATCCAAAAGCGTTTACTTGTTCAAAAACCACAATACAAAAATTATACTTATCTATAAACCTCTCTCTCTCTCTCTCTTAGCTTAGCGGATGCAGTACACTCCGCATTGGCAACTCTGGGCATGGTGCTATGTGGAAATCTTTCGATGGATTCCAGCTATATAGAGTTCGATACAAAAATCCCATTTAGGAGATATTTTATTTTATATTGGATGAATCGTGTATTCGAAGTATTATCTGTCTTTGTTTTATGTTAGTTTTGTAAGCTCAACGTCAGGTCATCATAAGTATATGTAGCTATACGTGAAATATCTAGTAGGTGTATAAACATGTTATTGTGATACAAAGTTATCTAACCTTGAATGTATTTTATAATAAATGAAATGTCAGTTTTAGATTTATCTGCACGTCTCGTCCCTTCAAATTATATTATATTTCTGGTATTTTTTGCCTACGGATACCTACGAAAAGGAAAAATTGGATATTTCAAAAGACACTTCAGATATAGAGAAATAATACAAAAGAGATAAAGAAATAAATTAAGAAAATATAGTTTGTCCAAAGACAAATCGATAACATTAAAAAAAGCATTTAATTTTATTTTGAAATTTAGGTACCGATCAAATTAAAATACAATATTATTGTAGTGTGTATATTGGAATAGATATTAATTGTTTTTTATGTCATAATACTGACTGTGGGTAACCTATATTGAGTTATGATATATTTCGCCGTCAGTTGTCTTTACAAACAACTATTTGCGTCGATATGGCGTCAGCAGTGCTTCAGCCATGTGCGCTGTTCCCTCTACAGGAGTAAAATTTTCTTGCTTGTACCTCACATTTTTAATTTTCGTCAATGTTTAATAGACAAGCGAAGAAATAAAGTAATTTTAGGCCTAACAATGCAGGGTTTATTCCAAAATTTTTTTAAGTGTTTACCAAGCCTTACGTCAGCCCTTGCGCCGTGGTCAGGTGTCGGAGTCTGCCAAGCACATTCTGAATAATGGCCAATACACTCTGAATCATTAAAGGTATTTTTTTTTTAGATGCAAAATAGACTGCAACGAGAAAGTTGAATAAAGAGATCGTAAATATATCATATAACATTTTACTTGGAATCTCCATTTTTTCGTTGACCCCCGTGCAACTTTTGTTCTAGCTACGGGACCTACTCAGGTGTATATGATATGAAGTTGCAAATAATAATATATAGCAAAGTATCTTTTTTTTATGTTTAAGTTCTTTAATATACGGAGTAAACCACAAATCATAATTGTTATTCATGTTTACTAAAACTGCTTTCTTAATAACTTTATCTGTCATCCTGCGTTGTCATTAAGATGGTATATCAAATGTGGCTACCTTTTAATTACCTCATCGACCAGTGCTCATTAAAATCCTGTGAGGCTTCCACTTAATGCCACTTTTAACCACCATCACCGCCTGTTCACTATTTAAGCATCACAGTCATGCACTACAGTTCTTGTTAGCAAAGTTTTAAGTCACTCATCTCACCACTCGCGCCATCAAAGATCTTTCATGAAGCGACGGTAAAAAATCCTGCTGGGGTTCGCGATGTCCTTTTGTCGCAGGACGCGTATCTTTGCAGGTTGCACCGATGCGATGCGTCGCGCGGAATTCGCTGTCCGTTCCCGCGCTTCGAGAAATAGAAAACGATTGTTAGGCTTTACGTCCGTGGATACAGTAAGCGCGCCTTGTTTTTGTTTCTTTCTCCTTGAGGAGGCCGATAGCCTGTCACGTGGGCCATTTTTTGACCAATAGCTGCGGAGTATTTAGACTTGACGGGTGGAGCCTAAGAATCGGTAGGCGGGCTCACGCCTGTCATGTCGAGTTCCACTACAATTATACAGGTAAAAATTATGAAAAAACATTGGATTTCACATGAACATACCGCCGATATGCCTTTGATATTCTTATTACTTTAAACACGGACGTGCTGGTTGATCACGCAAGCTTTGCGACCATCATGAGTGCCATTTAACCTCTATACGAAGTGTTCCGTTTCTCAGGAGTTCGTATATATAATTATATTTTGTTTGTGCAAAAGGTCAAAATCATTGTGACTTTCATCTATGAGCGTAGGTACATTAAATTCTTTATAACTTCAAAATCCTTATATCTACATAGGTTCATAACCGGTGCCTAAAAATATCGTTAGTGCTATTGCTGAAAAAATTTCAAATTTTGTGTTTTGATTTTTCAGATCATACCGATGTTTCATATACTTTTATAAACTTTATTATTATAAAAATTACAAAACGCATTGTTCTTTGTAGCTATGTAAATGTAGGTATCGCCTGTAATCGATAAGAATTTTATTTATTTACTTCTAAGATTTTTTTTATGGTTTTAGATACAAAATCTCCTAGTCATGGGACACAGAACAACATGCATTTACGTTTCCATATGTGCAACTCTTTATCCATTCATTTGTTGGCTTATAAATTACTCATTTAATGGATTTAAGGAATTGCACTAAAATTAGGTTAGGTTTTTAGATTTTTTTAGATACAAACTGGCAAGATTTAGGTGCAAATCTAAAATGGCGGAACAGAATGGTTATCTAATTTGAAAATGTAATTTCGGTCATAATAAAAAGTAAATTTAATTTATAATATTCTTTAAAGACAAAGGCAAAAATTAAAAAACCCGAGCAATTTTAAAATATACTTAGAAACTAAAATATAATAATAATAACTTAATAAAAATAGCAGGTCGTGGAAATATAAAAAACTACAAATATAAGTAAATTAAATATATATATGGTTTAGTATAAAAATCGGTTAAGCTACGACTGCATTTAAGACGAGTGACTATACATTCGCCATGTAATTCGAAATCGAATCTTTATTTTCATAATAAGAGCTAAGATATAAACATATATTATAACTACCATTAGGTACTCAGAAATTGTGCTGTAAATACTTTTTCAGGATTCTGTTTAAAATGCGTATCTTACACATCTTTCTTGGAAATATCGCTCATACTAGACCATCACCTAACCTATGGCAATACAATAAATGATGAAGTTGCTTACCCTCTACAAAGCGCGTTATGGTACTCAGAAATGGTGTTGTAGCTATTTTTTAATGACTCTGTTTATAGTCCATATCTATATCTTTTATTTCAATATGTTCATCCTAGACCATTAACCAATCTATGCTAATGCAATATAAATGATGAAGTCGCTTAAGTGGAATACCTTCCATATGGACGGTTACAACATGTCACAAATTCCTTTTTACCATTGCCATGCGTCCCCTTGCTTCACAATCTTACCATTTCAAATTGACAACTATTAGTTTATTCTGTCTTTTTTTTAATTTCATTTTATCGAGAAAAATATTAAATTACGTAACTTATTTTTTATAGCCTATATAAATAAAAATAATTAAAAATAAAAATTACAAATGAAAAAGCTAATAAAAAACTAAAGTATCGAAGCAATTTTCTCTTTCTGTATGGTATGTGAATCTATGCGTTTTGGAAATGAAAATTGAATATGCCTTACAATCTGAATTATGAAAATGAAATAAATGTACCTATTGCCAGAAATTCATGTGCACATGCGCTGTGTGAATTTTCCAGACTATCGCCTTGATAAACGCAACATATAAATTTTGCAAAAAGATTTGTGGAAAATAGACATCAAGAATCAGAAAATAAATTTGAATTATTTTTTTTTAAAACAATGGAAACAAAATTTTTCCATTCGCATAATGGGTTTAAGTTACACAGTTCAACAATATTTTCACACTTCTGAAGTACACCGTCATAGTAAGTTTTGTTTAATTTATGAATGAACAAAGCATAGCCTACTTCAATAAACCTTAAAATTGTTATTTTCAATACATGCGGTTTTTCTTGATTAAGATTTTTACGGATTGCTAATTAAAAATATGCACAGTGAAGTTAGATGTCAGTTTAAAAAATATATCTCTTAATTATTTAATGAAGTATACTATTGAAAACACGACTACTTAGAGCTAACTAAGCATCACTTTACTTTATATAGGTAACAGCACTGAGACAAAACGTCAGTAAAAAGTTCAATAAATTTCTGTTGGCCTGACTTTTATTTGACTTAAACAATTTCTGTTTGGTTTATACACAAATATTGTTTGTTTAAATCAACTTCATTAATTGAAATTGTTTATATATTCGTTTGGTTCAATGAGGAGTCGATTCAAACAAAAATATTAATTCTTAATATTTTTTTTATCCGATAATAAATATATTTGCTAAAAAATTATCTATTAAAGAGAATCATTTTTGCATTTAAATATTGTTTATAGAACCCCACTTCCATTCTGCATCACTACAGCCATCAAGTTTTTACTTTTCAACTAGCTGTTTCGTTATGTTCGGCGAACTATAGATAGTGTTGCTTTCCTAGTTTTCAAATGTGAATTATAGAAGTGCAAAAGCTACCGGTTAAATATATACAGGTTTATTTTTGGCGTTTATTTAAAGGTCAGAAAGATTTTTATCCACATTGAATGGAAACGATGGCAAAACCAAACCATTGTCACTCAAAAAAGTAAAAGTAAATGAGCTGTAAATAACTTTAATAACCTTTAGGGCCTAAACAGCTATATTTAAATTATTTTGAAAGTTTTCTTACATGTAAAACATGCTTGTAAAAATGGCGTCCCATTGGCTTTCAAAAACGATGCCTAAATAAGCAATAAATATTTGTTCTTCTTAAACAAATCGTTATTTAGGAAATGTTGGTGATATTTCGATACATATATGATTTGGTTTAGATATAAATATAATTGTTTTAAACAAAAAAAATGGTAATGTGTTTAATCACATTAAAGACTTGTTTGGTTAACATTAGCTAACATTATTTAAATATGATATTCGTAATTTTCTATTTACTTATTTTTGATAATAATTACTTCTAGAATTTATATTTAAGGAAAGCTTTGCAAATATAATATTTTATTGTATAATTATAGTTTCCGTCGTTTGCAAAAGCTAATGTGACGTCGTATTTACATGTACGTATTAGATATATAATATGACAGATCACTTAGAACAATACAAATAAAGCTGTTCAGCCCTTAAGGGTTATTAAAGTTGTTTAAAGCTTATCTATTTTCTCTTTTTCGATTGACAATGGTTTGGGTTTACCGGGGTTTCTAAGGTTCAAAAATAAGCTGCTAAATCTGTTATAACGGTTATTTACTATTAAATATTAATGTCAATAAAAACTTTTCTTACATTCAAATAGATGCCATATCTTAACACTTTAAATCTCGAAAACCAATACTCTAAATAATAAAAAAGTATAGCATATTTATTTCTTCCACTAACAAATAATACATTTAAAACAAGGAACTACTTTTAGACAGAACTTTTTACGTTTTTCAAATGAACAAAAATGTACGTAATTTTATAAAATGTATATTTAACGTAAAAAACCGTTTAGTTTTATAGTATATTAATTTAAATGAACGAAATAACTTTAAACAACTTACAACTTACACAAATATTTGTTTCTGTCAATTACATTTTTGTTTAGATTAAAGTATTTGTTTTTTCAGTGCGGTTTCCCGTATAAAGCAAAAAAATGAAAATAAAATTACTTCTGAATCCCCCATATGCGATATCGTCTTCGCACCACCATTTATTATTTTTAATATAATTCCGTTCATTTGGTTAACAAAATTCGGAATGAAATATATATTAGAGCTTAGATTATTTGGGTAGGGATAATAGTTTACTCTCCTATATGATCTTAATCAGTTTTCACCGTCTCTAAAAGGAGCAAATAAGTAGTTGCAAATTTTTAAACACAAGGCAGATTAAAAAGTTCCTATTATCAAAATGTCTATCCCGACGTCGCGTCAGCAAAGCACACTTAGAAAAAGTGGCAGTTTTCCTTCAAAATTTATACAATCTCTTGACTTAAGACAAAAAAATTTAAAACTATATTTTGTAGCAAAAATATGAAACTGTTGATCTTTAGGTAAAAACCTACATTCACGTGCTCTATATTTTTTCAGGATACGTCTAATGTTTGACATATTTTAAGCTTTTACACTTTATTATCACTCTGTAAGCAATACTTAGCATTGAAAAGTTTTTGGGGAAATTGGAAATTAAATAATAAACCCAAATTTACTTTTCTATAATTTCTTGTTGATATCAAATGAAAAATGTGGAATCATCATCTATAAAAATTCCTCACAATTTTTATGTTTTCATACGGAAAAGAAACAAAATAATGTAGCCAAATACGTAGCACACCGTAAATAAAAAATATAGGCTGATATTACAAAACATATGAAGGAAGTAAGGAAAAACAGGGCTTGGTAATAATATTGGGCCTGATCCTTTGGGGTGGGTAAGTTCAGATTGGGATAATGGAAAACTGTTATCTGTATGTTATGTAATCTTCAGTTTAATGTCTCAAGCGAACCTCTAGCTTTAATAAATCACGAAGAAAATTGATATAAAAAATGAACAAGTAAAAGTAAAATTCATTTAATATATCTTCAAATAGATTTCTATCTTTTCTTAATTATTTTTTAACCGTTGGAAAGCTATTTAAGGCTAAGATTAAAGGTAGGGCTATGGAGGCCATAGACATAGAGCGAGGTACGGGCCCGCGGATTGTTATCGGATTAGCACCAAGCTTAACATATATAAAATAAAAAAAAAAAGAATAAAAAGTTTTTTTATTCTTATCTCTAAGTGTGCTGTTAAGTAAAATATAACTAAGACATAGTTGTTATTGACTATGCTAAACTGGAACAACTTCGAGAGTAGCTTTGTACAAGCGCACGTTAGCACAAGTACCTGTTTTTTGTATTCTGCCTAGTTTTTTCCGTAGACTCTAAACATGTAGTAAAATATAAGTCATTACATCTAAAATAAGAAACTTTTTGATAGTCTTATTGTATACCAGTTTTATTTAATGTTCAATTGTTTTTTCGGGAATGAATTTAAATGCTTTATAAAAATATCAGTTTCCTTTATATTTAACAGTTTTCTCTATGTCTAACAATGTAAATATAAAACATTTTTTACTCTCAATTAGATCACCCTTTAGGGTTTTCGATTAGGAATGTACAGACATCAAGTATTACGTAGGAATCAACTGGTGAAATTTTGTTTAATTAAACGGCTTAATAAAACATTTAAAATATCATTCTGCAAAAACTTCTTATTAGACTGATTTCAAATTGTGTGCAAAAATTAAGTGTGATATCGAGAACTGATAAAATACTGGAACAAAATGGCCGCCAAATAAAATGTTTGTAATTATGAAAAAAAAATGCCCTTCCCAGGTTTTACATATCTTCACGCTTTAGCGTCTCTAGACGCCAAAAAACATTTTTTTCTTAATTTTGTCTGTTTGTCAGTTCGCGGCATAGTTAAGGAACTACTACTACGATGAACTTTAATTTTCCGTCAAAAATTAAAGGTCGTGTAGAGATGACCTGGTAGAATTTTCGTAAAAAACCGATATATCGGAACAAAATGGTAAAATGATAAAACAATTATTACAAAAAAATTAATTCACCTCAAATTTTTTCACAAAAATCGATTGTTTCATAGAAATAAACTGGTAACATTGTGGTACGAATCCAAGATGGCAAAACAAAATCAGCCTAAAAAACTACATATTAAATTAACTTCAAATTTTGTACAGGCATTAAGCATGATATAGAGATAAATTGTGTAACGAAAAAATTAACCTAAAAAAAGCTTCTTATTAAATTGACGTAAAATTTTGCACAAAAATTAAAAATTATATAGGGATAAACTGTTAGGAATTCGACACGACATAATAAACTGGGGGTCATAAAAAAATCAGTGTAAAAACTACCCGTTCAAATTATTTTAAATTATGCCCAAAAATGAAGTGTGGCATAGGTAGAAACTGGTAGGTACGAATCCAATGTAGTGAAACAGAATGGCGCTTAATAACAATATTTGAAAAGACAGTATAATATGTTACCTAATAAGTCTGTGCTATTGCTAATAACAGAGAGGATTCATAAAGATGTAAAAGAAATTTACCAATTTTTTGATTTCGATGTGTCTTAAAATACCTAAGAGTAGGGTTGCCAGATTGGGATAATTAAATTCCGGGGTAGCAAGCAAGAACTAAAAAAAAAAATAGCCAGCGACTCCTAAAAAAAGATAAATCAGTTTTGTTATACCCTATACCCTCTTCCGAATCCACGCTTGCGGGAATGTGTAAAAACAAAATCAAAACAAATTATAATCAAAATTTGTTTTATTGACCTAAGTTTATAAAGTCTTGATTTTTACCCATTCTAAAAAAATGCGACCAAATTTGATCATTTGGCACGTTTTTGGGTAACTCACAATATTCAAAGTATTCTTTCAATTTTTCATTCATTAAAGCAGAAGAAATAAATTCAATGTAAATCAGTTCGAGAGTTGGCGGCGCAATGTCGTGATGTAATAATGTTAAGCAAGAGTGTGTATTATTTTTCTGTGTGAATATTTGGTTTTTCTGATTTGATAGACGCTTTCCGGGATAGTATTATGAAATTCCGAGATCCGGGACAACTTACCTCGGGACGTCTGGCAACCTTACCTAGGAGGTATTGTATATTATTTGCTATCCTTTAAAAAACTGCATTTAAATAGTTGCAAAAAATTCTACAATTTTTTTTTTATTTTTCCTCGAAAAAAAATTAATATAAATAATATCACAAATAAACTTCGAAAAAATTAGAAAATCTTAATTCTTATTGCTTATATACTTTAACTGGTTATAATTGGTAATAAAGACTAGAAGTGAAATGGGGGCGTTTTGGGGGACATTTTTTACTTTGGGGCACGTCTGAATAAAAGTGGGACTGTTCTTTTCAAAAAAAAAATCTTTTTTATAAATAATGTATAGAGAACATATATCCATTTCGCGATCTTTCTAAATTATACCTTTAAGGGGACGAACAAAAAAAATGTTTTTTTACTAAGTAAGATTTGAAATGCCTTTTTCGACAATTACTTTCAAAAATAATAACCTGAAAATATTTTTTGAATTTTGCGAATAAATATGTTACCGCTAAAGATAAAATGTTCAAATTTGGCATGTGATGTAGGCGTATAGCATAGATGGATGTAAAGTTGATTTCTGGTTGTTTCGAAGTTCCGCACGAAAGTGGTAAAAATTCTTACTTTCGTTACGCTAGCTTTCAAACATAATGACCTAAAATCAATTTCTAGGATTTTTGAAATACCACCCCTAAAGTAGAAATGTGTTTTTACTTTATTTACAATATCTCCTCAACAAAACGAGATTTTTTGACGATTCTTTCGTCGATACCTTTTGAAAATTAATATTTAAAAACCTATTTGTGGATTTTTCGAAATTCGACTCTTGAGGAGGCAAAATGTGTTTTTTACTTTAACAACTTGTTTAAATAAATGTAATGTTAAGGGAATTCCGTCGTCAATAACCTTCAAAAATAATGATTTAGAAATTATATCTGGATTTTTCGAAATACTCTTAATAAAGACTTAAATTATGTTTTGATGTTGTGTGTTTTTTGACACAAAAATATTTTAATTCGATTGTGTTAAAAACTTTCTAGAGACTTACTGAGACACCTATTTCATAATGATTTTTTTCTGTTAATTTTGAATTTCTCTGATAAACACAAATTCATACCAAAACTGGACGGGAGATGTTAGCGCGAGCTGAGATGCCTTGAGCTAGTCGAGAATAAAAATTAGTTGAGAACAAAAATATAAATCTTTTTGTGAAAATAGACAAAGGTTATATAGTTAAATTTAAGGCTCATTATCATAATATAATTCGTCACATTGTTCTTTCCCAAAACAAAGATACTGGATTTTTTTAAAAGGTTTGGTTATTATAAAAACTACTGTTTGGCAGGTTATTTTTCTATTAATAACTCAATATGAAAATAAATAAAAGAAGCATTTTAAATTTTGTAAAAGTCTTGAGGAAATGCTTATTAAAACTATAAAAAAATATCAAACAAAAGTAGCTGTTTTCTTTTTGAATACTTTTACTATTCCAATTTAACAATCTTTACTAACTTCGGTATTTTAATTGTCTTTTAGCAATTTTATTGTCCTTTCGTCCTTTTAAGTGCCTATCAAATGTATTCAATATAATTTAATACTTCTATACTATATTATTTTAAAAAATATTAAATATATTTAATGCCTAAATAATTAATTATGGTTTATAAAAATTTGGTATACGTACAGTCTTTGAATTATACTATGCAAGAAAAGAAAAACGTGGATAAAAATATCAACAAAATATGTAAGAAAAAAGAATAGTTTTATTGTTTATGCCTTGAAGGATGCTGTATTTTTGTATACATTTTTGAATTCATACATAATTTTAGGTCAACTTTATGTATCACGTTTTATACAGTGTCCCATTTAACATTGAAACAAGCCGATATCTAAGTTATTTTTTAACGGATGCTTTCAATTTTTGATGGGATTAGGTGGAGTTAAGAGGCACGTGTTTTCACCGGGTTTTAAGTTATTGCTATACCTCATAGGCGTACGCTTTTATCGATTTAAGAATGAAAATGATTAAAAGTAAACTCTCTGTAGAAAAGAATTGATTTCAAATCTAATATTAGCTGGGACTTATTCATAGTGTAAAATATCCAAATATCAAGTTTGGCGACGAGCTGTCAAACTTTTGTAATATGTGGCAGTTTTTCGTAAACTATTGGATATATGGAGGTGTAATTGGTGTGGTTCGAAAAGGCGTATAAAACATTGTCGGATTGACCAGAAGATGATTTTGAGACGTGAGGTCGCGTCTCTTATCTCTACATAATCACATACAAAATGAAAAGAATTTATTAAAAAATAACCGAAATAGAAGCTTCTTCCATGTTAAGTCGGATATCCTTATATTCAACATAGAGTTTTCGTAAAAATCTGAGTTTAAAAATTAGAAATTTCTCTATATTTTTATTATTGAATAAAGCTACTTAATAAAAATGCAAAAGTTATCTTTATGCCAAAATGCCATAGGGCAAACAATCTTATCCTTAAAGGCAATGGTTCATAGAATACAATGGTAACTGTCATAATTTATTATGATATTGTTAATTTTATGATCTCCTATTTTTATGTCTTTTACTAAGTGTAATATTTGCGCATTGCTTTTATTGCTCAAATAAGAAAACAATACTTCACTACTATAACAGTAGTAACCTTGTCATTTTCTTTTATTTTTATTGTCTGTCATTTGATTATTGGTAATGTTTTCTTTAGGGTGTTTTTCGTAATCTAGGTCTTTTTATTTACTTGCTGAACTAAATATTTAACTTACTTCTGTTACTAATAATTACAAATGATATATTCTCTTTTAATGAAGTAACGATGTCATAATAAATGGTTCAATAATGAATAAATAAGGAGACTACAAAATATTCATTAAAAAAAGGACGAACTGTTGCTTGCAATTAGTCTAGTATCTCTTGAGATATGATACTTTTACAGCAGTGGCTGCTTGAATCAAAACGATGAGATTAATGTCTATGTCAAAAAATTATTCCACTGCTAATATAGAAAACATAGATGAATGTAAAGCAGGAAAATTAAGTTTTTTTGCAAGATAATAAGAAAATAATTACTATATTAACTGCTATCTATACACCGCTCTCCACTAAAGCATTCTTATTTGTTTTGTCTCTTAATGAATACCTTAATAAATTAATAACATCAAAATCTCACTAGTTCTGTGATTATCCATATATTGCACCTTAATGGTTTATCAAAAGATTATTGGAATAATTTTAGATATTATTTAAATAATATAACTAAGGAACAATTTATCACTAAAACATGTTTGACCCAATTTTCGAAAAGCCAAAATTTATTTTCTCATTTTACAATTGGATGCTAAAGTACTAGAACTGGTCATTATTCTCTCTCCAAAACAAAAATCAAAAAGTTAACATTTAAAAAAAGAGTATGTACCCTTCAATTAGCATCCCGTTTAGATGAAAATTATAGAGAAAATTTTAAACAGTATAACAAAGCATATAAAGCTCTCCTAGAAAGTAAAAAAAAACTATTTTGAGTAAAAAATAAACCAGAGCCCTAACTCTTCTCAAGCTGTGTGGTCCGCTATAAAAAATCTAAACTTTAACAATAAAAAAAGAACATTTTACCTAATGACGAACACAAAAAAAAATCAAGGAGAACAGTTTAATCAATTTTATGTCGATTACACAAAACATAAATTTAGCAATTTCATTTGTCAATTTCCCTCAAATTCGCAATATATATCGAACCTGTCTCAGTTGAAGAGCTACTAACTGTCATTAACAAACGAAAAAGCAAAAAAGTGTCGGATTTGAAGGTATTCCTACAAATATAATAAAAAAAAACCGTTCTATCATTTCTTAATCCTTTCTTGCATCTAGTTAATGGGTAACTCACAATGGGTGTCTTTCCTAAACAACTTAAAGAGGCAATAATTGTACCAGTTTACAAAAAGGAAACACTGAAGACGTTGAAAGCTGTTTATAAGCCCATAAGTCTGCTTTCTGTTTTTTTCACTCTGGAAGCTGTAGTAACGAAACGCCTAGTAGCATTCCTAAACAGTAATAGATTTTTCACTAAGTATCAGCGTGGATTTACACAAAACAAAGGCACCGAAATAGCACTATTTGAATTTACAAAAAATCTATATGAAGGTGCTGATCAGGATCGTCTGATTTGTGACGTCCGCCTAGATTTCTTAAAGCTTTTGAGTGCTTAAATCACTCATTATTATTAAAAAAAAATTGTCACATATGTATAAGAGCTATAGCCATAGAAAACATAGGGTTGTAATTAGATATAACGGCGTTTCGACACAGTCAGATTATCAATACTCAGGTATAGGTGTACCGCAAGGTAGCTAGCTTACTAAGCCCCCTACTGTTTATTATATTTTTCAACGATATTTCCTTTGTATGTCTACAACACAAAATGTCAAATTATGCCGATGATTTCAACTTTGTAATTACTGCAAATAATTTAAACTCTTTAAAACCAGAGGTAGTAAACAATTTCCAGACTCTGCACGAGTAGCTACGATCATCTTTTACTTCATATAGAAAAAACTTACGTAATATCTCTTAAAACACAAGATTCACGACTGGAAACTCTAGAAAACAACTTCAGCAGCTCTCATTTTAAATTTACGCAAGATTGCAAATTATTAGGCATTCATATAGATCAGCATCTAACTTTTAACTTTCATGTCGATACAGGAGTTACTAAATTAAAAAAATCATGTTACACAATCAATGGCAAAAAATTTTTCTTTTAACAGTTTAAATACAGTAAACTATGCAAATGTATATTTAATAATAAAATACGGTATACCCTTCTGGGGTTCCTCTGACATATCTCGAGTTTTCATAGCCTAGAAAAAAATTCTAACAATGATGAAATTTCGACACTCCTGTAGAGGATGTTTTAAACAAGATAATATTCTCACTGTTTATAGCTTGTATATCTATCAATACTTGGCATTTATGTTTAGAAACCAATTATTCTTTAGCCAGGATGTATATAATTATGATCACAAAACGCGGAACAAGATATGTTCATATCAATTTCCAATACACAGACTGTCCTTGGCTGAAAAAGCGCCTCACTTAATATGAGTCTTTATAATACGCTGCCGGCTAACCTCCGAACTAACTATAACTAACATTTTCGGACTATTGTGTTTTATAGGGCTTTATTGCTTTTCCGAGTTTATGGACTATTTTAAATTATAATAAATTGAGTTTATCATTAGTGTAATCTTAAACTGATTATAATAGAGTTGTTTGTAATTTATTGACGAACCGGCTTTATAACATTTGGTAATCTATTATATTCTATTATAATCGTAGCGACGTTTAATTGAAATATTAACTCGCGCGTAAAAAAGGCGCCGAATTGCCAAGATACCGAGTTAGGTCTATTTGTAGAGAAATATTTGTAAGCGTAATTCAATTCGGAGATACGAGACTGCTACATCAGCAGCACTAGTCGTGATTCTAGAGAAACCCAAGTTTTTGTTTATATTTAGATACTAATGTTAATACATCTTCTTTTGGCAAAAATTCTTCCTTAGACGAGATGAACAATTAAAAAAATATAAATTTACAAACTAGCTTATTTTAGATCTAGTAAATGTTCATTTAACAATTTTAGTATGGCGTACTTACAGTGACAGTTTACCATCATACCATCAGGTCTTAAAATACATTATTATCGGACAAGTTTTTTCAGCATACTATTTCTTAAAAGATGGGAACAAGTGTGTCATATTGACTTTAAGTCCTTAATGTGGTTTCCATAAGTCTTAACCCATTCTGGGTGGCTATTATTTTACCCATTACCAGGTCCTAAATATGATTAATTGATTTTTTCATTTCTTCCAGTCTTGTGAGTTTTGCCATTACAAAGAACTACATGCAGCACATGGGATTTAGAACCGATGAATGAAAACCATGTGGTAATGACCTTCTTGAAAAATTTGAATATAGAATTATTATTCATGGTTTCGGGTTCTTGTCGGGAATGACGGACGGACTTAAGACGGAAACGAGTAATAAATCTTTGGCGGTCAAGCCTTAATTGCGAACTATGTTCTTAACGCAGAGGTGTTTTTTCCGAGCAAGTAATTAATATAATGTCATTACTCTGCGTCAAAATAAATTATTGTATTTAGAGTTTTATTTGTGGCTTGACCATTTTTTTTTAATAACTTGATGTAACAAATATTATATGATTTGTGATTGTTTTTTTTGTTATTTTAATAACAAGTTTTGCGATATAGGTTCCAGCGAAACACAAAAATATTTTAAGATGCAAAATAACATTACAGTTCATGGAACATTGTTGTAACTACTAAATGGCTTGTTGAGCTATTTGCTTTAGATACAATGAAGTGATTATGTGGTGCAATTGAACCACTGATTTCAGAAACACCTTAGGTAAGTCAGAAGACACATTCAGAAATAATTAAACAAAATTAATAAGGGCCCCAAATCCGCTTGGACAATTTTTAAATTAAACCGTAACTTTAGCTATATAGTGATTAATAAAATAAGAAGAAAAATGGTTTTTGTTCGAGAGAGGTCAAGTCATGCTGCTGTTTTTTTTATGAATACTTGAAGTGGGAAAACTTTTATAATAAACAAAATTAAGCTAACATGCATAAGGAGACAATCTTACAAAAATATTTCCTAAACTTGTGGACTTCGACTTATATATTTTCGTCTACAAAAATAAAAATGTCTGATGGGCTTTTCAGTAAAAATTGGGACTTGTCTGTTAAAAATAAGAAGAATTTCTGGCATATCAGTGATCATTACTACTTCAAAACTGGAGGATTTAAGTGGAAAACATCCATAATACAGCATAATACGGACATATGGTACAATAATAACTATGATACAATTTTTGTTTACGAAAGAAAAAATATAATAAAAATCTAAACCGTTAAGGTAAGATGGTAGTTAAGGGGTTCAAACCGTCTCCCCTCACTGCTCAAGTAAAAATTGAAATAATTAATTTTATTTTTTTTAAACATGTTGCATGGAACCTGTAAAACAAATGTTGTGTCGTTAATTTCAACCCCCCCTTCCATCGAAAGAGTCTAGCTACGAACTTGTTGAAAATAAAGAAAACATATAAAAATGTTTTTTGCGTTCTTGGGTACTGATCCTGTTGATTTTTTTATAAAAATTCAGAGCAGAAACCAACTAAGTAATGTAACTTGGTTGTTTCTGAAATCAGCTTATTGTTTCAATCCGGTTAATATACATTAGAATAATTATGTTAGGTTATTTTTGCGCTTAATTCATTGAATTTCGTTTCTGAAATACTATTTTATCCATCTCAATTAGGACAAAATAGTGGACTTAGAGTGTCAGCGATACAGTTATTAAACGCTAAATATGGAGAACATGCTTAGTTCTTCTTGGCGTAGTGATCGAAATTATATACTTTTCATAAAAAATAAGGCTGTGCTAAAACCGCAATTTTGGAAAATGCCGGAATAATTATAATAATAATTAACTTATCATATCTCAGCTACAAAATGGTGTCACGAAGCATGCCATATACATATATCTTTAGCATGTATATATTTCTAATATGTAATCTTTATAACCTCGTTTATCTAATCCAAAAAACCTAAAAAGATCTTTTATAAACAACTGGTTAGTCCCTTTACTTCACTGTTTGCGATAAATCAGCGCTACACAAAAAATCCGTTTAGACAAAATCCCTTTCTCAAAATAGTGCGTATATAAATAACATATAATAAAATAGCGCTGTGACAAAAAGCGCTTGTAAGAAGAGTGTGTACAATATACATATCACAATATAGCGGTAATCATATTAGCAATATGACAAATTTAGCTTAACAAAATCCTGCTTGATGCTAATCAATTCACTCATCATGCCATGTTATACGTGTTAAACAAAAAAGTGAGTGTGATAAGAGGCTAAGCAATATAGGTTTGATTTGGTTAAATTCGGTTAGGTTAGGTTAGGCTATGTTATGTTATGACTACAAAATATGGACGAATAAATAACCACTTTATTTTGATGGTTTTTTTTGTGGTCCTAAGCTAACCAAACCTAACCCAACCTAGCTAAACTCAAATTATCCAAACCTATACCAAATTACTTCTTACACGGATACATTTATTCAATTATAAATGTGTTTATTTAATTTTATGTTAATTTGTTAAAAAATCGTAGACAATGAACATGAAAAACAACTGAAATTTAATTTAATATTGAGAGTATTATTGTAGGGGAGGGTATAAATTATCGTGCTTAAATTAAATGTTTTTACATGGTTGCCAGTTATGGAAAAGGCAATTATTCCCTATTTAGCTTTTCCATAATTTTGGATATATTCATGGCTATGAAATACATATTTTTTTAATGAAAATTTGCAGTTGTATCTCAAACTTAAAAACAATTTATCCAAATTAAAAGTCTCTAAAATTTTATTTTCCTTTTGATACAATATTTGTTGATTTGGGCTATGCCACGATTATAAGAGCAGATAACAAGAAACACAGAGAACTGTGCATCTGTAAACAAAAAAAGTAGGACAATTTAAATATATCATATCATCAGCCTTATTTTTTATGAAAAGTAAATAATTTCGATCACTACGCCAAGAAGTACTAAGCATGTTCTCCATATTTAGCGTTTAATAATTGTATCGCTGATTTTAGACACTCTAAGTCCACTATTTTGTCCTATTCGAGATATGGATAAAATAATTTTTCAGAAACGAAAGTCAACGAATTAAGCGCAAAAATAACCTAACATAATTATTCTAAATGTATATTGACCGGATTGAAACAACAAGCTGAGTTCAGAAAGAACCAAGTTTCATTACCTTATTGGTTTCGGCTCTGAATTTTCATAAGAAAATCAACAGGATCAGTACCCAAGAACGTAAAAAACATTTTAATATGTTTTTTATTTCTTCTTTCGTAAACAAAAATTGTATCATAGTTATTATTGTACTATATGTCTCTATTATGCTTTATTATGCATGAGTTTTCCACTACTAAATCCTCTAGTTTTGAAGTAGTAATAATCACTGATACGCCAGAAATTCTTCTTATTTTTAACAGACAAGTCCCAATTTCTACTGAAAAGCACATCAGACATTTTTATTTTTGTAGACGAAAATATATAAGTCGAAGTCCACAAGTTTAGGAAATATTTTTGTAAGATTGGCTCCTTATGCATTTTAGCTCAATTTTGTTTATTATAAAAGTTTTCCCACTTCAAGTATTCATAAAAAAAATAGCAACATGACCTGACCTCTCCCGAACAAAAATCATTTTTCTTCTTATTTTATTAATCACTATATAGCTAAAGTTATGGTTTAATTTAAAAATTGATCAAAGAGAATTGGGGCTCTTATTAATTTTGTTTAATTATTATATATATATATATATATATATATATATATATATATATATATATATATATATATATATATATATATATATATATATATATATATATATATATATATATATATATATATATATATATATATATATATATATATATATATATATATATATATATATATATATATATATATATATATATATA
The DNA here is from genome assembly GCA_030620095.1 of Kuschelorhynchus macadamiae. Taxonomy (NCBI): domain Eukaryota; kingdom Metazoa; phylum Arthropoda; class Insecta; order Coleoptera; family Curculionidae; genus Kuschelorhynchus; species Kuschelorhynchus macadamiae. The sequence goes on along the minus strand of JAUTXW010000258.1, from coordinate 978,398 downwards.
TATATATATATATATATATATATATATATATATATATATATATATATATATATATATATATATATATATATATATATATATATATATATATATATATATATATATATATATATATATATATATATATATATATATATATATATATATATATATTTTTTGTTTCCCAAATTTCTTCGAAATTTCTATGTTTCAGGGTCTCTAGATGTCGGATGCCGAAAACCTGTTTTCTCAAATGGACCAATTTGTTCAAATATTAAGATATAGGGATGACCTCGTAATATTTTGGTAAACATCCATTATGAAGAAACCAAATAGCGAAATGTAAAAAAATTATTACTAAAAAACTACTCCAAATACCTCAAAGGCAGAAAATTCAAGTATTACATAACAATTAGCTGGGGAAATTTTGGTACGAATCGAAAATATTTAAAAATTCAGCTTGAAAGAACTACTAAACAAATTGATTTAAAATTTTCAAGAATTAATTATACTATAGAGATGAACTAGTATAATGTGATCAGAATTCGGGTTGTCAAAAAAATATGGTTTTCTAATTTCGTCAGTCTCTCGGTCTGTCTGTCTGCCTGCCAATTCGACATAGCCAAAAAACTACTTATCCAATTGACTTTAAATTTTGACCAAAAATTAAGGGTCATATGGGGATGACCTAGTGATATTTTAGTATAATCCAATATGGCGTAACAAAATGGCGGCTAGTGAATTATTTAAAAAAAACTTAATAAAAATACTTATCCAATTTACCTACTTATTAGATAAATTACAATTTTTCTGGAAACAAGTACGATAAAAATATAAACTGGTAAAATTATGGCACGAATTGGCGAAACAAAATGGCGGCGAAATAAAATATTTAAAAAATGAAATGTGACCGGTTCAAATTCTCAAATACCATATATGAGTCAGTTTTCAAACTTTTGTGTTTTCAACAAAAAGTTGTGAAATAACAAGGACATAGCATTTTTGTATCTAAAATTTGTCTGTTATAGTAAACAAGTCTTAAATTGGAGCAGGACTTCTTAAATAATGAAGTAAGATGCTCTGTAAAATGCAAATTTGAGTCAATTATTCCTTAGTTTTTACACTTTACGTGAATGATAATTGTGATTATCTAGGGTAATATTTAACTTTTGCTCAAAAAAATCTTTACTTCTGTTACCAAAACATATACATTTTGACTTCTCGGTATTTAGAGTTAATTTAGGTTCAACAGATAGTTCTTTAATGGTGTTAACGTCATGGTTAATTTTAATTCCTCTTCAAACATATTTCTAGTAAAATGGTATTATATTTGAGTGTCATATGCGTACGCTTAAATTTTGAAAAAAATGGACGTATAAGTAATGAAAAATAGTGGGCCTGAAATGGAACCCTGTGGAACACCAAACATGTGCACGAGCACATTATTTAACCTTGAATCATAGGCTTCAATTACGTCTTGCGACAGTTGCGAAAGCTGCTGCTGTCATATACCCCTTCCTATAGAACCACACTGAACATCGGGCATTTTTTTGAAAAACTTTTGTTCTTTACTCTAAAGATATATATATATATATATATATATATATATATATATATATATATATATATATATATATATATATATATATATATTGCTATCTAATTCAACAGGGTTTGATGTTGAGTTACAAATATTTAATTTTTATTAATTGCCAAAAAATTGTTTTGCATTATTTCAATTTGTATTGATTGCAAATGATTTTTTCTTGTCATTTCTAACCACTGTGACTGTAAAGTTTCTGAGTTCCTTACAAGCATCCCAATTAAACGGTAAGTCTGATCTTTGAAATTTGTGTAATGGCCTGTCTGTCTCTTTTGTAAGTAATTTCAAATTGTCCGTTATCGAAGCCAAGAATTTGGTTTAGTAACTCTCCTTTCTAAGACGGGAGCATGTTTCTTAATATTAATGATTTAATTTTTTTTTCGATGTTATCTTCGCAGACTACATTGTACTAAGGTAGGTTTTCAAGATCATGGAGAAAACGATCAGTGTATTCTTTTTCATTTATTTTGTTTTATTATTTATTAATTCTTCGTTTGTAAAGTTTATAGTAAAATAAATTATGTTATTTAATTTTCCTTAGATACAAAGGAGATTTTACTCTCTCAGAAAATAGAATTTACCCTTTTAAACATTTTATTCGCGGCTTTTTGTTTGCTACGCATGCTTCCCACAATATTTTTTTAGTTTATTCCTGTAAATAGATGTGCTGATTTTTTTTTCAATACGAGGGCCATATAAATCACTTATTAGCCATGTTAACAATGTGTGTTTTATTGGCAGTTTCATGTGATCGTAGGAAAACCATTAAATCGACCTTGTCAATAAATAAAGGAACAAATCCATCACCTAAAATGTCATGGTCATGTCTTTAATCGCCACGACAAGACCTCGTTCACACCAGAAAACAAAATAATTTTCAAGTTAGAAACCTAGCCGCAAAGTTATGCGAAACCAAGAAACTTTTTAGAACAAAGCTGGCCGCGGGCTGAAGTCAAAAGCCCGCTCTGACAGGAGTTGGAGTGGCGACCGGTCCGTCGAACGGAACCTAGTTATTAGGCATCATTAATCAACATGCTGGTCAGGAAATGAGTCAACCCTTCGGCCAAAAGGGCCCAATGCGCCACTTTACATACACTACGGCGCTCTTCGGACATTGCGGCGACCGTCTTAAGACACATGACCCCCAGACCGGCAGTCTTATGAGAAAACTTTGTGTGGTTGCCTATTAGTCTCTCAGTTATTATTAACTTAATGTTATTTAATTGGTATTAAATCTTTCATCACTAGTTGTATTTTCGGTAGCGAAAACTTAGCAAACTAGTTAAAGAGAAAAAAATTAAAAACTTATTTCTCTAGAATTATTTTCATTTTATGTAATATTCCTTTAGGAAAATGGGTAGAGTAAGTTTTTACTTGATCTGATAGATATAAGAGTTCTACACACTTTAATTTCGTGTCGACATTTGAAATTCTTTCAAAATTACTTTCAGACATTACGTTTACTGCTTTAGTCTACGTTTTTCGTGGATAAAGTCCTTTTATCGTGTCATTTTGTGTTAATAGAACGCTATCTAAGGTTGCAGTCACACAAATAGGTCATGTACAAGCGTCTTCGATAGTCTGTTACCGCCTTGAAACAAAGTAAATTATGATAATATTGTTTTAAATTTATTAATTGTAGTCAACCGTTATATAGGATCAATTACACTCGATCGAGCATGACCAAATGTTACCGACCGATTTGCAATTTAAAAATGTTTGTTTCTAGTAGACAGTGGTCATCACTACCAGGAGCTCAATCGTATTTATCAATTGCACTTTAACATTTAAAATATCGTAAGTATACTTATGAATAATGTAAGAAATCAAACAGTACATTGTATGTAACTGCTATTTTCATTATTTTTTATACGTTGGCATTGACGTTTGAATATCAATGTCAAAATTGGTAAATATTAAAATGACTGGTGGTACTCGGTGCTTGTGTTAACGCTTTTAGTAAATCTGATCCATATATCTAGTATATGGTTATTTGGTTGGATAGCACAAGTGGACACATATTTATTCACAAGAGATGGTGAAATGGTTGCTTTCTTAGTGGAAGCTTTTTTTGCTTATCTAAAAAATAAGGAAAATGTTTCTCCTCGTCTTTGTATATTGCTGCATGTATGAGAGGTGTCGTCTCTCTTGTTTTTTATCTCTGTGTATATCATCTGGTTAAAATGATCTCCCAGCTATCTTCAGCTTTTTCTAGATCTGCCTCTTTTTCGTCTTATTTGAGGTTTTAATTTGCCATATCTCTAGCTTCACTCTTATAACTTATCACTTTTATGATGCTATTTTAGATTGGATGTTTTTTGACATGCTCTTGTCCGAAAGGACGGTATTAAGTAGGCTTATAGCTTTTCTTACCTGATTATTTCTTCTGTTGTTCCTTCTTGAGTACAAGTATTTAGGTATGTGCCTTACTATCTTCTAGAAACAATTTATTACTTACAAAAATACTACACTTTGTGTATAAAACAGTTTACGTAGAAAGATTTTGCCAGAACTAAATATAATATTTCACAAAATGATTCAAGTATTTATACTCTAATGCTAAATTATACATAATATATGCACAAAATAAACAGCATACAAGTAACATTTTTAGGTGAGAAGATAAATCCTAATTGTATTTCACACAAATGGTATAGACAAAAAGACATTATGAATATTAGTATCTATTAGATACTATTGATTTTGAATAAAAATTTTTTTAAATCTTTTTTTAAACTTATTTCTCTACTTAGTTTCAAATTCTGCTTTCTTGCTCTATTACTAATGTCGCTGAGGACTTCATTTAAAATAAACTCTGCGACATGATTCTCCTGAGGCTTGAAACTGAAGCACAGTTGAGAGTCATCAGCGTAGACCTAGTAGCTGCAGTGTTGAGTTCCTGTTAGGATGTCCGCCGAGTAAATAAAGAATAGCAGGGTGAATAAAATCGAGCCTGTAATGTAATTGGGATCACAGAAGACAGTTATTCATTCTCGCTACTCGAAAAAACCTAACCATCTCGTTCGCAATTCCATAATAATGAAATTTGGAGCTTAGAGGTTCGTAGTTTAAGATATCAAAGGCCTTAGAAACATCAAGCAGGATAAGTACCAAGATTCTACAGTATTCGAAGTCCCGTTCTATGGTATCATGGATTCCTAAAAAAGTGATTCTCATACTGTGACCTCTTTTAAAGTTTGACTGATTATAGTGATATTATGTGATGCAGGCCAAAAATTATATTTTTCAAAATTTTAGATACAAAGGGAAATATATTCATAGGGGGGGTCGTAAAAAAATGATCACAAGTTATCTTAAGGACTGCTTTAAGAGATGTTTTTAATAGACACACGGTAACGATGTGTGTAAGACAGGGAAGAATAAAAAGGCAGCAATACCTCAAAATACAGAGCAAAATCTTATCCACACCAAACTCATTTGATCTAATAAATTTCATGCGCTTAATCTCCTTTGATTGATGCCATTTGAAATTGTACAAATTATGACAGGTATCATATAATTTTTGTTGACTATTTGCTACATATATGGTCTTGTATAGGATTTATATTTAGAAAATCAAATAAATTGTTTTTATAAACTATCAGCATAAAAAAAACATGTTTGACAAAGTGGGTTTAACCGACTTAAAAATAAAATGTATTGTGGCCCTTAACATTGAATACAGCCTTGTTAGACTATATATGTGGAAAAATAGCTAAAGAATATTTTAATAAAAAATAGTTTAGTCGATATAACAAACACTTTAATCTGTAACTAGTTTTTCACCGTTCAAACATTTTTTGCAAACTAGCAAAAGATTTCAGGCAGCAGGAGAACTAGATCACCTTAAGGGGGAACGTTAATACAGATTTGTATTGTAAGAAAACAAAACTCGGAATATTTCTCTTGTAAATAAATAGAAAATAACACGTATTAGAATAATGTAATTATTGCTACTAAAGACTTTTTAGAAATTAACAAGAAACTTTTTTGTCAACAAGCTTTTGTCACAAATGGACGGGGGCAATTTTCCTCTCATAGTATCGCCAATGATTTCAGAGCGCCTTTTACAATAACGTTACGGAGTAGTTCACAGTAACTGATATTAAAATTACGTTGCAAAGTAAATAGTTCTCATTACTTTTCTTTTTAGAACGCATTCCCGGATTTTAATTTTTTGACACACCTTCTACGATATGCTGTATGATTGAGATATTATAATGTTTTTATATTAAATGCAACAAATACATTTTAAAAGGGATAACAAAATTAAAATTAGAAATAAAAGTCACTGGGTATGTTATAAATGTTATATGTGATAGAGTATTTTAAATATAAAAGGACCGCATAGTTGTATATGATCACGTTGTCATTGTGTCTATACTACTCTATCTTACTTTTTAGAATATCTAGCTATGCTTTTAAATTTTTTTTAATATTGTCCGAAAATAAATTATTTAACAAAAAACAGAACTCCTCATATCCTGGATTGCCATAAATTACAGAAACATCCTGGCGAGTGTGAATGATAAACGTTTTGAACCAGTGTTAAACTGATTTGTCACAAAAAACTTTAAATACACAATAATAAAAGAGTATATGTAAAACGATAAAATCGTGGATCATCAGAGTGTTGATAATTCGTAATGATTAACGAAAAATATTCACTGCTACAAAACTCACTAAAAGGGAAAATGTTAGGTAAATGAAGAGGAATCAACACTGCCCCACTATTCAGAAAAGCTGTCAATGAATTGTAAATAACACTGATAACTGCAAAAATCCAAAGCACTCAAAGAAGAAGGATGACGAAAACCCGAGTTTATATGCAATTGAGTTAAAATAATTACAGAAAATGCTAGAATTTATTTATTTTATTAGAGTTATCGAAGCAATTTTACAGGCTAGATTATGTGTAACGTATTTGGTATAGGATTATTCTAATTTTTTTGACAAAATAAACGCTTACCAATAATTCTGTAGTAGATGATGGGAGCTCAAAATATTCACAACACCTAAACCCTTTGATCCTTCGGTACGTCCTTCAGTTAACATCATTTATCCTAGGTCACCAACTAGCCCAATCTCACAATGCTCTCCAATATTTGATTGTATTTTTATACACGGACGTGAATCTTTTGACTAATTTTAAATTTTTCTTTCAAGTCATTTGTCGGTTACGTAAAATTGCTTTTTACACACCCAAATGGTGATTAAAACGGTGGGATCGGTATCTATACTAATTTTCAACTTATTCCGTATGCACGAATAAACTGTCAATGCAGTGGCGTACTTGGGACATTAGAGCTCATGTGGGTATTAAGCTTATTTGATGTGTTAACAAACAAAAACCAAAACTGTTTTCATTAAATGCCAAATATAAATGTTTCCTCCCCCTCCCCATGGATCCATTTTAAATACGCCACTGTGTCAGTGTCGAAATACATACGTTGAGGTGGATAACCAAAGATGTATCCCGTTTCGGAGTAGAGTACTCATGAGTAGGCCAGACCATTACAATGGGAAAGTATCCCATTAATTTAATTTAATTTTATAGGTATAGATAGCAACCTATTTATTTTGTAACTTTAAATGTTTCATTTATTGTCTTATAATTTTTTTATTTAATTTATATATTAAATCATTTATTCTTATTTACCTAAATATCTATGAGATTTCTTTGTCCCATGGTTAACAAATATTTTAGTTGGATTTTTAATGGTGAACATTTGTCCAGTGGAGAGATTTGGGCTCCAAAACACATAAAACTCATTTATATTTTTCTGAAGTTTCCTATTGACTTAGTATTTACTAAATATAGCGTTTAGCCCTAAAGAAACTAGGGTCAAAAATATATTTTTGGCAAATGCAAAACGTTAACAAAATATTTAAAATAAAATTTAGTTCTGTAAGATTACTGTACGTACCAATATAATAAAATATTTAATTAAATTATTATTTAATTGATTATTATATATATATATATATATATATATATATATATATATATATATATATATATATATATATATATATGGGTTTTAAATTGAATTTAAGGAAATCCAAAACCTTCTTCCAAAGTCAAAAATTTAGAAGAAAACTGGTAACGATTTTAATTGTTTACAACAAGAGTGACGAAATAAAATTTCTGCGTCATGTATATTAAATTTAAGTAGTAAAATGCATAATTGAAATCTGTTAGAGCATTCTTGACATTGACCAATTATCAACTTTAATTAAATTCCTTCATCAATATGCAATAAGTTCTAAAACACATATCGTATGTTAATTCGCCAATCTTAATGTGATAACTACTAACAGTAATAATGAAAAAAAAACAGAATAAAAACAATCCGAATTGTAAGTATTCGACTAGCAATTATTACATTAAAAGACTCTAAAGTCAATTTTGCAATTTTGGCGCAGATGTAATGGTTTTTTTTTGTTTTGTTTACAAACATATAAGCAATTAAGTGTTAGACATTCAAAGTCTGTTTGATAATTCGGGCAAGGCTAATAATCTACCAGACAGCTGACTTACATTAACAAAAGCACATTAGTGAGCAAGAGGAAATATAATTCGTTTAAAAGGGTTTTTAAATTAGCAGTTGATGATGCTAGTGGCATTAGTGCTTCAGTTGTACTAAATTTCTCAGTCATATCGAGACGTTCAACCCGATATGTGTCACTAGTTTTAGCCAACTCATTTTTTTAACACTTTCTTAATGTTAATTTTGTGCTTTTGATCTAGTGGGTGGTGAATGTGTTCCTGTGTGTTTATAGCACCATTTGTTTCTATACCTAAAATGTTGATCTTAAAACAAAAACCATTTTTTAAAGTTTTATTAATAATTTAATTTATACTGACATTAGATTTATTTACTGTTGAAATTAGTTTTCTTATTACTGTCATTTATGATTATGCTTTCTGCTAAATATTTGTTGGTAAGTGAAATCCAGAAATTAGCTGATCAAGTGACTTTATTCGTTGGCGCTTCCCAGTCAAATTATTTTCCTTATTTTTACAATTTTTATGCATTATATTTATTGTTGATATATAGTACAGTTTAAAATATATTTATAAGTCTATTTACACGCACTGAAAAATGCCTTTGCTAAAACGCGGATTTAAGGAATTATTGTTAAAATTGATATTGCTTTTATTTAGTGAGCTTATACCTACATTTATAATAATTTTCTCATTACCTAAGGAGGTTGGTATCATTTCCTTAATATTTTTTTAAAACTCAGAATGATATTTCATTCTAAAACTATTATTTGTTCCATTGTATATGCGAAGAATACTATAAATTTATGTTTATGTCGGCCCTTGACACGGACTTGCTTGTTATTTAAAATTATTTTAATTTTAAACTTTCTTTTCATTTATTTTTCATTTGGAGTCCTGTCTAAAAGCTAAAATTTTGTTTAAAAAAAATCTGTGATTTGGTTTGAAGTTTATCTTCGACGAATAGTTTCCACTAGCTAAGATTTTCTAATAACATAAAAAAATTCTTGAAGCGCAAAAGCAAATTTAAGTTGTGTTAGCAACTACCTACTTCATTATATTTATAATATAAATAATTAATGTAACTTAATTTATATATTACATATGCGGCGCTTTAGGAATGAATAATTTTGAGAGTCCTAAAATATATATGTTTCCAAATAATTTTTGTATATATAACAGTAAAAAGTTAAAGAAAAGTTGGAGATGTAATATGATACAATCAACATATTAAAACATTTCAATGGTTATATATCTAGTTATAGAGTAATATAATACTGTAGACTGTGTATATATCTATTATATATTTAAGATTAATAATATTTAGGCCAAATCACTTGAACATGTAAGGTTCGTATAAACAACCACAAAATTGAAAAACTTCTTGTTCACATTGTATTATACATCTGTACAAATGTTTCTGCTCTTGCATCAATTAAATCGGACAGGAATTTAAGTTATAGTTGTTTGTCAGTTTTTTCAAAGATAAAAACAAATCTTTTTTAACTCATCATACGCTCACAACCACCATTGCTTGATGGAAATCTATTTTAACTAATACATGAAGACACATTAAAATTAGAAATCGGTAAATTTCCTTTACCCGGAACTTCCTTGTTATGAATTTTTCTGTAAAATCTTAAAATAAAACTATTTTTTTCACGAACACTTCCACAATATTTTTTTAAGAAACACAGTAGCTTCTTCGAGATGTCACGTCCGAAGAAGCTACTGTGTAGCTGTTTTTAAAAAATATAGTGGAAGTGTTTGTGAAAAATAGTTTTGTTTTTACATTTTACATAATTTTATTATGGATTTTCACCGAGAATCAGCTGACACAACCGTATGAGTTTTTTCTTTTTTTAGGAATAGTGAAGTGTGACCCAATTTAGTTCGGTGTATAATCGTTTGGTAAGAAATATATTGTGTTATTTCTATCACACTTAATGCTAACACAAAATTTGAAATCAATCTAAAAAGAAATTTTTTCAGGCTCATGTTTTAAATATTTTATCAGGATGCCATTTTGTTTCTCTATCTTGGATTCATACAAAAATCTTACCAGTTCATTTTTATGTAACATTTATTGCGCAAAATTTGAGGTAAATTGGATAATCAATTTTTTAATAATATTTTTTTAATGTTTCACTAGACCGCCATCTTTTTTCCACATACTAGGTTTTTACTAAAATACTTCTAGGTCATTCCCATATGTCCCTTAATGTTTGATCAAAACTGCGCGAACTGACATACTGTTAAATAGACAAGACACACTGAGAGAGAGACCGATGCAATTGATAAAAGATATATATGATGCTAAAACGTGAAGATATGTAAAACCTGGTATTTTTCACGATAAAAACATTTTATTTGGCTGCTATTTTGTCCCGTCATCTTGAATTCATAATAAAATTTTACTAGTTCATCTCTATGTGATAATCAATTAACACACAAAATTTGAAATCAATCTATTAAGTAATTCTTTCAAGCTGAATTCTTAAATATTTCATTAAGCCGCCATTTGTTTTGCCATCTTTGATTCATACCAAAATTTTACCACTTAATTTTCTTATAATACTTAATTTTTTTAAAATGTTGAGGTAATTTGCAGAAGTAGTTTTTTAGTAATAATTTTTTTTAACATTTCACTTTAACCGTTTTGTTTCGCCATATCGGATTTTTACCAAAATGTTAACGGGTCATCCCCATATGACCTTAATTTTTGACCAAAATTAGAAGTCAATCGGTTTAGCAGTTTTTTAGCTATGCAGCGAGTAATTAGATCGACAGACAGACACATCGACGGAATTAACAAAACATGTTTTTGGTATCTAGGGAGCTTGGAACCTAAAGATCTGAAAAACCAGGTAGGGTAGTTTTTCAGGATTATAATACTTCTTATTAAGAGGGAAGTAAATATACAATAACAGTTGTTTCGCCTATACTGTGGATTCATCAGAAACATCTCAAATAATGGTGTGACAAAAAATGTCAACATTATATACTTAAACCCTCTCAATATTACACAACATAGTTGGATTTTTTTTATTATATATTAATAAAAGTTTAACAATAGGAACTATTTAAGTCCAACTTATTGATTAGTAATGTATTATTTTTTTATGTGTGTTTATTTATAACTTTCTAGTAAATTTAATTATTTGCTCTTAGGCTATGCATGTAAAATTTCACAAATTTGGCTTTTCTGAATTAAATGTTTAGAGTAATTTAATTAGAACTATTTCTTGCTTTCTATGACTAAATTGTGCTCACTGATTAATTTCTTAAATGTTTTGCCCATTTGCCTAATATAAAATGTCGAACAGTTTTCTCAATTTTACTTATAAATCTGGTGTTTATAAACCTGGTCTAAATTGTACATTGAACAAACGGCTAAAAGTCATATTAAGTATTACCTCCCCAGAGTTCCTCTTATCGATAATAATTAACTGTTAGACTTTGTAAGACAAGATAGGCGGGTTTTTATTTAGTTTTTGTTGCGTCGTCTTTTTCTGATATGGTATTAAATCTATATAAACTAATATACTCATTAAAAAGAAAATTTGGAATTATTTTTTTTATAAACTTTGGAGTCTAGTTTACCTATAGCTATAACGAATATAAAGTATCAAAAACGAGCCCTAAACCCCTTGCCTATTAATGCCGCTTGGCCCCACGGAAAAGAGCAAAGGACATCCATTGTCCTTTTGCAGGGTCCGAGTGTAACACATGCAGGACACGGCCGGAGCTGGAATACAAATGCGGTACGTCTTAGACCGCGGCCAAGGGCGTTAATCACGCGGCCGACCGCGGCTGACTCGCTCCCGATTTTATTGCAGGAGCGGGATAAATTAAATTAACTGCAGCAATTAAGAAGAGAATAATAGGCGATTTAGAGTTTTATTTTAAAGTCCTCGGGGATAATAAACTTAAGTTTCGGTTTAAGCATCTGTTGATAAATCTTGCCTGTGTTCTTGTTGGCTATGTCCATATATTTTCATTAAATTCATATTGTATGTTTTTCTACTTCTGAAATCACCACTAATATTAACATAATAATGATGAAAGGTTATAAGTTTGAACACAAAATAGTAATTGCTCATTTAAATTTTGAAAAAAGTACTAAACGCACCTAGTGTGTTCTATATCCACATAGTAAAAATATTCTTGAATAATGAAATAGATTGACTAGTATAAAATACTTAGACATTTAATCTTACTGGTTCCCTATCAACACGGAGTGAAAAGCGAGGATTTGAGCTCGCTTGCGGATCGTTTTCTAACACCTAGGGTAATCATATTCTATGAAAATAGTGCTTTATTATACTATATCTTCTTTATACAAATGACTAAACCACTACTAAACTCATTACTGAATGAGTGACAGTGTTCGGAATTATACGGAATTGAATTGGAATTATTTGAAATTATGTGAAAATATGTAAAATTGATGAGGGATGATGTGGAACTAATTTTTTAGTGCGGTTTATTGAGCGTTACCCTCCCTTCTTGAAGACCAAGAAGCAATGATTCGTTTTCAAGCAAAGATATTCAAAAACTTTTTATATAACCTATTAACCATTTTATGATCATTGAAGTCCGATCTATATGGTTAAAAATAAATATAAAAGTTACGATAACATAATGAAATAAATTCACACTGTGAAAATTAAAGAAACTAAACACATACATAAGAACTAGATATATATATATATACCTAGGCACAAACCTAGCACACGGCTGTTCTTACCTATAACCGTCTAGATGTTAGGAGCTGATTCCTCAATATGTGATGAAAATATTTTCCAGATAAAAATGAGTTGTTTTCAGTACGAATCATGACTACTGGTTTCCGGAACATCAGAAGCAGAAATGTTCACTATATGTTTAGTTGATTGAATTCGTCATAGAAATTGGTTGTGAATTTGACTGTTTTATCGAATATTTCGTTTATGACCATTAATTCACACGTCGCCGTAGTTTTTGAAACCGTTAGTTTATTTCCTCAATATTCTGATAAATGAATTTCCCATATTTTTTTCAGCCGGTTCAAGGTTTTTAGGGAAACAGGCCTAAAACTATTAGAGAAGTAAAGTTTCAGTCTCGAATTGCAACCAAGTTTCTGATAATTTTGAGAAGTATTTTTCTGTAAACCGAAGGTTTATTTCCAAAAAAGAAAACCTAAGCATCATTATCGATATAAATCGTAACATATTTGAAGATCTTATGTTTTATCTACTCTCTAATTTATGGTGTAACAACTATACATCTGATAGAAATGGACATATGGTATACAAAAGCGCCAGAAACACGAACCACCCTTTCTTGGAGTTTTCACAAACTGCCTTATAAGATCCAATTTTATACACAGTGAAGAAAGTGATATTTTCTTTCATGTTTCTGTTTTGATATAATTGCTTTTTGGCATGACCAATTTACTGTTTTCCGGAAGTTATCACGAGCCCTGGTATCATATTGGCAAGAAAGCAAGGCATCTTTTCGTAACCTGATTGCTGACCCAAAATGAAAGGGGCAATTTTTTAAATCTCCGGAAATAAACCAGTAATGTTCCTCTAATCTTTATTTTTGTTAGGAGTACAAGTAAGTTCTCGTACGTTGTAATATATAATGTCAATCAACAAGCTTTAATATATAACAATAGAAAACAATTATTTTCCGCAAAAAATTGTTGAGTAGCTATTTTTTAAAGAAAACCAAAACTGCGTATTGCCAAGTAGTGAATAAATATACACTCGTTTTTATTAAGTGCTAGTGTTATTTTAGAAAATTGTAGATAACTTTAAATAACCGAAAAGTGATATTTTCACATTAACAGAAATAAGAAAAATCGCAGAAATGCACAAATGCATTTTCCGCGGAATATATGTTGTTTACATTTTTTACCAGTTGAAAACAAAATTCATGATTGGTTGCTATGGAAATTTTTCAGTATAAAATTCACAAAGATAATAATTTATGTATTAGTATGTGTAGAATGTGCCACATCAACAGAAGCCAATTTATTGCCGTATTAATATCGTCTAGACCAATTTCGCAACTTTATAGAGAGACGCCTTCTTCCAAATATCATTTTCTCTGCTCCTGAACTAAGACACTTTAGTTTTCTCAGTTAGTATGAGCTTCGAGCCCAATAGTTTAATGCTTCTTTAGAAGTTTTGAGTTAATTATTCGTATTTTAACAAAATTATTACTGGCATTCAAGATTTTATCGAAAATAACAAAAAAAAAAATACATGATCTAGCAAAATGAATGCAATATTCGTAATTTAAACCTTAAGAGTACCTTTAAACGATGGTGGCTTTGAAAACTGGCGAATTGATACAGATCACATGATAATGAATAAAGAATGAAAATAGATTGTTTAATATAAAAGTTCAAAAATTTAATGTCTATCATAATATCATATCAACCAGACACTGGAAGTGTGATTGCAACTAAAATTATTAATATTAATATTATTTACGTCACCAATTTTGAGAAAAATGGCCCCACATTTTATATTTTTTATATTGCTTGATTTTGAGCGCAATGTTTATCATTTTATTTACTTTATTGTGAAAAACCGTTACTTATATTATTTTTACGTAATTAATAGAATTTTTATATTATTCTAAATTTGGAATAAAAGAACCGCTTTGAAAACTAAATTTTTACCTTAATAATATCCAACAAAAATTGGCAATATTGTTTATCGTAAAGTGGGTTAACCACATTGCGTTTTGTGTTCAAGTTTAAATATGTATGCTTTTTTTATAACAACAATAACACATTGTTAATACAATTTTTATAATATTTTTTTTTTAATTTCTTTGTGTTATAAATTAAACTTTATGGTAAGTTGATATTTTTTAACAGATTTTGGAAACTAATAAACTAAAATAGCTATCTGTAGTCTTGTGGAGTTAAAAATGTGCAAATAATTTATCTCGGAAATTATTATTGTTTAGTTATAGTGACAAGTATGTTTCTATTTCATTGTACGCGAGGACAATATGCTTCCAAATTACTATCCCTTATGCCAAATAACGAATTCATGAATTCTGTTAGTTGCGTGATATTTCAACGATAATGCAAATAAGTTTATTTTGTAGACAAGTTAAATCATGAACAACGTAGCAAAGGTTGCCGCATTGTCGAGAACTGAAACCTTCTCTAAAATTAAACATTTTAAAAGGGAATTTCTCGAAAACTATTTGGAATTAACCTATGGTATATAGGAACTTCAGAATCGTCCAGCCTATCACCTGTTAAAATATTTGTAGTCAAACATCTAACACACGTATATTTAATTCCTTTTCTTTTTTGCTAAAACCAATTTTGTACAATAACAAAAGGTTTTACTAACTTTAATAATTAATTTAGAATCATACCATTTGACGAAAAGGTTTTTTTAAATTTGGGGTTTACCAGAAATTATATGTATGAGTCAAAATTATTAACGTTAATTTTACGCACATATAGAGGTCTTGTATATTTTTTTACTTTTTGTAATGTTAATTCAAGTTGGCATCTTGAAAATGGCCAATGAATTTTAACATGTGTTGCCAGATTGTGACATCAATTGACGCCGGACAATTCCCCATGTCATAGATTACCAATTTATGGATATAATTAAAAAAAATAAAACAGCAGCTTCAACGTAGCCGAAATTTATTTTCCGGTTTTGATATAAAAAAGCTCTGGGCAGGTTATGACTCGAAATCAAAATAAAGATATGACCTTCAAGATAAGGGATGGATTTTGACATGTATTGCTAATGTTCACAAATTTTATTAGGGGAGTAGTAAGTAACCTACTTTTCAACAGAAATTAAAATTGTAAGACTGATGGATCTGTATTGTTCCAGAAAGGAAACTCAGTGTTTTTGAAATTACGAAACTTTTGCTATAGAAAATAATCCTAATTGTCTGTGGTGGCTTTAATTAAACAATTTAACTTTAAAGCAATAGAGTAATTTGATCTCAATTTGAAGCTGTAAAAGTAGTGATTTAAGATAATGGCTACGGTCTCAACCAGGAGTAGGTAGATGATTTGTTGTAAGTTCATCTATAGACCGACACACCGACAGACAGACAGACCGACGAAATTGAGAAAACATGTTTTTTGGCATCTTGACTCCCTGAAACGTAAAGATCTGAAAATTCTCGGAGGGTGATTTTTCAGGATTACAATACTTTCCTTTTACGAGGGAAGTAAAAATCGGTAAGTTGGCTTTACTCAGATCTTCACTCGCTGTGAATCCTTGTTTTTATGACAGGAGTAATTCAGATTGGCTTAAGTAAATTATCCAAAATTTCCCTCTTAATGAATTCTCCCATGCAATAAAGAAATGAAAGATAACATAATTTGTATATGTACTGTACATATTACATATATGTACATATACATTATATATTAGTTTCCAAGGAATTTCTAGTGGTTCTAAAATAAATGCGGCGTGGTACCGGCACCGTCCTGTTGAAACGTAGCCTATGTGGGTTTTGAGCAATAACATCATCAATAAGTGGAATGATTGTAACCTGTAGCATTCAAAGATATGTGGAACCGTTTAAATTTCTTTCCAAAAATATAGGACCTATGATAGAGTCACTCAAAAAACCCACCCAGACATTCATTTTTTGAGGTAACTAGGTATGTCTTTAGCGAAACACATGGGGGTTTTCATCATTCCAATATCTACAATTTTGAGTGTTGACTTTTCCATTCAGGTAAAAGTTGCTCTCATTACTAATACAAATATGGCCCACATAACTGTGGTTTGCTATGATTCTTTCTGCCATAATCTCGCAAAACCCTAGTTGCTTGGCAGGGTCATCTTCGGTTAATTCGTGGACAATTCTCGTTTTATAGAGATGAATTGTTTTGACTACCTGTGTACTTGAATAAGACTTTTGACTTCATAAATAAGTTCTATATATCCCTCTATATGGTCTTTTTAAAGGGTTTTAAATTGATAACGTTTTAAAATTTTGATTTTCCTATATATATATATATATATATATATATATATATATATATATATATATATATATATATATATATATATATATATATATATATATATATATATATATATATATATATATATATATATATATATATATATATATATATATATATATATATATATATATATATATATATATATATATATATATATATATATATATATATATATATATATATATATATATATATATATATATATACATACATATATATATATATATATATATATATATATATATATATATATATATATATATATAGATATAAAATAAATTCTTAGTTTGATTAAAACAATAATTTTACAAACTAAAAAGTCAATGAATATTACCTTAAAAGCCCTTTTCCGTCGTTAAATTTACCACAGTTTTATTCCAAAATATTTATTTCAAATGTTCCATTGTGATGTTTTTTTGTATAAGAAATATATCCTGTAACACTTATAATTGCGAAACAACGCAAAGTGCATCTGTCCTACATTGCTTATGGCAAGTTAAAATTTTGTTTCGCCATCCCTATTAGTTTTTCGCAAATTTTGATGTTTATTTGATAAACAGTTACTTAATAATGACTTTTTTTGTAAGGCTGCCATTTTGTTCAGCCATATTGAATTTTTACAAAATCTAACTATTTTATCCTCTTATGACATATTCTTAACCCCAAAATTTAAAGTTAATCAGATAAGCAGTTTTTGAGCTATGCCGCCTACAGACCGACAGGCCGACAGACTAATATAAATGGGAGAACATATTTTCGGGGTCCAGGGACTCGAAGGGTGATTTTTTCACGATTATAATACAAGGGAAGTAAAAATAAAAGAATCTAAAATAGGCAAAATTTTGGTTTTGTGTTTTATATAAGAGGTATTTGAAAAATGTTTTTCTAAGTAAACACAGCAGCATTAATTATTATTAAAAAGTAACTTTTTTTTCAGGATATATATTTATATATTAAGATTAGTTTTATAATAAACTAAATAGGCTAAAAATAAAAATGATAATATTGGCAATAATTTACAGTCATTTTGTTTAGACAACACTTTTTTCCGTTCAGACATCTTTGCCTAAAACATAGTTTTAATATATATCCTATATAATAATGCATCCGTAGAGACATCATGTTTTTTCTAAAAATACGTTCTTGGATTATATATCCCATATAAATGATACAATATATGGGCTGTTACATGGTTACGTTGGTTTGCCAGAATAAAGATGTATGGCAGCTAAAGGTTGCATTAGCTTGGAATATTCTGCAATTAACAAGGTCACGTTAAATGGCGATATATCGATCATTCTAAGTAATATATATAGCTTTCATGCACTCGAAAAACACCGTCTAATAATATTAAAAAAAATCACTCTGCATCATTCTCAATTTATTGCCTTAATTACTCTCGGGTATACACTATTCTCCATATATCAGGGATTTAATATATTCCTATACACAAAAAAAACAAGTGGATTGACATCGGGACTTCCAGCCGGCCAAGGCATCTGTCTTCCTCTATCTATCCAGCGATCATGCTGATTGGCATTTAGGTAATCTCCAGCATGTCTAGCGAATGTTGTCATTTTTCTGTTTTTCAGTAATAACACGTTTTCTACCTCTGAGGAAATATCATCCAAATAATCGGCTGAGTATGTATAAAAATTAAAATGAAGTTAAACCTTTAAATTGGGTGGAAGTTCCAATGGTCCTATTAAATTATTATCAATAATACCACACCAAAGTAATGATATATCACTATTAACCAAAATATGTATTTTGTATTCTCTTATACGTATGTCTGACAATTTTTATTTTAAGTTCAGGCACATATGCAAAAAATGTAATAAACTTGTGTTTTGTCATTTTTTAAAAATATTTATAGTTTCTGTAATAAAAAATGTCTTTGTTTTTACCCTTTCAGGATCATCCTGGGTAATCGAAAAAAATATTTATACACAAAAAATCAATTAAATGTACGTCTCCCACCCTTAGAAAACTTGGAATTAAAATTTTTTTAGACAACGTTTCAAACCATTAAAGGAGCCCTATAGAAAAAAAAAAAATCTTTTTTATGCCCCGCTTTAACCTTTTTTAAAGAAAAGAGTTATGGAAATAAAATGTATTTGTACTTTTAAGAAACTCTTGTATCACCTAGGACAATTCGGTATAGTGAAAACTAAATTTCGCAAAGAGGTAAACTGAATTTCAACATGTTTCACAGTTTTTTAAACTAACAGCTTTAAAATAAAAAAAAAAACGTCCTTTGGTGGCTGCTTTATATCTGTACTGCTACCCTGTATTGTGGCAAAAACACGTATTTATTTCAAAAAAATAACAGATATTTGACGTTTCTCACCGCTGTTAAAAAAAAACTTTACGCTTTTGAGTTAATAGGGTTTTTCATTCTAATTAGTAAAAAAAAATATTATTAAATACAAAAAATTAAATAAAATTGACCGGTTCCATCGCTTCTGGAATATTTATTTTTTCATTTTCAGGGAACTGCCCCAACCTTTTAGGGCTACTCTATATAGTAGAAAAAGTAAAATGAAATTGACGCGTTTCTCCGTTTTTCGAAATACAGTCTATATTTCTTAGTATACATAACTGAAAAAAAATCAAGTATCTACGCCAATAACTTTCATAATTTTTCGGTAACAAAACGTTTACCCCAACATTTTCTGTTTTCAGTTGACTATTATCGGTTTGTGCGTTCTCAAAATATGATTTTTTTCAGATTTTTAGGCCCCTCAAAATATCGAAGATGATCTTTGCTAATAACACCCAAAATCTAATCCCGACGAGACACTGATCTGGAGTGTTATTGGTGTAAATTTGAAAAGAATTAGTTCTTAAGTTATAGTTCTCGCAAATTTTGTTTACATACACACACGCATCCGAACAGTCTTAATTAATTATTTGTATAAAAATATGTTCTTCGCATTATAGGGACCCTAAAACGTAAAAAAACGAACTTTTATTTAATCTTTTATGTATAATATAATATATGGGCTGTGTTACTTGGTGAATTAAACATTTTTCTATATATCGGCGTATACGTTGGTGGTAGGTTGGTTATTCGTGATTTGCCAGACTAACGAGGTATGGCAGATGAACGTTCCATTAGCTTGCAACATGTTGCTACTAACAAGGTCACTTGAAATAGCGATATATCTAGCTTTCAAGGTAATGTGAAAATCGTGTGTTCCCTAATAATATGTGCAAAACTGTTTACACGACTACAACCATTTGCACGATCATAATTTATGACATTATATTTGATAAAGTGATTTCTAAATTGGGGTTAACTGACGAACTTGTCAGAAGAAATAAGGTATCATGAATTTCATTGCTTGCGGTTGTTATAGCTTCGAAACCCCTAGGTCAAAAGAAAACGCTGAACTTACATTAATGCAATTAGTTGTTAAATTATTATAAAAGCAGTGTTATCGTGCGGGCCATACGATTTATTAACGACAAACTTTTTAAGTTTGCTTTTCTTTTATTACGTGTAATCATATCCTCCGCATAAAATCCGGAAGATGAATTAGATAGACCTATGATATTTTCATATGAAAAAAGAGGATAAACATATAAATACCAGCAGTTGCAAAAATCTCTGTGCGATGTCACTTTAAAGTCAGATTGACAAGTCAGTGACAAAATGAGTAATAGAAAACAATTTTCGGGTTCACAAGCGAAAAAAATGGTATTAAATCTAATAAAATATTACGAAAATGAAAATTCACCGGCCAATATCCAGGAGACCGTAGCAAAAGCTCTGGGAATCGGTATAAGAACTGTGCAAAAAGCATAATTTACTACCGAAGAAGATTAAGAAATGTACACGAAAAAAGCCAAAGACCGAAGATTTAAGTGACAATGTAAAAATGGATGTTCGTAATGCAATTTACGATTTATACACATCAAAAACTAATATAACCCTTCAAGTTTTAAGAGAAGTTTTAAAAAATCGAGGCATATTGGAAATTGGATTAAAAGTCGTTGTCAAAATTAATAAAGATTTTTATGCGAGTTGCCCCATATAGCAAGTCAGCGTATCCAGTTTTTAAAGAAATACACGGAAAATGTTAATTCAAAATTTAGAAAAGTGGTATATTTAGACGAGACTTGGATATTTTCTAATGGAAGTAGTTCGAAATCTTGGCAGGATGAGTCTGTAAAAAGTGTCAAGAGAAAAAAGGGATGTGGGATGGGAAATGGTTCATCATTTTACATGCAGGTTTTTCAACAGGATTTCTCCCAGGTGCAATTTTACTGTTTTCTTCAACATCCAAAAGTATAGACTACCATGATAATATGAACTGTGAACTGTTTGAAAATTGGTTAAAAGAACAACTGATTCCAAATTTAGATGCTCCATCTTTAAAAATTCTGGACAATGCATCCTATCATTCAAGAATCTCAAATAAACAACCTACTTTATCCTGGAAGAAAAGTGATATTTATGACTGGCTAATAATACAAAAACAAAATCCTTTACCCAATATGATGAAACTAGAACTTCTTTTAATAACAAAATCTATTTAAAAACTAACAATATATGTCGTAGATGAAATATTACGGGAAAATGGACATGAGGTTTTACGACTGCCGCCATACCCTTGCCAGTTTAACGCAATAGAATAATATAGGCTGGGGGCAGGTCATATTACGAAAAACACGTGAACGATGGTCTTATATCAGATGAAGTGCAAGTTGTTTGGCAAGATTCATTAAATTATATTACGCCGGAGTACAGGAAGAAATCTGTAGAACATACGGAGAAATTAATGTGGGATTAGTGGATTCGAGAACGAGTTCTAGATGTCGAAACAGCACCAATGATCATTGCGCCATTTGAGGACGACTCAGAAGATGAGGAATTTTTAAGTGATGATGATATTTTTTAGTCTGTATGGAGAAACTCGACGATCCATATCGACTTGGCTTAAGGAACATGACCGATGTATTAGAAAGAAACAAATTGTGTAATTTGCTATATCTAAACACCAACATTCTACTGGACATGTCATAAATGTAAAAGAATCCAAAGTTCTTGCATCCGTTTCGGGATTCTATAAACGCAAAATTAGAGAATCTATTGAAATTTATAAGCATCCTGACAATTTTAATAGAGATACGGGCTTTAGTCTACATCATACGTGAAAACCGATCGTTACACTGAGTCACGCTTCGGTAAACGCGGGTCGACTATAAATAGCTGGCCTGTGTCTCTCCGTGCTCATTCAGTGTTTCGATCTCGTGAAGTGAAGATCCCTGCAGATGCTCCGTCCAATCGAAGGCGAAACGTCGGAAAGTGATTCTATTTTGACACGGTATAATCCCAAGAACCATGATTTCTTATTTGACAACAGCCCTGAAAGCTTTCGTTCTATGATAGATGATTCTATAACAAGTTTTAAAAACAGCTCGATTGACACAAGGCACATGAGTTTGAAAATTGGTTTTCAAATGTATTATGCACTGTGTTTGTTTCGCAACTGCATTCGGGGCGTAAAATTAAATTCACTCTGCGCCCTCTATTTAGTATAACAATGTAACTTTCATTGACACTGACATTGAAAGTATAAAATACAAAGACATACTAACTGAGCATCCACCAACCATATATCGTTGTATAAAATATAACATTAAGTAGGCTGCATTTTGCACAAGGGAGCTGACGAATGAAGAACCAATTTGAGGAACTTGTTCAAGGCCTTCCTGGTCAGAACAAAATATTTGTTATTGCCACCGATAAAAAAAAACAAATTTTTACGTTCCTTTTAAGTGGAACTTATTGTAATCGTAAAAGATCTTCCTAATGTATTAAAATTTCACGCATTCTGGTTTCAAAATAATAACTATAATATAACAGGTTGTTACAAATTCGATGTTCACCATTGGCAACTTGGAAACGGTACAGCAAGACTTAAATTAGGGTAAAGTTGTATACTCCAGTGTTCAACAAAATGCCGTTTTAAAATTTAAGATATTCCGTATAGTTCCGAAAATATCTAGAAAAAACCCGAATTTTTTATTTTATTCTGCTTCTATTTGATGAGATACGTCAAAATAGGTGGTAATATTAGACTTTTGATTCGACGTTTAGGCTTGTCTCAACTGTCTTCAAATTTGTTATTTTAAGTGTTGTATTCTGAATTCAACGACATAACGTATATTCGAACGAAACATACTTGACGAACGAACATTCGAACGAAACATACTTGATTTGAAACGGACTTGAAATCGCATCATCAATACAAATAAGTACTTTCTTTATAAAATTATACATTTTCACTCATGAGTTTGAAATCTATTACGTTTAAAAACACATTTTGTTTAAAGAAAATTTAAATGATTAATTGACAAGTCCCCACCATCAACTTTCTTTAAAAGACTGACTTGTATTTTTTATTGCGGTTTTGTAAACTCCATGACTGATAACATACTAATACGACAGTAATTTAATCGTAATTCGCCATCGGATCTAATAAAAATATCAATATCACTCTGAATGAAATTCTAACAATAAAATTAAAAGGTATCCTATTAATAACTGCTTTTTAAAAGTGCATTTTTGATCAATGTTAAAAATAGAGACAAATAATAATAATATTAATAATAATAATAATAATAAATGTCTTTTATTCAGAAAATGTACAAAATATTTAAATACTTACAAAAAAGTTTGCATGTCGATGATTGGCGCAGTCTAGATTTATAACTATTCTAACTGAAACAATCAATGACAAAGAATATTCTAAATCTAATCTAACAGTAGTCATGGTAAGCAGTGGTATTTTTATATATTTAGTAAAGTTTGGGTGCAATAAGACCAGATCTTTTATAAATCATAAAATTGTGCCCCTGACAGTCAACTATTATTTTAATAAACAAAATTGTGTGTTCTGCAAATCAAAAAGTTATTTCCTATCTTTTGCTTTGAATGCCGGCACTTTTAAATTTAAAAATTCGACAGGAAGCGCATTGTAACATCGAACAGCATTATATAAAAAAGATCTCTGAAATATGGCGCTCTGGTGATGAGGCATAGTTAATTTATTTCTACCTCTTACATCTCTTCCATGTATTTCACCACGAAAAATTAATCGTTCGCGAACAGAAACAAGAGCGGAAGGATCACTAATACATTTAATTAAAAAACTACAAAAATGAAGGTTTCTACAAGCATCCATTCGTAACCAGTGGACTTCTTTATATAAATGTGAAATGTGATCATATTTTCTTAATCCAAGAACAAATCGTAAGCAGTTATTTTGTATTTTTTGTATACGAGACCGACTCTCCTGATCCAGACAAAACCCATATAAAAAGTCGCAATATGAAAAATTAGATAGAACAAGAGACTCACATAAGTTCCTCTTAAGTTTTCTATTTAAAGCATGTCTATTACTGTACAACATCCTTAAGGAATTATAAGCTCTTTGAAACAATTGCTTTAAATGCTCCTTAAACCTTAGCTGCGCATCCAATACAACTCCTAAATTCTTGGCATTATCAACAAACTTCATTTTGGAACAATTAATTGCTATACTGAAGTTATCTTTTATAAAACATATTAGATTTTGATTTAAATGTAAATTATGTTTCTCAGAAAGTTCATTTATTATTTTTAAATAGCATAAATCTGAGTATCATCAGCAAATGCTTGTACTTTGCAACACGTTACAGCTTTTAAAATATTGGATGTATATATAAGAAACAACAATGGTCCCAAGATGAACCCTTGAGGTACACCAGAAGTTATTTTCGCTCGATCAGAATATTTGTTTCAGAAAAGATAGTTTGAAACCGGTTCGTTAAGTATGATTTAACGAAAAGGACAGACTCCTCAATAAAACCGTAATATTTTAATTTAGAAATATGTAAATTATGATTAATAGTGTCAAATGCTTTTGAGAAATCTGAAAGTATTAAAATAGTATTCATATTTTTATCACAAGCCCTAAAAATATCATCAGTTACATTAGTCAAAGCTATCGATGTACCAGAACTTTTCAAAAACCCACACTGCGTAGAAGGAATAATATTTTTGTTACAAAAGTCTAAATTTTTTCTAATATTTTATAGAGGGTAGGGAGAATACTGATTACTCGTATATCATTAAAACTAGCCGGATTTGTAACTTTAGGTAAAGGTTTTCCAATTGATATCTTCCACTGGTCCGGAAAGTAACTGATTTCAATGGAACAATTTATAATATGTAATATGAATTTGTCAATAAACGGACTGCAGTATTTTAGCATAAAAAGAGAAATTTTATCAGATCCAGTCGCGTTACTTTTTATGGAATTTTTATGGAATGAAACTTTATTTATATCCGACTCAGTTGCTAGATCAAATGAGAACTGATGCTTATTAATAAGTGTTATTTTCATAGAAATTCAATTTTTCCGTACAAGTGACTGTGTTTTGTATAAATGAAGCAAAAAAATTATTGACATTATTAGCATCAGATAGATTATTTCGAATAAAGTTATTTTTATTTCAACAAATATTAAAGTTTCTTAGTGCAGACCACGTTTTCTTAGAATTATTTCTCTACATAAGGAGTCGAAACATATTTTTTTCTCCCTTCTAACAACAGCTTATGTAAAATTTCTTAGGTATTTGTAATGAACCCAGTCTTCATTGCGCTTTTTGAAAGGCGCTATTCCTTTGTTTCATGAATACTTTTAAGTTTGTTGACAGCCACGGTGCTCACGGCTTAGTAATTCTGGATTCACGTATAGAGGCACGGATGTTAAAAAGGGTTAACATTAATTCATTAAAAATAATAATTTTGGAATCAATATTGTTCTCAAAAAATATATTTTGTCAAGGTAAATTATATATATCATTTAGGAAATTATTTATGGCAAAAACTTTAAAACAACGGTATTTTATGATTTTAGGAATAACAGGGGCCTTTGCCAGACTAATTTCACAAAAAACCATTTTGTGATCCGAAATACCATCGGGAGATAAAATGCCACATTTTGTTATTAAAGAGCGGTCACTGACAAAAATTGCATCGATTAATGTACTTGAAGTATCCGTTATTCTTGTGGGTTCATCTATTATTTGTACAAGAATATAATTTTCAAATAGGCCTACCAAAGCATTCTCAACCTTTAGCAAATTAATATTAAAATCGCCCAAGCAAAAAATATCATCTACCGTGGGATACAAAAAAGCAAATATATTGTTAAAATCGTCTACTACGTTTTGGAAATTTAACCGTATACAACTAAAAAGGCATATGTTTTGTTTAAGATTTTTGTCTTAAACGCCAGAATTTCAAGTTGTGCATTTATCTCAAAATCAAAAGTTATGTGTTCAGTAACAGAGGTTGTTTTCACATAAACAGCTACCCCTACCCCTGTCGCTAAGCGGTCTTTCCTAAATAGTTGATAGTTGGGTATTGCAAATAAAGCAGAGCTATGCACATCAGAGAGCCACGTTTCAGACAACAACAAAATGTCAAAGTCGTTCTGCTCGACCAATATTTTAAACTCAGCCAACCCGGTGAACAACGAGCGTAAAATGTCCTATTTTTATATTATTAACCACTATCAAAAGCACACAAATAGTGAAAATACAATGAAACACAAAGAATGCCCGAATAAATAACTAAAGTTGTAAAACTTAAATAAGATGCATATGTATATAGTAAGGTATTATTAAAAAAAAATAAAAAACAGCAATGACAAGTTAAGACAGTAGTACTAATTAGAGAAATACATCAATAATAGTTACACCAAAAGCTACAATTATAAATCCAAAAGAAACAACCTATTTAACCGACTAAATATTCGTTATTAAGGTTTATTATTTTATCAAAAGTTCTCGGCCGGAAAAGATATATGAATAATAGCAGAAATTATAATTTCTGCAGGTGCAAAAAATTAATTATTTTCCAAAATTAATTAATTACAACATAAAAAAAATATAAAATTCACAAATAAAAAACAAAAAATACCCTTAATTAAACAGTAAACTTTTAATATAATAATAGGTAATACCAATATATGTAATACAACTAACCCGATGTACCTTCTAAAAAAAAACTATGTGCTTCTAAAGAAAATATATCAAATTAGACCAGAAATTACCTATGCACAATGATTTATAAAAAGAAGAAACAATAGTAGTAATTATCATCCCGCATAAGTTTATCAAATCAAGCCTCAACAATTTTAATCATATTTAAGATGTAAAAACAGACAAATCAAAACATAAGCATACCTTTGTATATCTATCTCATTTTTCTATGTTAGAAGTGCTTTGTAAAGAGAGGGAAAAATAATAGTACAAGAAGAATTCACAATTCTAATTTTACTATTTCATAATTTATTGGTTGTGAAATGTGAATCCAGGCGAATGATGTTTGCAGTAAAAAGAGTTCTTTTTAAGTTCTCTATGGCTGTTTCTGTTTTTGTTTGTGAAAAGGAAATTCTGTATTGTGTCCGCTAACGATCTCAAGGCTAGCTGATAATTGCAAGGAGCTTTTTGAAACTTTACTGCTAATAAATGAGCTCACAGCACTATAAACGCTAATAAGGTAATAAATAAATTATTACGATATATTTATATGTTTTAGGATTCACCATGGCATAATAAACTCAGCCAGCCATATTAATCGTAAAAAAAATGTCTGGCCAATTGTGGAAGGATATGGTCTACGTTTAAAATAATTTGAGGTATTAACATTAAAAGTTCCTGGCCATTTTCTGGCATGTGATATTAACGTGCAAATAAAATACCTTATAGTTCCTGGAAAAGTTACCAAATACCTATGTGATTCCGAAAAAGTGTTAAATGTTATAAAACCAAGACATCGTTGATCTGCACGTGGATGGATGCATATTATTCAAACATTATAGAGGTAGGATACAATATAAACATGTGCAATGACTGAGTTTATTAACATTTAAAATAAAATATAAATTATAATTAAAATAAACATTTCATTTATGATATTATTTATTTTATTAATGTATTCCTGGCATAATACAATAAAGAGAGAATATTTTAGATTCTAATAGGTTAATAATTATTCCGAATTTTTATTTTTTACGTATCTCACAGAAATAGGTTAGATTAGGTACGTACATTCTGATGTAATGAACGAAAAACTAACATATAACATAGTGACAAAAAAAAGTTACTTATTTCATTGTTCAGAAGAAATATAATTAATTTCGTGATCTTTAATTGCTTTTAATTGCATGGACTAATTCATAATTAAGACGTCAACATTTAGCATTAAATTACTGAAATATATTCTCGCTTTATTACCAATGATACAAAATACAAGATTGCCAAGATTTGGAATCCAAAAAAAATTAACAAAAAAGTTGACAAAATTCAACACGCCAAAGCAACCAAAAATGTGCTCTAAATAATATCCAATATTTAAATGACCCGCCAAGAACTCTACTTTCTCCTGTAGCCAACTGTAGCGCCACTGTAAGCGTGACGTAAACAGATCCTCAGTTGTTAGCACACAATCAGTATCTCTCTTTCATTTTTAAGTTTTATATGACTATTACCATGTATATAGGGATCAAACTTAGAAGAAACCTAGCAGGCCATGGAATGGGAAAACAAATTGATCACAATATTTGAAATGTCAGTAAAGGTTTGTCAGTTTAATTCTACATAGCAAAAGAAAATTTTGTTGTGAATAAAAAAGCGATATGTTAAAAACGTACTACAGTTGCAATAGGATATTATCGACAACGGCTTCTTAAAGATATCTCGAAAAGTATCCTGAACAACAGCAGCCTCAACGAAGTATTTTTCAAAGACTGAAAAGAAATGTATACGATTGTGGGAAATTCGAAAAACCTCGGCAAAAATATGGTAGCCGTTTAACAAATGCTTAAGTTCTGTTTTGGGCCTAGAGGTTTGTAGATATTTTTCAAAATTATTTTAACTAACGTTAAACAATTCCCAGGACATCCATATTTTAATACAGGATGTCAGTAATATGTGTGGAAATGCTTCGTTTTCAAGATATAGGGATCCTAAGTTTTAATTTTTTTCTAAATTTTTTACACACCGCGAACATTTCTAAAGATAATTTATTTAAATCTGGCACAGGATATATATGGTGACCAATGCCTACGAAACCATATATCCTGTGCCAGATTTAAATAAAATATCTCTAGAAATGTTCACGGTGTGTAAAAAATTAATAAAAAATGAAAACTGGCAACTTGAAAACGAAGCATTTCCAGACTTATGGTTATTGACCCTTTTTTATTTTTTTTTATTGTACTATATGCCCTCTAAATATTGGACATTTATTTATTGATACCTTTATTATTGTTGTAGATAGAAAAAAAGTAGCTACTCGACAAATTGAGGCAGAATCAAATTTGTTAAGTTTAAGTGACGTCAAGGTCTGGAGAATTTTGAAAAGTAATAATATTAAGCCACACAATATTCTCGTATGCCTTGCAAGGAGGAGGTTCCCAAAGAAGATTAATATTATTGACTTCAAAACCAAATTACCAGAGACCCCAACTAACTTATCACTATTTTCTGGAGCGACCTTTATAAATTGTGGTATTTTTAAT
Organism: Kuschelorhynchus macadamiae; assembly: GCA_030620095.1. NCBI lineage: Eukaryota > Metazoa > Arthropoda > Insecta > Coleoptera > Curculionidae > Kuschelorhynchus > Kuschelorhynchus macadamiae. The sequence continues at coordinate 948,696 of JAUTXW010000258.1, read as the reverse complement.
AGGAATAACGAGCACATTTGGGAGAAAAATACGGGAACAAGTACCTTTCAGTATTAATGTTTGGGCAGGGCTGATGAGAGATAAAATTTTTGGTCCCATTTTTGGATTGGCTCCCTCCTATTTCTTGATAATAAGCTAGATTTTCTAGCTCACATCACGCTTGGTAGGCTACCACATGTTTGGTTCTAACAAGATAAGGCACCTGCTCATGGTACACGAGTTGTTAGAGATTTATTGATTAATGATTTTCTAGGCAGGTTGAGAAGAAATGGTGGAGTGGTAGAATGGCCGGCGAAATTACCGGAAGCGACACCTACTGATTGCTTTGTATAGGGGGCTCTGAAGAACAAGGTTTATAAAGAACCAATTAACACACCAGAACAGCTCAGAACTCGTTGTATAAATACATTTCATGCAAAATGAGTTCATGCAAAAATCCTTTGATGCATAGATCAAAATGGTAATGTTTTTAAACGCTCAGATAAATAAATATTACGTTTAAGATTTCTAATTGAAACGTAACAATAATGGTATAGTATTTGTTATTTTTAATTACTCTTTGTTTGTATTTTCTTAATAAAATATTCGCACTACACAAAAATATGCTCTTGCTAACCAGAAATTTTGTTTAAGCAAAATGTGTTTTAAAAACCTATTAGATTTCAAACCCATGTTAAGTATAATTTTGCAAAGTACATGTTTGTATTGATGATGAGTTTTCAAGTTCCAAACGTTCAATAAATATTAAGTGTGTTATGGCGTCGAATTCACAATAAAACGTACACATTATTATGCATAAAGCAGAATTTTTCGACTATTTAAAATAACAAAGGTGAAGATGGTTGGCACAAGCGGAAACCTCAAATTAAAAAAAATTCTAATAATACCACCTCGTAGAGATTCAAAAGTGCCCACGAGAATGTCAGGTTTATTTTGTTGTGTGAAATCAAAATAAAAGTGGAAAGAAATAAAAACTTGTGCAACTTTTCCCAAATTTAACTCTCGCAGCATCTCTTACCTTCTCCGATATGCCAGTGGTGAACATCGAATTTGTAACACCATGTATATATATATATATATATATATATATATATATATATATATATATATATACTCGGGTACAGCAAGGGAGATTTTTAGCAACTACTAATAAAACATAAGTGATTTTTAAATAACAAAATTTTACCGTTTATATTTTCAACCATTTCAATACCGTATATGCTGATGTATTATTTAGTCGCATCTTATGCAAAAATCTGTCACATCATTCATTCAGTTTGCTACCCTACAAGGCTTACTCATTTCTAACACATAAATACAAAGAGCGCCTTGTCAATCTATCATAGATGTCTTCGCATTAGTAGGTCACATACTCAGTAATCAACCTGAAACATGCACAAATAACACACCAAAGATTTATTGGGTTATTGTGTCATTTTTTTTTACTCTTAGGGATGTATCACTTGCGACGTTCTACTTTGATCGATGGTGGGAAGTTTTTGCCATTTCGTGGTCTTTTTGACTTTCCGTTATATTTTTATTGTTTTTCACATTAACCATTTAGCATTATGGCTTTTAGCATTTAAACCTTCTAGTAGATCTTAAGTTCCAGTTTCATCTTAATTTAAAAGAATATTTAGCATAAAACGGAAGCTTTGAGAGTTTTGGTCAATTAAGAAATCATGGTTCTTTGGATTAGACCATGGCAAATTGGAATTATTATTTCACGTTTCGCCTTCGATTGCAAGAGGCGTCTTCAGGGATCTTCACTCCACGAGCACTGAACACTGAATGAGCTCGAAAAGATTCAGGTGGGCTTTTATACCCGACTTGTTCTCGCCGAACCGTGACCCTATGTTAAGATCGGTTTCCACGTGTGACGTAACCCGTATTTCTATTTAAATTTTTTGTATGTTTAAAATGTCAATGGATTATATATTGTTCGTTTATAAAAATCTGGAACCCATGGAAGAAACTTGGTTTCCTTTAGATTTATAATATGGCCAGTGATATATAGATGTTCTGCTGCAGCAGATTGAACAATCTGTTTTTGTTTAATACATCGTTCCTTAAGTGTAGTTGACATTGGGCGTGCTGTTTCTTCCACATACACTTCCTCACAAGAGCAAGGAATTTTATATACTCCCTTTGTTTAGATAGGTAGAATATCTTTCGTGGATTGTAAGCATTGTCCAATCTTCTTATGTGTATTAAAGATTATACGTATGTTAGACCGCCGAAGTAATCGTCATATTTTGTCTGTACGTTCCATACATACTTGTAGCCAAGTATGTGGGGAAGAACAACACTATCTAACGGTGGCTCCTTATCATTCTCTTTTGGCAGAGTTGGATTACTATATATCTTAATTGAACACATAATGTTCAATGGCCATTCTCTCTGACAGCTTCAGTGAATTTCGATGTTTTCGATATTAGAGACTCCTGATAAGAAATCGAAAGAGCTCTGAATATTAATTTAAGTTAATAACCGTTTTCTTTTGTACTGGATGGTGATGGGAATTTGCAATAAAGTATTTATTTCTTGCATCGGTTTTCTATACACCAAATATCCTAATGTACCATTTTCCATCCTTTGTACACATACACAAAGGGAAAAGGCCAAAATTTCGCAATAGCTTCAGCTTCAACAGAGGAATATTACTCACTCCTCTGTTGAAGCAACAGTCAGAAGATTACCATTGGAACAAGCCGATGAAGTCAAATATAAGACTGCGAAAATCATTAAAAATTCAAAACAAGCGAAGTCGAACCTCTCCGCAGCCAAAAAAACAGCGATGAAGACTTTAAATGAAGACGCAAGCATTCTGATATTTCCAGCAGATTAAGGCAATCATAGACAGAACGGAACACCTGAAAAAGGTAACTCAACTTTTGAACAAGCACCTGTAAGGTTATGCACGCAGACCCTACAAGTACAATAAAAAACGCATCACCAATCTGGTTAACTCATCTACCACCTGACTCGCCCACATACAAACTAGGTAGTTATCTTTTTATTTATCCATTTACTAGAAAAACAAATTCTTTTACAAAAAAACTCTGCACATTTGGTGGAAAATCCAGCAATCCAGTTGAATCCCCAAGATATTTTGGTCAGTTTCGATGTCAATGACTCAACTTCCTTAAGGACATTTAGACATAATGGATCATAATAATCTTGATAAAACTTCATAGACCTAGTGGAAGCTTGTCTTACATCAACTTATTTCATTTTTCAATGAACCTTGTATGAACTTTCTTCAGCGGCAGATATGGGATCTCCTCTATAACCTTGCTCAAACATCCGCTTCAAAAAAACCAAAACACTGGTTCAGTTATGTAAATGATACTTTTGTTGTTTGGCCTCGTATCTCCTTATATTTCTGGACTACCTTATAAGGAGCCACCGTTGGCTAGTGTTGTTCTTTCCTACATACATGGCACTACAGACAATAGAACGATTACTTCGGCTATCCAAAATACCTACAATCTTCAAAACACATAAGAAGATTGGACAATGCTTGCGATCTCCGAAAGATATTGTACGTTTCCAAACAGAAGGAGTATATAAAATTCCTTGCTCCCGTGGAGAAGTGTATGTGGGAGAAACAGGTTGCTCAGTATGAACTAGACTTAAGAAACATGAACCATTTATTAAAAAGAAACAAATTGTTCAATCTGCTATAGCTGAACACCAGCATACCATGGCCATAACTATTATAAATGTAACGCAAACCAAGGTTCAAGGATTTTATAAAAAAAAATTTGATAATCTATTGGAATGTTTAAATATACAAAAAATCTCAATAAAGATGCGGGTAGCGATCTACATGACATATGGAAACTGATCTTAATACAAGGTCACGGTTCGGGGAGCACAAGTCGGGTATAAAAGTCCGCTTGAAATTAACTGATAATCCCGAATAAAATATCCTTACTGACTTTATACTATTTGTATCTTTTTAGTTTAAATTAAGATGAATCTGGGGTGGTTAAACTCCCAACACTCCTCCCTAAATACTCAACTCTGTTGACATCAGTCAGATGCAATATCAAAGTTGGACTAAAGCTATATCAGAATCATCAGTGAGAGTAAATAGTGATCCTTCAATACTATCAATCCAGAATTTGAATATTATATGTCAACAAAGTATAAATTGTTAAACCATAAAAATAACGCTGAGAAATACCTGGAGAAGCGAAAAAGAGAAAATTAAACAGAGCTTCACAAGAAAGGTAAGGTTTCGAATCACACTGAAATATGAGAACCTTCTACCCTATGCTCTTGTTAATGAACAAATATATGTTGTTATTAGTTTGGCGCTATTATTGGATTACAGACAGTACAATTATGAATATTTTTATAAGTGAAGTGGATATAATTTACAACTGTAAATATTTATAATGCCAGACAACAATTAATCACTACGTTGTGAATTTTGATGATACAGCAATGAACACCAAATAATGTCCACGAAGATGAGTTTACTAAAAAAACATAAAATAATAATGTTACATTGCTATATAAAGATATTTAAAAAATGTGATAAAAATCTTTTATTCCTTGAAAACTTTATATACCTTTTCACATCATTATTTGACAAAAACTTCGAAAATCCCTAAGAGTTTTTTAGTATCAATAATTGTAAAAATATGTTACATATATTTTTTATAACAGTTAGTGATTAATTTTTAAGGTAATTTTATATTTATAAAATTCTATATCAATCTTAGTATCAGCTTAGAAAAAAATTGAAAACATTTTTTTTTCTTGGATATTTAGTAGCATAATTACCCTCATCGTCCTCTGTCAAAGTTAAACCTAAACAAAGAAAAAGGGTTTGTAACATTAAACAAATATAAATACACACATAAAAAGAAAGTATAGATGTAAGATATAACAAAACTAATTTTATGGAGCTATATACAAGACACGCAAAGGTAATAGCCTCTTGAATTGAAGCGCATTATTTTATAGGGTGTTTAAAATATTTAGTGGCCTTAAAGTAGGTCTACTTTTTACGAATCTAAAACATGAAATATATGAACCGCAAAAACCACTGTTCCACTTTACGCGACATTATACGACCATTCGTTCGACGTTTGTGCCAGTTGATTAATCTTTTGGAATTTTAGGTTGGATCAGTCTCTCTAATAGTAAAATAATAACAGCACACCAGCGAAATAACATGTTAAATTCTAAACACGCTTATTGAACCGGCGTTTGTTCTTATTTTCACTCAGGTATAAAACGTTGCAACGATTTCCTGTTGGTAATGTATTTTAAATTGTAAGGAATGCCTCTGCGGTTCCGTACGTACCAATTCCACCTAACAGTTCTATTTGCTGGACGACTATGTCTATAGAATTACACCAACTGTAGTAAAATAAGGTATTTTTCTATCTCAGTCATCCGCTTAAAACAAAAATATGTATTTTTGTTATAATGTAATTCAGAGTTACCACTGCTACCTATGCAGAGTGTTTTAGTTGTTTTTTACACAGGTATACTGGACCTACAGTTCATCGTAGGATCTCAACGACACTATTTGAGAAGTAATTTTAGCAAATTATAGATGGAGTGCGCAGCCGCCTACCCACCAGAAACCGAGCTCATTAATTTATAATTTTTTACAAAATTTGCCCCCGCTCGAGATCGAGCCGGCGACCTTGGGCGCCGAGGGCAGCCACACAACGCCGCGCCCGCCACGTGTCAATTAATGCACAAGTTACCCAGAAGGCTTTCGTTTTTTAGAAAATTACTTTGTAGCAAACAAGGTCGCACAAAGAAAAAATATGACACAAACATTTTTCAATAAGACACCCAACATATTTCTGTATACTTGAATTATTTCTACAATTTTAAATATATTTGCTCTAACATAAATTTCAAGTTATCTATTGATTGGACTTTTTGAATAGATTCCAAAGAATAGAGTGATAATTCAAGATAAATGAATTGCACTCTTTATATGCCTCAGTCTGATTTGACTATTTGAAAGATCTCTAATTTGCCATATTATTTGAACTGCACATATATTTTTAGATGGAAATCCGAAACAAGAATAGAAATATCTAGAATTAGAAAATAAAAAGAACATTTTTAACATTTTTGAGAAATATTATTGATAAGAAAAATACTTAGATAATTTCAAGATGCAACAGTCTCCAGATAAAACTTTAAAAGGTATATTTAAAAATTGGCCAGTTTCGCTTTAACCCAGAAGTCACCGTTGTTAAAAAATTTCTCTTATCTATCAAATTTCATAAGATAGTCTCATGATAAATTAATTGCCTCCCAATAATGATCTCGTTGACATCCGGTATAATAACAACAAAAAATACACAAAGTTGATAAATTCAGAATTGGTAACATGTGTCGTTTTAATGGGCATCATCAGAGCTAAAAGAACATACAAGAGAAATTACAATTAAATAATACATAACTTACTGTAAAACAATACACATTTTACAAACTATATATGTAAATATACATAACCAAAACAATGAAACAATTAAGTACGACTCAAGGTTACGCTTCAGAGACCAATCAGAGACGTCAGTATAAATTCATTATGGAGGTGGCGATAGGTCAGAATAAAAAAGATGGTATATCATGGACGAACTTGCCTGATTGTCGTAAAGTACAACGCTGCATTAACGAAAAGGAGAAGAATTAGCAATAATTACGGAAATTACTTGTAGGCTATACGAAGTAAGAATACCTTACTATGATTATTCTTTCGGAATATTGTTAAAAATCAAATGAAGCTTGGAAACATATCTCTACGTTTATCAAAAAAGTTTAAATCATTTAGATGGCAGTCACACAGGGTCGTCTTCATTGCGATTGTAGCATTCAAATTTCAAGGCAAAAATATAAAACACAATGAAAATAGCCCTTACAAATAACTTGCTGTTTGATTTTTTACATTACTGACATTGGTACTTAAAATGATAAAGTCTGAAAAGTGCCATTTACAGTGACAGATATGATGGAGAGCCCAGGGTTGTTAACACTTTACCGTCAAGAGTTGACTAACCGATCGATGATGCTTGGTCGTACTGGATTGCACGTAAATAATGCTATATGACCGTTGATTACAATTAACAATTTAAAACAATATTGATACAATTTACTTTATTTTTAGTCCATTGCAGACGTTCGAGGACGCTTGTATACATTCGATCTGTGTGACTTGAGCCTTAATAACTTCATAGCATTTGAAATAAGCAATTCTTTAAAACAACACGTAGTCAGAAATAAAGATAAAAAATGATAGTCTTTGGAAATCTGCTGCTTTTTACGTAGCACAGTCAGGTAGGTAAAGGATGTAGAAACATCTCAGCTTGGTTATAAAATATCACAATATATTTCTAATACAAAATCAGACTTTGCGAATTATTGTTATCGTCAGATCATCGTTTTTTGATATATGAAAACCATTTCGTACTGGTTTTGTAATACACATTTTTTACAACAACCTAAAAAATGCTAATCAAAAGGCAGTTCGATATTTAAAATACACTACATTCTAAATCATAGACTGCTAAAAAAAAGAACATAAAAACACATTTAAACTTCGAAGATGGAACACTGGATCAGTGGACCTTTGCAATGCTAATCCAGTACCCAACCCTACCACTGAGTTAGCAGATTATTATCGTGTGTGGTATAGACAAATTAGTAAATTTGTGGTACGAATACAAGAAGGCGAAAAAAATGGCGGCCAAATAAAATGTTTAAAAAATCAACGTAAAAAAATCTTAGTCGATCTACTTTAAGTTTTGCACAAAAATTAAATGTGATACAGATATGAACTAGTACTGATTCAATATGACGGAACCAGATAGTGTTGTGCCACGGTAAAAACTAGTTATTCAATTTATTTTAAATTATGTCCACAGATCAGGTGTGGTATAGGTAGAAAGTCGTGCAATTTTGGTAGGAATCAAAAATGACAGACCAAAATAGCGCCCAAAAATAAAACACATGTTAAATGACTATTTACCGAAATAAATTGGGTCACATTTCTCTATTCTTAATAAAGGGAAAGATTCATACCGAGGAAAGATCCTGACAAAGGAAATTTATATTCCACAGTCGTGGAAGGTATTCGCCAATTAGCTTCTAATACTATGTAGAAGCTACAAGTCATTTCTGTTATTTTTACTATTTGTTGTCCTTTTTATTTATGTAGCATTGGAGTTTACGACAATCCGTCAAATTCGTCTATGATAATTTTTTTTTTCATTCTGGACTATGCTACATTTATCGTGAATTTATATCGACGTCTCTGATTGGCCGCCAAAGCGTAACTTCATTACGTACTTAATTGCTTCACTTCACTTTTCATTAGGTTACGTTAGGTTAGGTATGCAGTTTGTAAAATATATATTCTTTAATGGTAAAATTATTTATTATTTAATTGTATTTTCCATTGTAATGTATGTTCTCTTGGAAAATGCTCATTAAGGAGAAACATGTCATCTACTCTTAATTTATAAAATTATTTTTGACTGAGACCTATATTTTGCGTTTTTTTAAATTATTACGTATCTAGGATAACGTGGCCACCTTGTTCATCTGATATAATATATACCTATATTTTTAGGTTCCATGTCTATAAATAGATAAATACCTAAATATGTTCCTTCCTATAGGGTGAATATTTACTTTACATATGAAAAATTTGTAGGTATTACTTGGAATATTAATATTATGTGTGCCTTCGGATGGACGTAACTGCACCTGTTAACGTTATTATTTTGCATTTCAGGAGAAAAATTCATTCTACATGAAAACTTTTGCTTGTCATGAAACTTCGAAAATTAATTTAGAAAGTAACTTAGTTATACAGATTGTCCAAAAATTATAAAAAATTAAAATGACCCCTAGAGTAAAATACCCCTATTTTATGGTAATCTATTAAAATATTTTATAAAAAAATATGATTTTGGAAGAAACAGAGTTTTGAACTACTTTTTATTTATTTAGGACCACTTGTAATGAATCTAATCTGAGGATATGCTTCCCAAGAAACGTACCGTAGAGAGTTGATGTTTTCAATAACAAAAAATAGGGGTATAAAACAATTTGTAAAGCCACTTTATATTCTAACATTACCATTCGAACGCTCAAGTTAAGCAAAACCTCTCTTTATAAAATATTTCAACAACTATTAAAAATAAATGTAAGTACTTGATTTTTCAGTTAATTTCAGAATTTTATAATTTTTGGGCTATCTGTTTAAGCAGTTCCAACATTAGTTTTACAAATTTCGAGGAGATCAAAACTTTTTTTAAGAATTTTATCCTAATATGCAAAATAATAACGTTTACAGGCATATTTACGTCCATCCGGACACACTGTATACATAGGTGAATTTAAGGCGACAATGGCTCTTTAGGCCTATCCATTGGACTTCTAGGCTTATCCATTGCTCCTCACCCTTACTTTATCTTTGACTTTCTTAAGTCTGGCTGTCAAAAAAATTTACTATAAACACAATTCAGTCGTTCAAAATTACCAATAATTTACTGTTTTCACAGTAAGCCTCGAATCTTATTTCATTTTCACAAAAAGTAAACAATTTGGTCGGCAACATTGGTGCCCGTCAGATTAATTCAAGATTGAGATTGATAAGAGTGCTCGACAACACGTGAAAGCGAAATTACCCATGCAACTTTCCAATAAGAAAGGCCTTTTGGGACATCCCCATTGTCCATTGTATTAATATTATATAAAATGATGAAAAACTATTACAGGACAGTATTCACTTTAAACACGTGTTAGACAAAACATGAAAAAAGTCACTATTTTATTAAAAGCTTTATTCTGAACAAATAATATTATATATTATTTGTTCATTATATATATATATATGTATATATATATATATATATATATATATATATATATATATATATATATATATATATATATATATATATATATATATATATATATATATATATATATATATATATATATATATATATATATATATATATATATATATATATATATATATATATATATATATATATATATATATATATATATATATATATATATATATATATATATATATATATATATATATATATATATATATATATATATATATATATATATATATATATATATATATATATATATATATATATATATATATATATATATATATATATAATATAGAGAAATCTTTTATATGTTATTCTATTGGTTTATTGTTTTGAGTTTCTGCCACTTTATATCAAACTGTGATTAATCAATTGTTGTTTTATGAAAAAACAAAAATATAGGATATTGGATATGTTCCTATTGAAAGTAGTAACCTAACCTATGTCTGAATAAATGAATTTGGGCTATTTTTGTTTTACAAATTATACATTAATATTTATAGTCTTTAAAATTTTTTATTGTTGGCATTTTAATGAGTATTCGACTATTATAGTTACGTGTGCTTAGTTTTTTTAAAATAAAAAATTATACTAATTATGTCTGAAATGGCCTCGCCACTAAACTTTCTTCACGAATTAAAATGCCGGCGACTATATGTTCTTTCCCAATTCATTGGAGAGACTGTTCTAATTGGTATTTATAAACCTAATAGGACTAGCATTTTAGCTTAAAAAACAAAAACCCATATCATTAACTAGCCATATTAGCAAACTTCTAGAAAGAATGATAAATCACAGATTAACCTTTTAATTAGGAAAATACAATCTCCTGCTACAACAACAGATGAGTTTTAGACAGAATAAATCCCCAATAGGTTTTCTGGTAGGTTTTGGCATGGATATCCATAATGCATTTAACATTAAACCTATATCACAGCAGCATTCTTAGATATGCCTAGGGCTTTTGACTGCATCAAAGCCGGGGTTTACTCTATAGTCTAGATTTATGGAACATCTGTGATGAACTGAATACATAGTACCACCATGTATATGCTATCGGCAATATAGAGTTAAAATACATCATACCTATTCAGATATAAGTTTACCAAACTACTGGCATCCCTAAAGGATCTTGAATTAATTCAACACTATTCCTAGCAGCTATAAACGAAATAACACATTATATTCTACCTCCAGTACATCTCAGCATATTTGCTGATTATGTCTTGCTATATCAATAAACTAACAACAATAATGTTCAAACTTTCTACCGGGGCTCAATCTATCATTTACCTTCTCTTCATCAGTTGTAGTGTACTTCTGCAGACAAGTCCACTGCAAATAGAAATTGAACATTGATTTCCATTGAATAGAAAATAAATGACAACACTCCTTCTTGGGCATACTATTTGACCACAATCTTAATTGGAAACAACATATAGACCAATCAAAAATGAAACGCAATAAATATCTAGCAATCATAAATATACTTTCAAACATGAATTGAGGTCCAGACAGAATCTATCAACTGATAATTTATAAAGCTTATATATTATTTAATCTAGATTACAGTGCCATTTTATACTTATCTGCACCCATAGCTTACACAAAAAAACTAATTACAATAACAATACATAGCAAAGAAATTAGTCTTCATAGGAACCTTCCATACCAGTTCATCCATCAGCCTTTGCAACGAATCAGGAATTTACAAGATCCCATCTAATGTTAAATTATGCACAATCTTTTTACTTTAGACCAAATATGAGATTAAGGTTTTATCTCGTCTCGTCTCGAACTTTTGGTCGAAACGAGATGAGACCAGGGCATTGGCTCGTCTCGTTATTAACTCCGGTTAAAGCTTAAATAAATATGTTCATTAAAATCTTAGCTATAAACACTCACGTTGTATCAGTAAACCGCGCGCGTTTACAAATTGCTACTCTGTCGCACCTACCTGGATGCTAGTCCCTTGAAAATGTCTTCTAACCTTTTGTTTGAAAAGTCTCCTTACCCTTTGTATAATAAGTTTAAATAGTCACAATATGTAATATATCGCTACATACAATTTCAGTCTTTAATAAAAGAATCGTAGTTTTTAATGGTATTATAATAGTCCTGACTGTAGATGTTCTATCAAACATCTTGCTGAGTGTGTATTTCAACATGTTACTAAATAAATTGTTAATAAATTGGTAAAATAATTTTTTGACATTTATTTTTGCTACAAGTTTGAATTCTTCCGGGACCACCTGTTGTAAATAATAAATATTTCAATATTTAAATAAATGGTATTTATAAATTGACCCCAACTTTTCTCCCGGGGTATCTTGAAAATAGGCTGCTACCAAAGCAGGTATGCACGATACCACAACAATAATTTATCGATTTTTGTGTCGATACCTTCAATTGCGTGACAAATATAATAACGCAATAAATGACCATTTTGCAGGGAAAGGCTTAGAGCATTAGTTGTATGGTTTTTGTTACATGTTAAGTTTTAATATGTTCTCAAAAGTTGTAAAAAGAATAAATAGTCAGCTGAATATAGATTTTTGTTTTGAAAGGTTCTTCTATTAGATTAGGATTGCCCCCCCCCCCCAGTTGGTTTGGCCAGTAAAGCAACAATTATATTTTTCTTTTTAAATCGTTATCTAAAGTATACAAGATTTCATTCATTTCCATGAAAAAAATAATCTTTTTATAAAAAGTGTGTGGAAAAAATAAAATCATTAAATAAGATGTCATAAGGGGGTCACAATGAACTAAAAATACTATTTAGTTCATTGGCGGGTAATTATTTATATGGTTTTCCGCTATTGAAAGGTAGCCGTTAGATTTATATATGGTTTAAATCAAGTGCTTCAAAGCATCCAAACGTCAAACTTGATATGTTTATTTTCACCTATTGTGGCTAGCTAGAGGTTTTTGCTTTTCATTTTAGCGAGTTAACATTATTTATATAAAAATTGATTAAAAGTATCGGATAGCTAAAATCGCTTATAAGTTTAAAAATCAGTATCCAGTAGAATGCATCGTGCAAATATCATGACCCCGGGCATGTAGATAGATTTTGTCAAATTATTATTATACTAAATAATACACTTTAACCCATACAATGTTATTATGTAATAGGTTTTGCGGAAATATTTTAAATTCAATATACACCTAAAATTTAAATTTTATCTGAAATTTGGCTTATATTGCCAACTTGTTACAAGTTAGTAGACAACAGTAATAAAAAACTAGGAAGTATCTAGCTTATTTTTTATACTTTTGATTGATTGCCATGTTTCCGTATAAAATCAACCACTGTGCGGCGCTGGTATCCTCCTGGATAAAAATTATCGCAAGTTACTCATTTTTTTTTTGTAAGGTAACATATAGTATAGACTAAATATCATATATAACTCATGCATTAAGGTTTTTTTTTAAATCATGCATTAAGGTTTTTTTTTACTCTGTGATTGTAGTTCAAAATTGCCAAACTTCTTAGTACACTTATTTATTTATTTATTTCCTTTTTGCCAACAACCTCATTTATACATGAAGTAGCAACTTGGTAAATAAATTAATATTATCAGGCTAGTTAATAAAAACAAATTTCTTGCAATTCGATACAAACGCTCGTAAGTTATTAAATATTCATTTAAAATTAGCTTTTATATTTGAATATCAAACATTTAGAACTCTCGATGACATTACCAATGCGCAAGCAGAAAGGATACATCAAGCAGTTACTATTAAGCAACAGAAAAAGTTCGAAGGACTGCTGGACAGCCAAAGACCACTAAAACCGCCACAGGACACCGTTATAAATTTATCTTCCAAAATCCTTACTAAAACAGAAAAATTTTGCATTACATGAAAGGATATACCTGTAGAAGACATACTGTCATCTGTTGAAGGGACAATTAGAAGAGTTCCAGCAGAAGTAGTGACGCAATACGCAATAATGTATGAAACAGCGAAGATCATCAAAAATTCTAACCCGCTAAAATCGAATCTATCAGCTGCGGAAAGAAAGGCGATAAAAACCTTAAACAACAATACAGACATTTTGGTCCTTCCAGCGGACAAGGGATATACCACACACAACAGATTACGTGAAGAAAATACAACTACTTTTGAACGACAGAGACTATAGAACTATAGAACTATAAAGTGATCCAAGCAGACCCGACCAACAAACCTGAAAGACGGATAATCAACCTTATAAACACATCCAACCTACCAGCAGAGGAAAAGAAGATGTTAAGGTCAAGCAGCTCAAGGATCCCGCGGTTCTACGGACTACCTAAAAGGCACAAGGTTAATGTACCACTTCGACCTATCGTCAGTGCAATAGAATTTCCCACTTACAAAATTTGTAAATATCTTTCAAATATTCTTAATAATTTTACAGGAAAAACACATTCATATATTAGAAACTCTACGCATTTTGTAGAAAAACTTAAATCAATCCAATTAGATCCCAAAGATATCTTAGTTAGTTTCGATGTACAATCGCTGTATACAAATGTGCCTATAAATGATTCAATTTCCATTATATTACTTATTTCACCATAACAGTAGTGACAATTCACTTTTAGATCTAATTGAAGCATGTCTTACATCAACGTATTTTGTTTTTCAAGGGACTTTCTTTGAGCAAACCTCAGGAGCAGCCATCGGATCTCCGCTGTCACCAGTGGTAGCCAATATCTTCATGAAAGCTTTTGAGGAAGAAGCCTTAGAGTCGTCTCTACTAAAACCAAAATCATAGTTCAGATATGTAGATGACACTTTTGCAGTATGCCCTCATGGTCCAGAAAACCTCCGTGGGTTTCTTGATCATCTGAATCAACAACATGCTAATATAAAATTTACAATGGAAATTGAATCAGAAGGCACGATTCCCTTTCTAGATTTTCTTGTACAAAGTAAAGGGGATGGTTCCTTAGGACACTCTGTATATAGAAAACCAACGTATACGAACAAGTACTTAAATGCAAATTCCCACCATCATCCAGCACAAAAGCAATCAGTTATTAATTCGTTGGTTTACAGAGCCTTCTTTACAATCGGAAACAGAGAAACTGACTCAAGCTTTAAGAGAGAATGGATATTGCACTGATGATATTAGACGATCAATTAAAAAATATAATATTCCTACTCCACGAAATGATACTAATAAGGAATTACCGATGAGAAATGTAGTTCTTTAATTTATACCCGGAACCACAGACAAGATTGCAAGGTTACTGTGCCGGTCCAACAAAAAAACAATCTTCAACACACACAAGAAAATTGGACAATGTTTGCGATCGCCAAAGGACATTATTCCTTTTCTATATTGGAGAAACTGGACGATCCATATCGACTAGGCTTAAGAAACATGAACGATGTATCAGAAAGAAACAAATCGTACAATCTGCTGTATTTGAACACAAACATTCTACTAGACATGTCATAAATGTAAGAGAAACCAAAGGTCTTGCATCAGTTTCGGGATTTTATAAACGCAAAATTAGAGAATCTATTGAAATTTATAAGCATCCTAACAATTTTAATAGAGATACGGGCTTCAGTATACATCATACGTGGAAATAGATCGTTACACCGAGTCACGCTTCGGTGAACACAGGTCAACTATAAATGGTCTGGGTCTCTCCGAGTTAATTCAGTGTTCCGATCTCGTTAAGTGAAGATCCTTGAAGATGCCTCATGCAATCGAAGGCGAAACGTCGGAAAGTGATTCCATTTTTGGCACGGTCTAATCCCAAGAACCATGAATTCTTAATCCGCATAATTTTTTTTATGCAAAAGTATCTTTTGACAAAAATGGAAAGACGTGTATTTATATCTATAATTGGCGAAGCTTTCTTTGACTAAACCCTTTTATTCTCGTCTCAAGTGTCGAGATTGAATGATGTCGAGACGAGGCGAGATTAGGTCGAGACGAGAGTAAAAATTTTGTCTCGTCTTGCGGCATCACTACATTCAATATTAATATGCTAGTGGAGTATATCATTTACTGATATTCAATATGAAATACTCAAAAAACCAACGCGTTTTGAATTATCCTCCAATATGTGTTATTGACCATGATATTCTTCTCTGATAAATCAAAATTGTAATAACTTACTTAACTAAATATGTCTCTTGTATCGTAACTGCTCATTATCAACCAATAATAGACAAGACGTACCATAGAGAGAAATCTCAATCTCAACTCGAAGTCTATCAGGTCAGATAACTGTGTAATCCTGCTGTAGTATTGTCAATAGTTATAATTGTTCGATTACACGCAAAACACATTTGTACCTTTAAGTTCATCTTGTAAAGTTTTCATTCAAGAAAAATATATTAAAAATCAAAATTTTTACATTTTTACCGACTATTAAAAGAACCGCTTATAAGTCGGAAAGGTTGACTCGAAGCTTTTAATGACTTAATTGGATATTAGATAATATACACCGAAAACATTTAAATAAAATTAAAAAAAATGGAAACACTGTATAATATTATAAGGAGTTGTTAAAAAATGTGGTTACCAAAACATACCACACGTATTCACTGAAGAGGTCTAAATTTTTTTAAAGGTCACAATTACAAAATGGTAGTGATATAAGTGAAACATGACTGGTGAATTAGAAACTCATAAACTTTTTTAGTGAATCCGTTCTTGATTTTGTCATTTTTGATAGGAAAAATAAAAACTGAAACCTTGCATAACTCTGAACTCGTTTTTAAAACAGCCGTAAATGTAGATCAGGTCTAACTTGATAATTAGATGACATATGCAAGTGTGGAGAAAAATAATTCTTCCAAATGTCACAATAACATAAAACGACAAAGATATAAGCAAAAATATATCTGCTTAGTTTTAATTGCCATGGCCACTAAATTGTTCTATCTCTCAAATATTTTCACTTAAACCCGAGAAAAAAGTTCTACTCAATCTGTATTTAAAATGAAAAAATATCACGTCACAGCACGAGACCGTATATATCAAAAAAAAAAAAAATTTAATAACCCAATTGACTGCAAAAAACTTTTGTATGAACATGGTCGATCTTGGCTCTTCTGACATAAAGTAATACACGGGACATTCCATTTTTTCTTTAAAAAATACTTACAGAGTAAGAGTCCGCTGCTGGATGTAGCTTCATTTTCTATGCAACAACATATTATTCAGATTTATTGGGCCTTATATCTCATATGAAGGAAGTTATAAGACGTGTCGGCCGGCCCTTTTTCCGCTGCCTCTGCTATGAGATTGATGGCATCACTTTAGCCCGCTCCATGTGTATTGAAATAATATTCTGTGTGTTGTGCCATTTGTGACAAATTCGCCATACTAACATATTACGCGACATAATACAACATTTCGGCTGCTTTATTTTTGGATTACATTTTATAAGATGTTTCATAACGTTTGTATATGATAAATCGGTGGCATACATATAAAATGCTTTCCTGTTTTCCGCAATTTATTACTGGGTTTTTATAGGTAATGTATACGGAAAAAACGTTTTAGAAAAATTAACTGCTTTTACGTACCAGGTAAAATGTTTAGTTAATTATGACGATTCATTTGCCTGATGATACTATTTATAATAGTATTACGTACCTAAGATTAAAAGAAATATTTTAAACGTTTTTAAATACATATTATTTGGTTTGTAGGTGGTGGATATTTTAAGAGTTTCAAACTAATTCCCTTAGACCAAATATAACCATCTAGTGGCAGCCCGTGGGAGGTCAATAACAAATTTAAAAATAGGCATACTTAAAATAAAAATAAATATCTTATCTTTAAATTCTCTTGAAGTTCAGCTATACTCTTCGTTCTTTAGAATTGTAAAAAAGCTGAATGACACGTTCGTTAAAATTGCACGCACATTCCTTTTATAAACGATTTCTCGATACTTAACATTGCTAAAGCGGATAGTCTATCTTGGCCCAACTCCTCAACAAAATTTAGTAGCCCTCGGAAAATCCCTGGATTTTCAGACAAAGCCGTTTCATTATGGCCACGTAGTGCCAGCTCGAATGCCCCACAAAATTTTACACAATCTATAATTTTGTTTAAAATATAACGATTTTTGGATACATTTTCATTAAAATCTCTAGAAGATTTTCTATAAGCTGTGTCTAGCTGAGTGCGAACAACACTTCCGACCGTAGCATAGTTCACCGAACATTTCATGTGATCTGCAGTAAACGCATGTTTTCTTATTTTTTTTATTTCAAGTGTTTTAAGTCTTTTGGTTTTGCACCATAATGAATCCGACGAGTCCTTAGAAAACAACAAACAAACATAACAGTAAAATAAGTTAGAGACTTCACAACCACATATCTAGTTAGCTAAATCGTACATACTTTTGCGAAAGTTTCGATGAACCTCTTTATTTTTGTCTTTACTAGTTTGTCGTATACTAAGTTCTGGCAAATTGCGACCACTTACCTTGAATTCGGTTATTTTCTCAAAATGAAGTTCGTTAGCACTCTTTAATTTTTTGCACTACCGACATTTTATTACATCTACATTCACAACTCAAACATAGACCACCTTGAAATTGGTTATTTTTGCAAAATTAAGTTCGTAAGCACTTTTTAGCTGTTTATTTTTTTGCACTAGTCACTACCAACATTTTATTTCCTGTATATTTCCAACTCACACATGGATCATAAAAATAAAAAAATGTATATTAGAAAAAACAGTATATAAATCGAGTTTTCGAAACAAAATCGAGTTAGAATATCGACTGCGCGACCTCTGAACAACTGAACTTCCGCATGCCGACGTGATGCCGCGACCGATCGATCGAATTATGAGAAGAGACCGGCTGATGACTCAAATCGCGATTTCATATTCCATTTGCTATCACGTTCGGCTGCCGCTCGGTAGCTGTGAAATCTTCGGGTACATTCGTCAAGCTTTAAGGTAATCAGGGCAATTCGGACTGCCCAGCCTAGCCTAGTAAAGCGTATTTAATTATGCCTAAGGAACGCAACGAGACTATTCGAACCGCCGCCGCGCCGGTTCGCGTTTTATTACAACTATTAGGAGGGACGGTCAAACGAATTTTCGCCAAATGACCTTATGGAAGAGCCGCTCGCCACTATAACTATCTGTTACATAAAAGAAACTAATTAAATAGACCGCATCCAAAAATAAGTTCTCTCATGATAAGTAAGAAAAGGTTTTTGTAGAATATTTTCTAACGCTGGAAACACCTAGTGCCAAATTAATAAAGATATATTAGCTGGCCCGGCAGACCTTGTTCTGCGTTTTGCGTTAGATGCGCGATGAGTTTCCATTGGAATTATAAAAATATGCGGTCCATTCACCACGTCGTCCAGAAATGTTATTGTTATAAGAAAAATATATTGATTTTATTGAAAAAAAAATAAAACAATACAAAAAATAGTGCTGAAAGGTCTCGGTATCCAGATAATCATTTCAAAGATGTAAATTGGTGGAGTACAATTCTCTTACGAACTTACTGAAAAATCTGGCTTAGTGTTTTGAATATATATAGATTAGGGAAACTCGTTTCGAGCGACAGAATCGGAAAACTATTAGTCGAACTAAATAGTTTTCTGGAAAATATTCTACTTTGGTAATTCTGTCTTAAGTCCCAAAACGTGTCATTAAAAACGCTACTTACTTAAACTTACAAATTTACTACCAATCAGTACAAAGTAAAATATCTTTCGACCTATATAAATAGTTTGAAAATCAAATCAAGAAATAAATGTTATTTTTCTTAAAACATTTATTTATACATACGTTTTAGGTTATGATGAAACCTAACGATATTTGCCATAAGTCACAAAATTTAAGGTTGACCTTTGCTTTCCCAAATCTTGGTCCTAATTATTTATGTAGTCAGTTTTGGATGATTTAACTGGAACGAATGTCTTTACTAAGATCTGGACGCCATACACATGGTAAATTATCAATTTTCTGATTTTCAAAAGCATTCGGCATTTTTCCTGTCTTTCCATGAAATCGTCAGAGACACATTCCAATATTACAAGAATTAATTCCTCGATTCCTAATTCGTTTAAATGTCGGATAATACGTTTCCTTATTTTCAGCTTACGCCGCCATATTTGGTTGCAAGGTTGGATTAAACTCCAAACATATAGTATTGCTAAAGATGAATTATAAACATTTAAATGACCAGTTTAAGGCACACGCTGTACCTGTATTGTACGCTGTATTCACATCAGCAATATAGGCACCCACACCGTTATAAACATAAAAAAGTTGCATATTAAGTGCCTATACAGATCTTTCTCTTTTCTTCGGAAAATGATTTACTATAAGATAAGTTCAAGGTGCTTGAGTAAAAGATAGGTAAAACCCTTTTGATAAAACTTACCTCGAATAAAATTTTCCCTGTGTCAAGCATAGTGAATTATATTACAAAGGGAAAGACTATAAACAGTTTAACGCGGGAAAGTACGAGTAACTTAAGGCAAACAATCTTATATAACAGTATAATGTAGTTAATATTTTATTTATTTTATTATACAAAACTATTAATTATATCCTTAATAATACGATAATTTAAGTTCTTCTATGTCTTGTTTTAACGATCCAATATAATAATTCTTTGCTGTGTTTCTTAATTTGGGGTAGGCATCCAAAAAGAAAAGTCAAATATTCAAAAAAGTCCGTTTCGCAATTTATTATTGCATCTTTAGGACACTAAAAGACATACATAAAACTATATAGCTCTACAAGACTCAACGAAATAAATAGTAAAGTAGAAAAAATACTATACTGACTACTGTGAAAAATACTATACTGACTGTGAACATTTGACATAAAATAGTGAATTTTTTTTTGGAAACTATTACATACAAAAACACATAAATTACGATAAATACATAACTAAATATTTTGATCTTTTTTAAACTAAAAAACAATGCACAACAAAATTAAAAATTAAAGACTATGTACTTACACTTTAAGGATTTGACTTTTAAAGTCAGATACAAAATACACGAACAACACATAAGTAAACAAAGGGAAAATCACATACATGGTTTACAATGGTTTAAAATGAAATACCACAACTAATTAAAACCATTCAACCTAGCTCGTTCAACGGTTGTTGAACATAGCAATATACCAAATATTCTTTCGTGTTATTGGAAAAAAAAATTAGTAATATGGTTTTTTACTTTTTTTATGTATTGTAAATAGCCTGCAAATGATTTTAGCATACCGATATAGTTATTCGATTTTATCAATTATATTGAAATATGCAGTACAGAAATTCTCTAAATCCATTTTTCTATTAACTGAATTTTTATTCTGTTGTATATGTATTATTTCTGAGATTAATCTCTTTTTATAGTTAGTTTGGTTATCCAGTACAGACGTATTGTCAAAATCGAAACTATGTCCTGTATCTCTTTTATGTTCTACTAAAGCTGTTGGATTAGTTTTTAAAAGAAAATTCTTTTGATCGTTTTTATGTTCCCTAATCCTGTCCTTGAGGTACCTACCCGTTTGTCCAATATAACATTTCTGACATTGTAAACAAGGAATGTGATACACAACATTAGAATTTTCTTCCTTTTTTGTTTTTGTTTTAAGTTTGGAATAAAAGTGGGTTTTGAGTGTATTGTCACTTTTTAGTGCTTTCTTAATGTTCTCATTATCTCTAGTAGTATGGTTCGAAACAACATTTCTTATTTTTTCTGATAACCTGTTGATATACGGAAGTTTACAATAAATATCGGTGGTGTTATTATTTGTTATTGTTTTCACCTTTCCGATATTTTTACCCCAAAGAATTTTTTTGATTATTGAAAGGGGATAATTATTATTAAGCAGCATACCTTTGATATATTGTGAGTTTTTAGAGTGGTATTTTTTCGAAGATAATGTTAGTGCTCGGTGTTTAAGATTCTTAATGATATTAATTTTGTGCCTAAAAGGATGCTCAGATGAATAATTTAGAAAACGTTCTGAAAAGGTCGGTTTGTGATACCAGTCTGTTTCTATATACCCTCTCTCATTTTTAGTTACCAGGACGTCAAGAAATGCTATACAATTATTTTGTTCCCTTTCAATAGTGAATTGCAGTTTTTTATGATAAGCATTAAAAGTGTTTAGCAATATGTCATACTCATTTTTAGGGATAGAAGTTATAATATCGTCAACGTACCTTTTGTAAAAAGGTAACTGAAAAGGAAGTTTTTTAATACAGCATTCCTGAAGGTCCTGCATGATTAAGTCTGAGCACACTAGAGATAAGCAATTAACCATTCCCAAACCAAAGGTTTGTTTATAGTAATCGTAATTATATTGAAAATAATTATTATCAAAAACAAACGTGAGAAGACTCAAAAAAATATTCGGTGAAAATGTAACATTTTTTCTTCACTATATTAATAACAATATCTGTTGGAATGTTAGTAAAGAGAGATGTGACATCTAGTGAAACTATTTCATAGCTAGTAGGTATAACGACATTTTTAATAGACGACACGAATTCAAAAGAGTTACGGACATGCTTTTCGTCCCTGGCAAACATATTATTCATAATATCTACCAAAAACTTTGTTAACCTATACAGTGGAGACCCCAGAAATGACACTATCGGTCTAAGCGGTATATTCTCTTTGTGAATTTTAAGTTGAAAATCAATTTTTGGAGGGACAGCAGTCCCTTTTATACGTTTTTTTCCCTGTTCTTTATCGATTGACCTTCTTTTCTTTGTATTTTTATTTTGTATAGTTCTTGTAGGGTCTTTAATTTTTGATATGTTGATAAATCATTTAACAAAAGTTGAGCCTTTTCTGAATCTGTTGTCTCTCCAAAAATTTATATATATTTATTATAGTTCCGTATAGTATATTCGTATGCTAAAATTATTTGCAGGCTATTTACAATACATAAAAAAAGTGAAAAACCATATTAATAATTTTTTTTTCAAATAACATGGAAGAATATTTGGTATATTGCTATTCTCAAACAACCGTTGAACGAGCTAGGTCGAATTGTTTTAATTAGTTGTGGTATTTCATTTTATTGTTGTACACCATGTATGTGACTCTCACTTTGTTTACTTATGTGTTGTTCGTGTATTTTTTATATGACTATAAAAGTCAAATCCTTAACATGTAAGTACATAGTCTTAATTTTTAATTTTATTGTGCATTGTTTTTCAGTTTAAAAAGATCAAAATATTTAGTTATGTATTTATAGTAATTTATGTGTTTTTGTATATAATAATTTCCAAAAAAAAATCCCTATTTTATGTCAAATTTTCAGTCAGTATTGTATTTTTCATAGTCAGTATAGTATTTTGCTACTTTACTATTTATTGAGTTAATATCTTGTAGAGCTATATCGTTTTATGTATGTCTTTTAGTGTCCTGAAGATGCATTAATAAATTGCGAAACGTAGACTTTTTTAAATATTTGACTTTTCTTTTTGGATCCCTACCCCAAATTAAAAAACATAGCGAAGAATTTAAGTTTTTGTTTAAAATAGTCGCAACATTTAAAAAAATATTTAACTATTGAATGAGCCTTACTTTAAAATGTTTACTCTAGCAATTGCTTTTGTTGCTTTAAACAAAGAAAAGCATTGCCTTCTTGAGTTTCTAAGCAAAAAAACTATTTTATTTGTTCTTACTTATAATATTCGGGCGCTGCGATTTGTGCTATAGTGATGTCCCCGTGTAGGTAGGTGCAACAATTTATAACGAAATATTTTTAGATAAAAGAACGATACGTTCAGATATGAGGAGAAGCAGGAAACGTAATTCCAGAGAACTAATTTTCTTAAGTTTTTGTTTTTGCCGTCATAAAAGATATTACTGTACCGTTTGGTTTGTAAAAAAACGTGATTCGTCGTTACCGTGCATGTTGTTTTTGTAACTGTGTAAGTGGTGCTCAATTGAAAATTTTAATTAATTTGTTATAATTAATTTATTCAAATGCTTACAATATATATTTTTAACATAAAAACCTTTATTTTAATAGGTGTTATACATCATTTTATAGGGAAAAAGGTTCTTTTTAAATATAATAAAAAAACAAAATGGCCTCCATGAGAGAAAAAAAATTGACGAAGGTGACTCAAAACCTCGATTAAAATATAAAATATTTGATATATTATTAATATGATATAAACAAAAATTTAAAATCTAATACAATAATGTAAGCTAACTAGTATTCAAAATTACTATATGTGCAGCATTCAGAGAGTAAAATTGCAACGTTCCCGGCTTTTTTAAAAAAACGTTAATTTTAAAAGCAGTCCTTGAGTGTTGATATCCTGTTATATAAAACCTTTTGCTCTAAATTACTTTTACCTGTTAAAATATTTGCAGTCATTTACTTTTCACTTTAAGTATTATACATAAAGTTATTAATTATTAAATAGCTATATATACATATATACAAAATCTGTTTGTGGAGGAATTTGTTACGAGGAAAGTTCCGGCTAGAGGGCAATTTGGCGATTTTTTTAAACTATCATATTAATACTATATTAAATATTTTATATTTTAAATTAATTTCGTTTTTGAGATATTTTTTGTTGTATTCTTTTATTTCACAATATTTTCAAAATCTGTAAAAACATTATTCAGGTAACTTTTTATGGGCAATGCATCCCTGCATTTAGATTTTGATTTCGACATTTTCGTTTTGAGATACCTTAATCAACTTTTTTTTTTATGGAGGCCATTTCGTTTTATAGTAAATTTAAAAAGAACTTTTTTCATTTAAAATGATGTATGACACCTATTAAAAGAAATCGTTTTTATGTCAAAAAACGACAAATTTCGTTTTTTGTTCGAGTTGGCTATATCTCTGAAGATGACAGCGAACCATATTTGCCGTTGCCAACGATTATTTTGAAAATTTTCCGAAAGATGTTAATCTGGTAGAAGAATGTTCTTCAATCTTATTTCCA
Organism: Kuschelorhynchus macadamiae; assembly: GCA_030620095.1. NCBI lineage: Eukaryota > Metazoa > Arthropoda > Insecta > Coleoptera > Curculionidae > Kuschelorhynchus > Kuschelorhynchus macadamiae. The sequence continues at coordinate 923,846 of JAUTXW010000258.1, read as the reverse complement.
ACCTACTTGCATATAGAAGTTTTGAAAAACCTCGACAAAAATAGTATCAGAAAAATAATAAAAATCGAAATAGAAACACTCAAGAATATTATATTATATATAATATATCCTACTATATGAGTTGCAAGCAGAGAAATTAACATTCCGAAATCAACCATATATATGACGTCTTGGTACCCTGGTACCTTTTACCAATTGTGGCACGTTTAAAATACCCAACCAACATTACAGGGCTGTAGAAAATCCTCAATTACGGAACAACGAAGACAGCAAATACGATTTCGTTTTAACGTGTGGTGTGGAATTTATGGTAAAAAACCAATACCCACTTATTTTGTATATATGTATATATATATATATATATATATATATATATATATATATATATATATATATTTCATCTTTTAGAACTATCATCCATGAATATTTTAGAGAAAATATTTGCAAGTAAGGCTCCGAAGGCCCTGTTGAGGTGTGGTCCACCACCCGTTCACTTTTAATTCATTAATCGCGCTCCTTCCAAGGCGTCGTTGTTTGATTTGCCTAAGAGCCGCCAGCGGGCCAACGGCGTCCGCTGCGTTCGGTAATACACTTAATCCCGATAAGGAAATTAATACGCTTCCGGGACAGGAAACCTATTTGCTAATGAGCTAGCCCCACTGCGCCACTTATTCTATTTTTTTAATTATGTAAATATTTCGATGCCGTTAAGTGTTAAAATCTTTTCTTATTTTGATTTTTAAATTAAGACATATTTCGTCGAACGGATTTTCTTTTCTTCTAGTCATTTTGTAGATATGCAAGAAAGCAACAATTGTAGTTATAACAGGTTTGTTAGCAAAATTTTCTTTTTTTTTGCAGCATTGGAGATAGGATTATATTTTATTTTCAACCTTTTATAGCGGCGATAGACTTGTCTAAACGTAAAATACTTTGAAGTGTTCCGCTTAAAATTTGATATAATTTCGCAGCCATTTTTCTTGTTATCGAATCAAAATACTTAGGTGTTTTTGTTTTATGAAAGATTCTTAAAAATTGTTCACAAGATTTTAAGAGGGAGTACCACCAGCAAATTAAAATGAAATCAACACCTTTATAATACTGTATAAGTTGACGATAAGGTCTTTAAACTCAATACCAAAAAAGTTATCAGGTTATAAAACTGCATAGCCAGTGTGCCGTGTTATGTAGAGGCATTAATTCCTTGAAAAGGTTAAAGAAGAAGATATAAATATTTATATTTGTTAATTTGTGTATACCATTCTTTTCAAAGCTTGGTAATCTGCTTATGGAAAATCTGATTTAAATAAAATTTTTAACAAAATCCACTTTACGTTTTATTGTTTATCCGCAGGCCTAAAATACACGTAATGCCAAATATCTAAATTTCTTAAACTAGAGCCTTTTTTCAGATCTTGTAACTTCAATTCAAAGTACAATAATGGACCAAATTTATAGGAAAAACTTCAGCCCACAAAAACAGATACATCTAATTTCTACTTACTTTTTGGGAAGTTCCATCTTACTTGTTAAACTTTAGAGAAAAAAAAACATAACTTCATGTTTTGCCATGTATATATTAAAATAACAAATGTTGATTTGTTAACAAGAAGAAGTCTTAAAAATTGCATCGTACTTTTGCGTGGGACCTTTCAATGTGATAGAATCTTACATTAAGATTGTGCGGTAATTTTCTTGGCCGATCACCCCCAAAGGTAGCAAAAACCCAGAAAGTGTTGCTAATGAACTATGAACATGCTACTGCGAACTGTAGATCATATCTTAAACTACTTTAATTTGCCAAAGCTAGTAAAGAAACTTTTTTATATCATTCAGTTTTAAACGTTAAATTACAGTCTATTATAGTGCCATATCGGAACTCTCTGTAATCCTGTTCCAGTATATCTGTCTCCATCTATGCTAAGGCCCAGTTTGGCCGTGCTATTCGATGTGTGGAGCTTCTGGCTGCGTCATGCATCCGTATTAAATATTTTGTTTTTGCAAATATTACTGTTGTAACACTTCTAGCATTTTGGTTAACTGCCCTTCTGGATTTTTCATTTCCATAAGCCGTTTTAATGCCGCATGGTCCGTTTTAATCAGAAATTTTCGCCCATACAAATATTTGTAGCAATGGTCAACGGCTCTTGCGGTGGTAAGTAACTCTTTTCTTATTGCACAATAATTCTGTTAAGATTTTGATAATACACATAGTAGTCCATAACATGTTCTTAAGATTGATGGACTTGCGACAAAACAGCTTGAATGCCAACATTGCATGTATCTGTGTCCAAAATAATTATCCTATGGTATTGAGGGAAAATCAGAATTGGACTAGAACATACAGCAAGAGTCACGCTAATTTCTCCATATCCAGGCGATGACTCCCCTGTTAGGGTGCACAACAGTTTTCCATTGCCTTCTTCTCCTTGACGACATGGACTGAATCTTTCAAAGGATATCTCGATATTCCTAAAGGACATTCTTTTCTCTGCATGTTTGAAGTTTTATAGCAACCATTAAGTTTTATATTTTGAGATCTTGTAGTCTATTCATAAATGCAGAGATGCAAGAAACCCAAATCTTATTAATATTTTTAGGTGGGATCCAAATTCTTCAAGGGGTTAACTGGGCTTCTGTGCCCTAGTTTTACGTTAAGTTCTATAAAGATACAGATTTATTTCAAAGCATTCATTGTTCCTTAATTAGGAGTAAGGTTTGGAAAACTCTAGAGTTAGGAATATATTTTTATTTCACGTTACACTACCGCCAAAACAAGGATATCAAAATCCCGTCTGGAACGTGTCCAGGAATTCAGTCAACCGATCGTGATTTTGCTCCTTTTTGAGCTTATCAGGCTGCCATAGACTAGCAAGCATCGCATAGCTCAAAGGCACATAATATAATTACAGAAACAACTACGCTGCTGGCTAATACCACGACTGGCATTAAATTGCACCATGGAATCCTGACTTTCGTTGGTAGCAATAATGTTATTATATTTTTATTTTACGTTACCCCAAAGTCACGAGGAGATCATATTCCCTGTCTGGAACATGTCCCGCAATGCCGTAGGCGCAAAGGTCTAATTCAGTAGAGCATCAATTAAAATAAAAATTGATGCCCGAATCACTTGGTCTCGGGACCTATTTGTGGAACTGCGCAAGCACAAACTAATGTTTCCATCAAATCGCTGAGCTTAAAGTCAAATGGCAGTCTTGACTTCCTATAGGACATTTATACTTATCCAAACAGACCAATAACGAATGTGCATTTCGAGACATGCGCAAAAATATTTTGAGAGCCTTGCAATTGTTGGCAAGGTTAGTGAATGAAGATTTTGTTGACTGCCGTGTTATAGAAGATACACCTAGTTAAACTATAAAACAACTCTAAGCCCAGCAGCGACCAAATTCAGTCAGTAGTTCGACTTCAAAATGGTGACGTGACCCTTTGTGAATAACATATTAATATCTGTATTATGTTAGTCAATATAAGTTTACTAGTGAGTATAAGTAATACGTGTATGTATATTTTTTTTAGTTATATTTTTACAGGTTAGTCATTATCTAGGGGCGACTTCAAAATGTCTATATTTAGGGAAAAAGTTAAAAATTATATATATATATATATATATATATATATATATATATATATATATATATATTTTTTTTGAGGCCGGTTCTATTTTTTTTTTAATATTTTGTTTTTCACTTTTTAATGATTTTTTCACAAGTTGCATTTTTAAGAATATTATTATTTGTAGTATATGTATATCCGATTGTATGTAACATAATACAAAAAGTGACGAATAGAGAAGTAAACGACACTATTAAAATTAGATTTTATAATAAATACTTAAGAAAAACAAATAAAAGTAAATTATTTTTGACAGCGATTTTTGAGTTTATATATATATATATATATATATATATATATATATATATATATATATATATATATATACTTTTGAGATATTCCAGTTTTTATTGAATATTATGATACTAATTATAATATTATATGTACTTAAACCTCATTTACCTCGTACTCCACAATTACTAATTACCGAATGTTCTTTTCGAAAATGTCAGGTAAAATACTAAATTTTGAGGATGTACAATTTCAATGTCACCCTGTATACAAATAACTACATAATCGGATAGTAAAAGAGATACCTTTTATCAAATGGGAATGAATGCCTATTATATGCCTTAATGTTTTAGTTTGAAAAAGTGATGTAAAAAAATGAAGATCTAATTAAAAAATTCGTTGCTTTTATCGCCCTCATATTGTTATTATAAGAAAACGTGTGAACGAATTTCAAAACAAAAGATATGGGACCCCAAAGAAACGTCCTATACAATATGCGCGAACAAACATAAAAAAATACATACAGGTCAAATTGAAAACCTTCTCTTTTTTTGAAGTCGGTAAATTAATAATAATAGAGTGTTAATGATATTCTGATAGGTAGTTGGCAAACTTCAGTCCATCTCGTAATTACTGTAGAAAATTCCTATGTTACTCTGGGTAATATAATTAAACCTATTATAATTAATTTAGAAGAAAATATCTACAACGAAACAGAACTAGATATACAATAACATTATAAATGTAAATAAATATAAGTAGTATTTAAACATTTTTATTATTTAGGCTTATTCCATTTAATTAAATTTATGTAAAGATATTATACCAGTATAATTACTTGTTTTCCTTAGCGCCTCACATCTGTATTAAATACGTAAATATCTAAAGTCCTATCCCTTACTGCATTGCCTACACAATGGGGACGACGCAGGTAGTTTTATTGAAGTCATTTATTCAGAACCATTTTTCCTGAAATTTGCTATACCTTCAATACGAAAAAAAACCTTTATACTTGGGACGGGTCTCAAAGGTATTTTTTTTTCTAAATCATAACTCTATAGGTATTATTTTTTGAAATGATTCTCAAATAACCAATTTCCATTGGAAAATTTATATCCTATGTATGTATGTATGTTGACAATATACTTGATACATTTTTATTATCGATATTAAATATTTTCAATTGTTACCCAACCCTAGCTTCCTTTAGCTTTCTTCTTTAAAAACTTCCAATTATCCAATCTGCTGCTACTATATGTGTTTTTCAGACGCGGGATCGCTAAGTGCGTGGCTCAATGTCGAATTTATTTAAACAATTTTTTAATTCAACAAACTATTGTAATCATACTTTATTAATTAGATGAAAAAATCAATGTTTGTAACAATTATACTATAAATATTTTATTTCATTGAATGACGAGTATGAATCGACTTTACACATTTTAAAAACGCTTGCATAGTACTTGAATTTAGTTTTTTTTGTAGTTACAATATTTACTTACCAAACTCAAAGAAAAAAAAAACAAGTGGCAAGTGGCATTCAGTGGTGCCACGTCATAAATCGTTGAAATTGCCCTTTACCCTCTTGTAAATTCCACGGCGGATTCGAGATAATTGCGAAACTATAGCAGCGACATGTGGGGACATTTGTAAGAGCAAGATACGACCGTGCCAGGTAGGCGGCCGCAACTCGTAGTAATATGTCGGCCCTGCTAATGCCCAGCTTTAATTAAATAAAACCTCTTTTTATATTTCCTTTTCTGCTGGATTATGGAAAGTGTCATTGAGTTTGTATCGAAGGGAGTTATAGACATAAGAACGCAATTCAATTATAAAACCAGAAGTCCGCTTGTACTAACTAAAAAACTATGTCCTGCGATGCGCATACTTTTCAAAACGAATTTTTTTTCTAGAAATGGCAAAACTTGACACAGGAGCGGATTATATGAAAATTGTTGACTTGGCTAAGATCTACTTTAAATTTAAATGCTACAGATGAACGCTTAAGCGTATTCCTGTTTAACAGCAAAACACTTGTTTGCCCTTATGAAATATGAACCGATAATTAATACTTGTAACACCACCAAACTTAGTATTAGAGCAGTGAGCGCTTGCGTCGGGTCACTTGTATCAAAATATCAAGGAAAAATAAATGTACTGGGGTTTACTCTAACAACTTTTTATACGGCATTCGTAATAGCACAATTATGAATAGCAGTGTTTTAATTAACATTGTTAACAAATAAAAATAATGTGAATCTTACGATTCTAATGCACATTAAATAATTCTCTTTCTTTCACAGGTGTCATTTGCACAGATCAAAAGCTTTTGCAACTTTGATTGAATTTTGACATCATCGCTTTTAGGATTTCGTTATGTCAAAGTAAGATTTTTATTTGTTTCGTCTTCGATTTTACGAAATTCTTCAGGATTTTTTACGCCGCGAATTCAGACCTACTCAGTGTGAACTTAAAATACGATGTCGCAAAGTATTTTCACTTTAATACGATTTTATATCAAGAACCATTTTTACTTCCCTTGTAAAAATGAAGTATTGTAATCGTGAAAAAATCACTCTCCGAGATTTTTTCAGATCTTCACGTTCTAGGGTTCCTAGACGACCAAAAACATTTTTTCTTCATTCCGTCGATCTGTCTGTCTGTCTGTCTGTTCGCGGCGTAGCTAAAAAACGACTTATCCGATTGACTTCAAATTTTGATCAAAATTAAGGGTCATAAGAGAATGAGCTGATAACGTTTTGGTAAAAATCAAATTTGGCGAAACAAAATGGCGGCCTAGTGAAATGTTAAAAAAATTATTATTAAAAAACTACTCATCCAATTTATCTCAAATTTTGCATAAACATCAACTATTACAACAATCCAAGATGGCGGAACAAAATGGCGGTATAATAAATATTTAAAAATTCATTCTAGAAAAACCGCTTAATGGTTTGATTTCGAATTATGTGCCATAAATAATTGTGGTATAGGGATCAAGTAGTAAAAAACTTGTGCTAATTCAAGATGGCCAAACAAAATGGCGGCCAAATAAAATGTTTGTAATGCGTGAAAAATATCACCCTTTCAGGTTTTACATATCTTTAGTTTCTAGCGTCGCTAGATGCCAAAAAATATGTTTTATCAATTCCGTCGGTCCGTCTGTCGGTCTGTCTGTCTGTCTATCTGTCAGTTCGCGGCATGTTGATGACCTGGTAACATTTCGGAAAAAATACAATGACGAAACAAAATGGCGGCCTAGTGAATCCTTAAAAAAATATTATTGTACAACTACTCATCCAATTTATCTCAAATTTTGCAAAAACATCAAGTATTATATTGGAATCAACTGGTAAGTAATAATTTGATACGAATCCAACATGGCGGAACAAAATGGCGGCTTAATAAAATATTTAAAAATTCAGCCTGAAAAACTGCTTAAGGCGGAACTGCACGCAGCAATATGGATCCTTTGCAAGCCTTCCGCCGCTGCAATATTACGTTAAAACTATAACAGATATGTATTAGCTTTAATGTGATTTTAATAGGGAAATATGTATAGTTGGGCGCTAAAGGCGAATTTTTACGAAAAAATCAAATCTAGAGTTATAAAATAAAAGTAAATTTGTCCGTTTTCGACCATTTTTTGACCACTTTTTGACGAACATACCTTGGCATATAATTTTTTTTCCACAAAATGGCTCTTTACCGCCTTACCTTGATCCTTTGTCTACGTAACTGCAAAATTTGAAATGGTAAATCGTACTCATGTCTTTGTATTTCTGCAGCACGTAAACCCTTTTGAACCCATTTTTAACCGAAATGTAATTTAAATTACCTATACATAACACATTTTTTTGAGGTCGGACGTGCAGGAAGTTTTTTTTAATGCGTAGGTACCATTCATCTTACTTTCAACTCGACTAGACCTTGTCGCTGGTTTTTCACTTTTTGCGTTAATGGTTCGATTTCAAATTGTATGTCATAACTAATTGGGGTATAGGGATCAACTAGTAAATTTCTGGTACTAATTCAAGAGGGGCCGAACAAAATGGTAGCCAAATAAAAAGTAAAAAGTATGTAATGTAAATAAATATGTTTTATCAATTCCGTCGGTCTGTCTGTCGGTATGTCTGTCTGTCTGTCTGTCAGTTCGCGGCATAACTTAAAGACTACTTACCCCATTGACATAAAATATTTATTAAAAATTAAGGATCATATATGTATGACCTGGTAATATTTTGTTAAAAATCCAAAATGGCGAAACAAAATGGTAGCTTAGTGAAATGTTAATAAAATTATTATGAAAAACTGCTTATCCAATTTATTTTAAATTTTGCAGAAACATCAAGTATTAGGTTGGAATCAACTGGTAAAATTTTGGTATGAAACCAAGATGGTCGAACAAAATAGCGGTATAATAAAATATTTAAAAATTCAGCCTGAAAAACTACTTAATGGATTGATTTCAAATTGTGTGACATAACTAATTGTGGTATAGGGCTAAACTAGTAAAAACTGTGTAATTCAAGATGACGGAACAAGATAGCAGTTAAATAAAATTTTTGTAATCGTGAAGAAAATCACCCTCTTGGGATTTACATATCTTCATGTTTTAGCGTCCCTAGACGGCAAAAAACATGTTTTATCAATTCCATCGGTCTGTCTGTTGGTCTGTTTGTTAGTTCGCGACAAAGCTTAAATATAACTTATCCAACTGACCTCAAATTTTGATAAAAAGTTAAGGGTCATATGGGGGTGGCCTGATAATATTTTGGTAAAAATCCAAGATGGCGGAAGAATGTTAAAAAACGTTGGTTAGAGTATTTGGGGTTAAGATCCAGCAAAATAAAACAAGTTTTTTTTTAATTGTCGACGTTTCCCTACTTAATTCGTGCATCCTCAGGACACATATATAGATCTTATATCTAACTTGAAACCCATATTATCAGAACTTTTACTTCGTTGCTCAGCATATATTACCCAAATATTAAGTTTCTAAATGATTAGCGTTAGCAATCCTTTTGCTGTTATGTTAGAGTGGTATACTATTTTGGGTTAGGATCCAGTAAAAAAAAAACAAAAGATTATTTTTAAATAGTCGACGTTTCGCAACTTTATTGTTGCATTTTGAGGACAAATATTTAGATTCTATTTCCAGGATTAAACCCATATTATCAGTATTTACATATTCCGTTTGTCCGCAGATATTTCCCAGATATTATGTTTCTAAATGGTTTTCGTTAACGATTCTCTTGTTCTCATGTTAGAGTGGTATTTTATTTAGGGTTAAGATCCAGCAAAAAAATAAAAGACTTTTTTAAGTTGTCGACGTTTCGAAACTTTATTGTTGCCTTCTCAGGACACATATATGGATTCTATATCCTGCATGAAACACATATTTTTAATCTTTACCTACTATGTTGGACAGCAGATATTTCCCACATATTAAGTTTCTAAATGGTTTTCGTTATCGATCCTCTTGTTTTTATGTTAGAGTGGTGTATTATTTGGGGTTAGGATCCAAAAAATGTATTTCTTAAATTACATATATATATATATATATATATATATATATATATATATATATATATATATATATGAAACCCATATTATCAGTCTTTACCTACTATGTTGGTCCGCAGATATTAGGTTTCTAAATGGTTCTGGTTAACGATCCTCTTGTTTTTATGTTAGAGTGGTGTATTATTTGGGGTTAGGATTCAGTAAAAAAAACAAAAGTTTTTTTAAATTGTCGACGTTTCGCAACTTTATTGTTGCATCTTCAGGAGACATGAATTTTATATCCTGCATGATAGCCATATTATCAATCTTGCAGATATTAAATTTCTAAACGATTTTCGTTAACGATCTTCTTGTTGTTATGTTAGAGTGATGTATTATTTGGGGTTAGGAAATATTTGCGGACCAATGGAGAAGGCAAAGGCTAATATGAATTTCGTGCAGGATATAAAGTCTGTATCCTGACGATGCAACAGTAAATTGGCGTAATCTCGGCAATTTAAATGAGGGCCTTTGTTTTTTTTTTACTGGATCCCAACCTCACTTAACAACAAGAGAATCGTTAATGAAAACCATTCAGAAACTTAATATCTGGAATATCTGCGGACCAACGGAGTAGGTAAAGACTGGTAATTTCTATTTAAGATAGCGAAACAAAATGAAAGTCAAATAACATTTTTAAAAAAATCAACGCAAAAAATCTTGATCAATTGATTTTAATTTTTGCAGAAAAATTAAACGTGGACATTGGATACTTATTGAATTTATTTTAAATTATGACCCTAAAATTCAAATGTGGCATACGTAGAAAGGAAATGGAAAACATATTGGTAGAAATCCAATATGATGAAACAAAATGGCGCCCAATAAAAATGAAGAGAGAGTATATATATCACATATATACTGTGACTATATACTGAACTAACTTGGATCACACTTCACTCTTCCCAATAAAAGTAATAATTCATAACGAAGGAAGTTCCGGGTAAAGGAATTTACCGGTTTTTTAACATGCCTTTTATACATTATATCCGTAAATTGAAGATGTATTCATAAGAGTATTAGATGAATATTACATTCTAGACATCAAAACTCGTTTTTGCAGAAGTGTTTTTATTTTGGAGGGCGGTTTTCTAAAATAACAAAAAAAGCATCAGCTGCATGCGACGAAAACATTAAAAAGAAGCGTCGCACGATAGCATGTAAAAATACGTCGACCGTCACGTATTCACTTCCACCGGACTGGTGCACATTCTGCAACTATGTTTCGGACGTGATCTACAAATGACCAAATGTTTTTTTTACATTTATGATATTATGGATTAAGACGAATTCAAATGTTCTTTTTGGACAAGATAATTTCAATTTTAAAATGAATAAGTTTTTTTTAAAATTCATATTCATATGTAGTGCTAAATATTGCAGTAATTGTTTAGTTACACAATGTTTTTTAACAGGATGTTCGTTCGGCACATTGCGCTCGTGAAGTAAATAGTGGCTTAACCACAAATTCGGTACAAGATGGATTAGAAGAAACAGCCCAATTGTGTGGCCTCCAAGACGCTCTGACTTAACTGCGGCCGACATATTTCTATTGGGGTGTTTAAAACAAATTGTTCATGCTGCTCCAATACCAAATAATACTAATGTGCTAAAGGGGAAATATGGCGGTGGAATTTTTGAATTTTGTTACTTTTATCGTACTGCTTAATTTAATTCTTTTTAGCTTAATTAAACGTTTTTACTAATTGTAAATTACACTTGAATAAAACATATTTTAATGTCAATTATTTAAATAATTTTGAGGTATGGGACACAATGCAAATTATTTCGTTTAGGTCCATATACGTCAAACTTTATTTTTCTTTCTGTATTTTTCGGTGTTTTGTTAGATACTTTTTTGAAATATAGGTTATAAACGGTTATATTTAGTTCCAACGTCAAAATTATTACCAATGTAATGCCACAAATATGTACTTCCTTTTTAAGTTTCCTGTTTGTAGGTGAGTTTACATAAAATCTTTACAAGAGTTCCACGCGTTACCCAGTCAAATCAATCAAAATATATTACATTTCGAGAACTACAATGTGTAGATAGAAACAAGTCATAAAGGTATAACATTAAAACTTAAAAAATAATAAAATTGTGCTTCAGCACATGACATATATCTACTACATCACAGTGGCGGCTCGTTGGTAAAAAATAGGAGAAGTATCAATTAGAGAAAAGTAGGACAGTGGAACCGCATCCAAAACATTTTTTGCAAATATCCACTGCTACACAGTCACTTAAATTCAAAAAACCAAGAATTTTTGAAATGAATATTGTAGGATTTTTTTAAGGTCTTTTTTGATACTAATTGTCAGCACACTTGTTTGCTGACCCGTAATTAAAATGTCCGTTTTGTCATCTTCTTTCCAAGGGGAAAATGGAGTTTCTAACAAATTACAAACAAAAGTGAAGAAAGTGTCCATATTAACTCAAAGACAGAGAACTAGTAATGAACAAATTAAAAAATATATACACAAAGTCTAGGTCTCAGTGGCTCTAACGGGCATTATCAGAACTAAAATGAATATACATTACAACGGAAAATACGATTAAATAATATATAACTTTACCACAAACAAAACACATTTTACAAAGTACATAAAATAAACATAACCAAACAAAGAAACGGTAAAATACGAAACAAGGCTACGCTTGAATGATCAATCAGAGACGATTTATTTGATGAGAGGCGATAGGTCAAAACGAAAAAAGAAGAGATTAATCAGGATGAGCTTGACTAACTGTCGTAAAGTACATGCTACACTAATAAAAAAAGAAGAAATGGTGAAAATGACAAAAACAATTTGAAGGTTAGTCTTCCGGTTCGTCTCGTCGAGGGCAGACCTCTGTGTTATTAACATAAGTGGTTCCACGTGTTCGGTTCTGCTGCTTTATTTCGGGGGGAAACGGGAGACTCAACCGCTCAGAGTGGAAATTACAGACCCCTCTGGAAAGGGAGCAGACGCTGTGAATGTGTGAGGCCTAGTTGTTCCTGCATTCTCTCGTCTGCCGCAATTCTACATAGAATAGTAGCGTAATGGCCGCTATGTGGCGGGAGTGGGAGCGATAAAAGGATAGCTCGAAAGAAAAGATGATCTCGTGAGACCAGTAGTACTCTCAAGGGGCATATAGTGGAAGCCAAGATACATTAGAAGGATTTATAAAGAAAGACAAATTTAAAGATATTGAAATACACGGGGTGACCGGGAGCTCAGAGTTCGCCATCCGGACATCCCACCGACAACGTCAACAAACCGGAATAAGGTGTAAATTATCTGGAATGGTCGCTCCAGCTCTAAATAAGCCTCGGACGGAGAGCAATCTGTCAAGTTGCGAAGTGCAGTGCCAAAAACATAGATTGAAATTGAAATCGAACTCGAAGGTTATGCAAAATAAAAATATATAGTTATTCTTTTGAAATATTGCTTAAAATCAAATGAGGCTCAAAATTAAAACACTTCATTAACGCAGGTAAGGATGGAGCTCTTTATAGATCTTGATATTTCCATCTTTTCCAAAAGATCCAACTTCTTACCTTTATCGCATTCGTGAATTACATTTACATTTTCGGATATGGAAAAACGATGTTTTGAGAATAACAAATGATTCGCAAAGGCAGATTTTATATTAGAGATAGCTGTATTTTGATGTTTTGTAAGCAAGCTGAGGTATTCCTGCATCCCTGTCGAAATTTTTCTACCCGATTGTCCGACGTAAACAGCAGGACATTCTGCACAATGAAGGGAATAAACTCGAGATTTCTCAAGACTATCCTTTTTGTCTTTGATTCTAACTATGTGTTGTTTTAAAGTAGGGTTTGTTTTAGATGATATGCAGATATTAAATGTCTTAAAAAATTTAGCTAAATGTAGATATATATTTCCAAAGTATGTTAAAACTCTGAATTTGTTTGTATTAATTAGATTATTATGTATTATGTTATAAGAGAATTTGTATTTGTTCATAAATTTATAAAAAATTTGTTGAATGTTTTCATTGTTTAAGACAATTTTCCTTATTATATCTAATTCTTTAGTAAAAGCAGCTTGGGATAGTGGTAATTTAAAAAGTCTATACAAAAACGAATTGAAAGCTGCAAATTTGTGAGAAAATGGTGAGTTAGATGTAAACTGAGTGATATTATCAGTACAGGGGGGTATTCTATATACCTCAAAACTAATTTTGTTATCATTTCTAATTAAAAGAAGGTCCAAAAAAGGAAGTTTGCCATCAGTTTTACTATTCATAGTGAAGGATATTTTTTCATGCAAAGAATTGATAAATTCTAAAAATTTTAACAATTCTTGTTCACTACCTTTCCAAACAATACAAATATCATCCACGTACCTTTTATAGCATATCAGATGTTCTGAAAACGAGCTATACATTATTTTCTTTTCTAAGTTGTTCATAAATACTTCACTCAAGAATGGTGAAAGACAAGAACCCATTGCCAAGCCAGAACATTGTCGAAAATATCTATTATTAAATTTAATTGTATTTTCCGTTGTAATGTATATACATTTACATACAGCGCGATCGCCGCGATCTACTTTACGTGAAATACGAACAAAAGTGCTAAACTGCAGCTCTTCCCTAGAGGTGCGGTCTTCGTACATCCGATACTCTCATTGCCATAGCAACGCATTATTTTCAGGCATTGTTTTTGTTTCCTGCAGGAAGATTTTTACCGAGCTCACACGTGGCTCTTCCGTTGGTGGATCGACACAAACAAGTTTGCCGCTGGTGTGGTGGGCGCACATACGGGTTTGCTTAATACGCGCAAGTATATCATTTCGTTTTATGTTTGCCTCTAGGTTTCTGACGAGCGGCCAGCGGCAATACTACGAATGCAATAAATTTAACATTGCAATTATTGATAACTTTTGACGAAACGAATTAGATCTAATATTGAAAATTTGTATATAGTATTGATTTTTAAAGTGTTAAGTTAGAAAATAATTTGCCAGATTTTTTTTGGGGAAGAGGCACTTTCCCTACTTCCTCCGAATAGCCGAATGTACAAAGTAGTCAATTTACAAGGCACACACTTGCAAAACTTTCAGCTGTTAATAATTTCTTTAAATCGAGTTTAAATTTATTTGTAGATGCGGTAGTTTTTATTGACAATGGTAACAGATTAAAAATGCGACTACCTGCACACAGAAGAGATTTTTTTTATACATTTCTAAATTGTGTTTTAGAAGCGAGACATTAGACTTATTGCGAGTGTTATAGTTATGGTAAGAACTACAGCCGACAAAGATGTTTGTTCTTATGAAAATAAGTCAAAAACTTAATAAATTGAGTGGACAGTAAAAATATTATTTCTGCGAAAAGTTCCCTACACGGCATTGAGTATGACAGACCAAAATTAATACGAACAACCCGTTTCTGTATCACAAATACTCTATTGATGTATGATGACTGAGCCCATACAGCAATATTGTAAGGCAACTGAAGAATAAACAAAGGCATAGTAAAACACAGATGGGTTTCAAGAGTTACGTAATACTTTAAAGATTTTGAAACATAGGAGCTCTTACTAATTTTTGAACACACCTTAGAAATTTGCCCATTCCCGGTTAATTCACTATTAATGGAGATATCTAAGTTATTTAGTTATTTGCCCGATTAACCATAAGTTTGTTTTCTCTACACCAGTTAGAAAATTCCTTCAGAATACAATTGGCTTTACTTCTCAATGCAGCCATATCCGGATCCGAGACAATAAGTGTGGTATCATGGATAGACAAGAATACTCTACCTTAAGAAATGTGTTTGGGCAAATTATTAACGAAAGGAAGAAAAATTATCGGGCTCATGATACTACCCCCAGGTATTCCTAAATTTTGATAAAATGATCAGACTTTGAACAGCCAATCTTCACGATAATATCCTGTTAGTTCAAAAATAAATGATCCAGTCGTTCAAGTAACCCCTTATCCCAAAACTGTTTAATTTTAAAGCCACAAGATCTTTTTGAACAGTGTCAAAAGCGCGAGTAAGATTAAAAGAGAAGGAAATTACAGTTTCTCTCATACCAGTCTTATGTGTTACATATTGAACAAGGTCAGCGAAAGGGCTTTTGGTAGACAGCTTCCGACGAAAACCATACTGACGATCTGAATGTAAATACGAGTACGTTATTATAACGGCATATTAAAATGTCATAGGTTGAAAAAGAGTTATACGTTATTAAATTACCCGTTTGCTTATAATTAAAAAAGCACCTTCTTTTTAAAACTTTATAAATACATGATTTTTAGACTATTCATGTAATGTTAGTAATCTAACAACACTAATAAGGTTTATATAAGATGTATTTTGACTAAATTTTAAGGTATGGCTAAACAAACATTTTTTAAGGATTTTGTAAATATGTATATAAAAGTATTATATACAGGGTGGCGCGTTTATCTTGGATACTAACTTATCTCAGAAAGTATATGATATGTAGCGAAAAGTTGAATAAGTTAACTGGGGTAAAACTGTTTAATTTATTTTCTATTCATATATACAGGGTAAATCGTTTTTTTGCGGGGAAGTACCAACTTCGTTATTTTAAATGAGACAGCCATACGGATTCACAAAGCGCCTTCCTCGATGCTTCAAACCATATATGACTTGATGGGTTCGTAATGTAACCTTTCGCATTTATTGACATTTATCATAATTTTTTTGGTCCAATTTTAGACCTGTATATTTAAGGGATTGTGGTAATTTGTGAAACCCTGTCTGAGCCATAAAAAGATACATTTAGTTTTTATTTACTGCTTAGTACCCAACTCTCAAAATGAAAAATAGGACACAGTGTTGTCAAATTTCGTTTATAGTTATTTTTCTCAACATTTTTAAATTCAACCCGCTGTATATTATATTAGATCTAAGTAGAGAACTAAACGAAAAGTTCAACGATATATAATAACATTGGTCTTCGAGGCTACTTTAACTTCAAATGGCATTTCCAAACATTGGTAACTAAATATATTATTTACATAATGATTTACCGTTGTTTACATTGTTCATGGAGTAAATTTGGGAACTAGACTTTTAGGAGTACCCCACAATCCATTCTTCTTCGAACTCTAACCTACCTTCTTACCGATACTTTTTCGATAAACTATTTTATTTCCGCATGCATTATAGGAAAATACTGGACAATAAATAACAAAAATAATCAATAATTATCGGTTAACTATAGGTATATCGATAACTACCGATATATTGATAAGTATCGATATATCAATAGTTATCGATATATCTGTAGTTACCTACAACTATCGACTATTCGATAAATAAAATTTATCTATAGGTGATGTGCCCTCGCCTTTTCATAACGCGTGTTTAAAGTTAAAAAAAGGATATTTATTTATTTTATTTCTATTTTAAACTTATTATACTACCTTTGCCTAGTTTTTTTCGTAGATTTAAAAATTTTGAAAATTATGGGTCATTACATTAACAATTAAAGAATTGTTGATAGTCATATAATCCGTTTTTTATTTAAAGTTCAGTTGTTTTTTCGAGAATAATATTACTTTTATATTTAACAATCTTTCTATCTTATGATAACAGATATTCTTAAAGGTTTACTCAAGTAGTATACAAGGCGGGGTACTGTGACCGAGGATGGCCTGTCTGTCCAAAGATTGGGCGTGTCCAACTTCTTCGGCGACGAAGTGACACAATCCTGAAAAATTCTTGAAAATGGCCGAAGAAGAAGTGGTCGACAATGACCAGAAAAGCCTTATTAGTGTACGGGTTCAAAAAGGCCTTTTATATTTGAAGTGTCTTTTTGGCACTCACACACATGCACCCCTATAATTATTACTAATTTGTTTCTTATAAAAAAAAAAAGCCCAAGCGCCCGCCTGGATTCGAACCGTCGACACCGAGATTTGTTTTTTGTCAAATTTTTAACTTCTAGACTACTACCGCCATGCAGTACGTCGTAATAAGTAAACAATTTAGATGATCTTGTTTATCTTTTAAACGAGCAATAATAGTAATAATACGCAGTTATACAGTACAACACATGTGGTAAAAAAAAATAGAATGTTTGTAGGGCTTCACGCCGCACCTCTGGTATAATTTCATGAGCCGAGCCTCGCCTCGCCGAATTCCGAGAATTGTTTTTCTGTTAATATTCGACGTAAGACTAGAGGTCAGGTTCGCAGATAAGAAAAGGTCGAGGATGTAGATAAGGAGATCCTTGTGTAGTATTGAGATGATCAATAATAATGTTGTTATAATAAATAATATTTGTTTCGAATAATAGCTTATACCAGATGATAAAAAACGTATAGCACTTAAAGTAATTAATATATATGTAAAATACAGAGGATTTAATAGCAGTCGATCACGAACCAGACTGGTGGTAATATATGCCTGTTCCAGTCAACAGAACGTGTCAAGAGTGTAAAGGGAACTCAATATCTCCAAACATCTGTGCATTTTGCCGCTGTGAAAAAATTCACAAAGAGGTTAACGGACAAAAGAGTATTAATAGATATACCGTTTTGTATTATTTAAAAGAAGAGTACGAAAGAAGGAGAAGGCTGCAAAATAATGAGTAAATTTGTTTTACTTTTCTATGGTATTCTTTTCAATTATTGTGTCCTAACTAATAGTCAACCAACGACGGCGACGACGACGACAAAGAAATATTATCCAGAAGAGCGCAGTTATAATTTTGTTTTAATTAATATTAGACGATATTATATTTTGAGAAATGTTGGTTTAAGAACATTTCAAGACACTGGTTATAATGTATGGTTTCACATACATTATGATTTAATAAAACCTGATGAAAATGTAAAGCCAAACGATAAAATATTTAATTTGGCTAATCAGCAAATAGGTCTAGTGCCTCACTTAAAAGACAGTGTATCAAACTTAACATATGTTCCTGTGAATATTAATGAACCTGCAGATATATATTGTAACTGGTATACTGCCAGATATTTTCGAAATAAAAATATTTATCTTGATTGTAAGCCTGTAGAACTAAAAGACATTTTTAGTGCAAATTCCACTGTTTACAGCACTGGTCAGACAGAATTAGGAGACATTTTTAGTGTAAATTCTACTGTTTACAGTACATGTCAAATTATATATTTATTATAATAAGACCCTGTACGTTACACAAAATGGATTTTGAAAGAATACAATTTTTATGTCAAATATGTAATTGTTTAGTTGAAAAAAATATTAATAAACACTTAAAACATAGAGTAAAGTTATTAAAATTTTGTGATACTTGTTTAGTGAATTATGTATTTGGTGTAAATAGTATTAGGTCTATGATTTTAATGTCAAAATAGAACAGTACAAAAATATTGAAATTAAAATGTAAAAAAACTACTATGGTTTATTTTATTTGTTTTTAGTTTTACTTAGTGGGTGTGATGTAAATTCACGTGATTTTTACTCACCAATAGAACAATAATTAAAAAAAAGTGGTAGAGTTTTATTTATAAAAGAAAGTAGATTGAACTAGGCGTCAATAGTGTCTCGAAACTCGAACTATGGCAGGAGAAAATTCAATTTTGTGTCTTGATATCCAGGGATTTAATTGTACCTCTGGATTTATTCCAAAAGAACTAGCTGTGTATGATGGAACACGTTGTTCAAATTTTCTTTTCAAACCACCATATAGCAAAAGCATGTTAAAAGGTCATGATTTAAAAACGATATCTTATCTCGAAAACTCATATCATGGTCTAATATGGGAGTCTGGTTTAGTAGACTTGAACGAAATAGCAAATGTCTTAGAACATGTGATGAAAAGATATCATGCCCCAAAAATATACGTCAAAGGAGATGAAAAGGTGAATTTTCTAAGAAAATTTATAAGTGCAGAAAAAATTTTTAAAATACCTCTGGAGAGTGAACCGAAGCTAAGCAAGTTTAAGAAAGTTCCCGAATGTCACTTTCACAAGGATCCATATGGCACTACTTGGCACTGTGCATTATCAAACGCCAAGTTGTTATATAATTATAAATATTGTTTTTCTGTTTGAAGATAAATAAATTATTTGTAGAAAACATGTAAATAATATATAATAAATAAAACGTACATGAAACAAAATTATTTTATTAAGTCACTCTACATTATTTTTATCTATCCAACTATTATGCTTATCACTGAAACCTAACCATTTTACAAATACTTTATTATTTTTACGTTTTAACACTTTTTCCACTAAATAAATGTCTGGATATTTAACTTTTTGCAATTGAAGTTCATAGAATCCTCCCTTGATGTCTTGTTTCTCTGCATCTTGAAGTAGGTATGTCACTGGATTTGTAAGTTGAACTTTTTTTACGCTAAAAATTTCTGTTGAACAATTTGGTTGGTATTGTTTATCAAACACTCCTCTAAATTTGGAAATTCTTACAAACGTCTTTATTTTTAATACTGATAACACTTTTAGTTTTTTTTATGAATTCAGGCAATTGCACATAAGTGGAAGACCCCACGCTTATTGGATTAAAAGAATTAATATTTACTTTCAAGTACCAAATTTCACACAAGGCCCAACCACTGTCTCTTTCTTGAAATTCTTCAAGTTGAACCAAAATCTTATCAGTAACGTGTATCTTATACCATTCAGTCAGATTCGTAGATGGTTCAATTAGTGAATTTTTCGTTGTAAAATGTTTGGCGGATTTTTCTAAATTTTGAGGTTTTATAAATAAACCTGAAAACACAACATTTACTTTAATCATAGAATTTTTAAGTTCAGTTTTAATCCTGTTTGAAAAAATACGAAAAGCACTATTTAAAAACTCTCTTGGTTCTTTCATCTTTAAATTGTTAATAATTCCCGTTTTTACCCTCCCATTAAAACAAGAATCCACATCTTCCCAAACTGATTTTCTTTTCAACAGACCCTTGTTATTTTTTAAAATGCAATTTAAAACGCAATAAAAAGTGTTTTAAAATTGACAAATTACTTTCCACTCTACTATAACTAGAAACACATGAACTATTTTTTAAACATTTTTTAATAATGGCAATTGATTTTTTTTAGATAACGAATATGTGTTTGGTAATCTTCTTTTGTTTTAAGTAATCTACTTACCATTTCAGTTTTCTGGACCGCTTCACTTGAAAATGAATCTAGGACTTTGTTACTGCTGGACGACATTTTGGTTTTTGTTTTCTTTTAGTGTAGTGGCAAGAAGGACTACAAAGACTGCAGTGTGAATAAGTTCGGTGTATACAAAACTCTTATCAATCATTCGAGTCATTTCTATTGACAACACACACACACGCAAAGTAGCATGGTATCATATCATGTATATGTAAAATTTTCCAGAAGATAAGTCACGTTGCACCAAAAACATGTTTTATCAAATATAGGTCACGTTGCATGACCTTTGCGTTTTTTATTTTCCGTTATCAAATGCAAGTCACGTTGCACGACGTACATTGCATTTTGCTTTTTCGTTATCGAATACAATTCACGTTGCAAAATATTAGGAAAATTTCTGTTTTTGCTAGTAATTATGATAAAAGATAAAGAAACATTTACTGTGGACGTGGTGTTATAATATGTAACGGAGCAAATTTTGTTGAAAATTTCCTTTGAAATTAATGAATACTTTTATCGTCGTCTACGTCAAAATTGCTAATTTTTTCAATGATAAATTTGTATTTATACTCATCCAGAGTTTGCGTTTGGTATCAGTTCTATGTCTATCCGTTTTTTGGAAACAGCCAAACGAAAATATTCAAGATGGCAACAGTACCCAGTACACTTGTTGTATTTTCTGAAGATAAAATAAACTTTCCTGTGCGTCACGTCTTGGTTGTTATGAAACAGCTTTTTCAGTAAGTATTTGTTAAAGTGTTAGTGAACGTACCATTTATTATAATAACAGCTCCTTTTATTACATTTTGTGCAAGAATTTATTTAGCTAGGTGCTGTAGCTTATTTTATATATTCCATAAATTTATATAGCACATGTTTTTTTAATTTTGAAAGCTTTTCAGTGAAGCAATATTTTTTATTTTTGCAAAAATACTGAATATATAAATATGATTCCTATGAGGTGTTATAAAACCTGTATTTAGAGAAGTTTTTTGTTTCCTTTCAGATATGGTGTTGATAGGATTCTCGAAAGGGATGATAAGGTGTATATACACCTTACTTATAGTCCCCGGAGAGAAACCTTGAAAAGAAAATTTGGAAATCTCCCCGTACGCTATCTACGGACAAAAATCAATAATGATGAGGAATTTAGGATACTCGAAAGAGTGGTAAAACGGTTCAGATTTAATCTTGTGGACGAGGATGTGGAAATGACTGTTAGTGAGCAGCAACGACGAACACTACCATCAACATCATCGTCGTCGTCGTCGTTGCCGTCGTCGTCGTCGTCGTCGAAACGGCAAAAGTTGACTGTGGAGGAGGTCTATTCCTCCAGCGAGGATGAAGAGCAACAACAACAACAACAACAACTAGAACAAACAAATGTAAATTCATTTTAGTAATTTTAGTGTTCTTTTTTCAGATTTAAATATAGTTAGAATAGTATATTTATTCTTTTATTACAGAAAAATCAACTAACTTTGATAGAAGGTTATAATTACCTAAGCTTAAAAAAGTGTTGGACTTCAAAATCATTACATGATGTGATTGTTGCTGAGGTTCTGGATGAGGTAAAAATCATTAACCTATTACTAAAATCTTGTCCGTGCAGATCCTTTGTAGCCGGTGGTTATCCTAGTTATTTAGTAGGTCGAACCAAAACTTACGCAGATATTGACATGTTTATTGAACTTAGTCCTGTATGTGAAGCGGTATGTTTATTGATTTTAAATATACTGATAGAGAAACTTAAGGAAAATGGTTATAGAAGTGTACAAAGTATAACAACTGTAAATAATTACTCAACAAAATTTTTCTTACGAGATGTTGTCGTCAAAAAAGGTTTTTTATTACAATTGATATTTTTGAAAGAAAACTCTAACCATTTAACTTTTGAAGAACTAATTATACATACGATAACTAATTTTGATTTAGATATATGTAAAACTGCTTTATTTAGGCAAAATAATTCGTTACATACAATTCAAATTAATCAAATGAAGAAAATTGAAAATTGTATTCCAAAAAATCTTAATCGTCGTGATAAATATATAGAAAGACGCCTTGAAAATGGATTGAATGTAGACACCTTAGCAATGATATGTCTGAAAAAAATAACATGTCTAAAAGTAGGATAACGATTTGAATAAATACAATTTACATAATATTTTAGTTTTTTATTTCAATCTTCATTACAATTTCTACATTTAAATGTATTCCAATGATATAAATTAAATACGTTTTCCAAGGTACAATTTAATGTGTTACTATCATGTTGCTGACAACGATATGACTTGAATATATTTTGTAATTCGGCCAAGGGTGGACATCCTCTTGTTTCCAAATCAATAACGGTGTAATTTGTTTTGAACAATAATCGGGTCAACCACTCCAATTTCTGATTTCCCTTTACTGCAATGATATTGTCGGTGTAGTCGTTATTCCAAGAGTCCACAGTGTCATATCCATTTTCTTCATTAATAAAATCTTTTATAAACTCAGTCAGATTTTCATATTCCAAATTTTCAAAAGCATCGTTTGACCATTCCAAGCCATGTACGTTGTTGGTTAACCATTTCATGTGATTTCTAATTTGGTCTTTGCAAAAGTCCAATTCAAAAGGAAGTTTAACTGAAGCATGTTTATAATTTTTATTTGAGGTATTAAGAATTGCAATTTCCTTGCACAAAAAAGTTGAGCTACCATATTGAAATCCTTGTATATCTATTACAAACATGACTCTTTACAAAACGTTCACTATACTGCTGCTGCTGCTGAGACTACTCCACCTTTTACCGCGAACAATCGATGACTGACGTGTTACTTTTGACACTTTGAAATTTAATATACTTTAACTGTACTGGTTAAAGGATTGTATTTGACTAAACGATCGTGCAGAATCAAACAGAATGCTGAGGTATTGTTTGTTATTGTTTTAGTTGTTTCGAATTCAATGCGAATATCAACAGCTCCACCTTTTAGGATGTCTTCACCTTGACGTGAACAGTCAACAACAATTAATGCTGCTTTAGTCTTGTATGTTGTTGGGTCATAACACGGATCACTCTGATTTTTATAATAATAGGATTTTTGAAATTGTTGATACATTTCATATGCAAGCGCATATTTATTGTTATCAAAGTCCAAATTTAGATTATCGTATGGAAACATATCAGAGTTCAAATACACCTTCAAATTTAATAAACTGCAATGCTGAAAATGACTCGCATTTTTCGCAATATTATTTTTCACACCAGTTTGAAAACCAATGATGATAAAACGAGGCTTCTCCAATTGATTTGATGATTTCACTGCCCATGTGTGGTTTTTGCTTTGCTGCAGTTGTGGGTATTCATGTAGTTCCCAACTTCTGAAAGCAATCGTTAATTCCCTGTTACTTTCAAATTGTTTAAGTAAACGTAATTTTTGAGTATCACTAACGGTAACATGAGGCATTTTCCACAATATCTTACTCAGTGTAACTTTATAGGTTTCCTTTTTGTCATTTTTTTGCATGATTCCCTCTGTATCAGAATTGCTTCTAATTAATATTAATTCTTGACGAATATTCATGATTATCTTATGAAAATCCTCCGTAAAACCCATCAACATTTTTAGCGGAATACAAACATTAAAACTACCGTTACCATCCAAAATTTTTGGATTGTCTTCACAATCCCATCCAGCATTCTGAAGTGCAAAATATTCAGCTTTCGAAAATGATACGTAACCTTTCATTGTTGTGGCTATGCCGGGATTTCGAACCCGATCGATAACCACTCCTCCTTGTTCATAGCGAATTTCATCAAACAAATGAACAATTCCGTTATTGATAAAAGTTACATTATCACTATAGGTATTATCGTTTTTAAGCAACTTTCCTTCAATGTATAAAAAGCTTTGACTCGGTAACGTGTATAAATCTTGTGTTTGTATTGGTATTCTAATTTCATCGTTATTGTTTAGAGTTGTTGAAGAATAAGGTTGATGTGTATGGTATTGATAATTTATGATTGAGTCATCATTTAGCACATTTTCTCCCACTTTTAACATGTTATAACTCATTGTCTTTGTGCCTATATCTACACTTGCAAACTAATATAATAAAAATTCTTTCCAAACTTGTAGTAATCCGTAATTTAAAACTACACCAAAATCTTTGTAATTTTCCAATTTTTAATTTTGATTTTTCTTCTTCTCGTCGTCCTGTAAACTGAATCCCAGTGAGAGTAGTACACGTTTGTTTTTAGATGTTAACTCCTTAAACGTTCTGGTGGAACTAATAGTTGTCTGTTCATCTAATTGGGTTTTATGACAATTTTCAAACGAGTCCTTTGGTATATTTAAAGAATTATGATTATACAGAAAAACCATTTTAAAGAATTCGCTTCAAATGTAACCTTATCGTTACTAGCTCGTTTCTGAAATTGACTAATTTCTTATCCTGATCAGTTATTTTAAGGATTATCTCATCGATATATCGTGTGCTGATTGGTAGATAAATAACATTCGATGGCTTCTCGACTATTTTGAAACCTGGTGGCACTGTTGGATAAAACAAATGGATAATATGAACTAAATCTCCGTTATTATAGGAATTTGTCACTAGATTACATTCTATACATATTGAATTCACTTTAAATATATTTACAGGATTATCGGAAATGTGTCTTTTATTGGGCTCGAGTTGCTTGCTACCGAATCCCAGTAAACTGCCAATTGAATTTTCTTTGCTGAAATCAATTTTACGGTTACATTTGATTTCACACTGTAAAGTGTTATGGTTCGCTTCCAAACGGAGTGTGATTGGATCCTTTTCTTTTGAATGAAATCTCAGATACGTCGTCAAATATTTTTGAATATCGCTAATTTCGTAGGATCCTTCAGGTATAACAACGTGCTCATCTCCACAATGAAAATTGTTATTGCTACTATCAATGTTAGGAATTGAGTTGTAACTTTCAAAATTTATTAAACCCAAAACATAATTTTCGTTTTCATTCAAAACAATGGGTGGATAAATTTTGGTTGAAAGTACAGACTCCGTTCCCGATAAGGTAAAAGTATAAGACATGTTTAACACCTTTTCGGATCAAAGTATTTACATTAAATAAAACAAAAACTATAGTTATATTGGTATTTATTCTAAATCTACAGAATGATACAAAAATTTCAGACATAAGTGACCACATATAAACGAGTCATAAGGTTGGTAACAACGATGATTATAAAATATGTTACAAATACCATTAGAGTTAAAATATTTACACACTTCCAGAGGAGGTTTTAAATTTCCAAAACTATCAAAATAATAAACATTATTTCTATGTTTCCAATAAGCAGTCCAATGAGTTCCCGGTCTAGAAAAATTGTCTAAATTGATAATACCAGATTCGTTTTGGTAAATTTTCTTCGGTAATCGATCCTTCATAAACACTCCTCGAAAATAGGGTATTTTGAGTAGTTTAGTATACTTTTCAATATCAAAGTTACTTAAGGCACGGTTAGGTAAGATTATCGGTATTTTTTTTTCCTGAGATGATTTCCTAAAAAAAGGCCTAAACCTGTTTTGTATGGTTTTAAAAAGAGACCTTTTCCCAATGCAATGGATTCCATCGTCTTGTTGTGGCGTTCGCTTTCTTGCAATTGTTGTTTGGCAGCACGAGCATCAGATACGGCCTTTGCGATGCCGGCAGCTCCTCCACTTAACGCACCTAATGCACTCAGTCCCGCAAAGATAGGGATCAAAGGAAGAAAACCTCCAGTTTTTGGAATTTTAATTATTCTTGGCCGTCTGATTTTTGTATTATTAACTGCTTTCATAGCTATCTTAACAGCATCGTAAATATTGGATGGTTTTTGATTTAAAATAGTACCTTTAATCTTTTTCATAACTGATTGAAAACTTTTTAATTTTGTACTGGTTCTTTTTTTCCCGCTAACTTTTGGTCTTTTTGCCTTTTTGCTTTTCTGCTTCCGAGGTTTACTTTTTTTAATTGCTGCCATGTTTACTACTTTCTGTTGGAAAAGTTTTTAATACACTAAACGTTGAAGTCAGATAAATGAAAAATATATACTATTTTTTAAGTTTTTTTTTTCAATGGGTCACTAGCAAATTCCTCATGAAAATTATCGTCGTCGTCATCATCGTTTAATTTCCGCTTATTGGATAAGTTTGCCGAATTTATTTCAAATTTTAATTTTTTCCTATCCATTATATTATCATCAGAGAGATCTATCTTTCGTTTGAGTGCCCTATTTTGATGTTGTTGTTGTTGTTGTTGCAAATCTTGTTCAATCTCGTTCTCTAAGTTCTTTCGTTTCCTATCATCATCATCATTCTCAATAAAATTAGAAGGGTATTTCATTTTTTCCTTTATTTTCTTCTCATGATAATTATCATATTTTTGTTGTTTAATTTTTGTTCCCTTTTTGACTTGTTTTCGATACACCTTTCCAGTTTGACCTTTTACTTTTTCGAGTTTGTTTAGCAAAATCTCCATCTTTTTCACATAATCACGCATAGCCTTCACACTGTGTTCCATTATTGTTTTAAGATACTTGTTACCATGGATTCTATTGTATGACTGATTTAAATTGGGGTTATTACTCAAACTTATATCCCCACTGCTAGTACCCATACCTAGCTTTATTTTAGTTTGCATTGCAGCTGAAATACCTGCAGCGGCTAATTTTTCTTTCCAGGATGCATTCGATGAATTTATTCTGCTTAAAGCGTATTTAAGTAAAATTTTATCTGCCGCATTACGATCTGATATGTTTTTATATTGTGAATAAGCAATATCATGATTTTTACATGCTTCATCTAACGGGTTAATTCCTTTATCACCACGTCGTAAACGTTTCTCTAATTTAGTTCCTGGACCACAATAGTTATACCCTGGAAGATGTAATTCAAATGGAAGTTTGTTTATCATTGAGTTTAACAAACCTTCCCCATTAATCGTTCGTTGTTGTTGTTGTCGATCAATCGAATAATACCTCATTTTAAAAGAAGTAAATAAAGACTGAATATAAACAACAGCGTATTATGGCGTTATAATTAGTTTTACATCGGATATTTAACATGGAGGAGAAAAAGAAGAAACATATCAAAATTGTGAAACAAAGAACATCTTTAACAGTAAATAATCATGATGTGAAAAAAAAACAAAAATATTAAACACAGTATATTATTACCATCTACTGTACGATGCATCATATCGGGACCTTCAAACTGTGGAAAAACCAATATCATGTTAAGCCTTCTTGAACATCCCAATGGATTGAAATTTGAAAATGTCTACGTCTATTCAAAGTCTCTGTATCAACCTAAATATATGTATTTAGAGAAATTATTAAAACCAATAAAAGGAATCGGTTACTATGCATTCGATAATAGTGAACAAATATTATCTCCATCTGACGCTAAAGCAAATTCAATTTTCATATTTGATGACGTCGCGTGTGATAAACAGGATGTTATCAGAGAATATTTTAGTATGGGACGTCACAATAATATAGACTGTTTTTACTTGTGTCAAACATATGCAAAAATACCCAAACATTTGATAAGAGACAATGCTAACGTCTTAATATTATTTAAACAGGATGACTTAAATTTACATCATGTATACTCTGATCATATTGGTACTGATATGTCATTTGACAACTTTAAAACCATATGTCTATATTTAAGGATAATAAAATTGATGAAGGTCGATATCGGTTATGTTTTGATAAATATATATATCTGTAGTATCACTTTTATAAATTATTACATAGTTGGTTGAAAGTTCATCATCATTATCATCATGGCTCCTGCTCGTACCACGAAAAATAAAAAGGAAAAAACTAAAGATCAATCAGTTAAGAAAAAAATAATTTCAAAGAGAAAAGATATAAAGAATAAACTAGATATCTTAAAACATGGACAAATAGCCCACGAGAATGTATTTCAGCCTATAACAAAACATTTGGAGGTGATTGAGAACAAATTGGATCGAAAGAAGCACACTCCTGAAAGTTTGATATCGGAACTTAAAAGAAGGGAACAATTTTCTGATGACGATAACTATGATGATGATGATGATAAAGATGACGAGGAGAAACTTTTTGGGGACCATAATAGTGAAGAGGAAAACGAGTCAGTGAAATCGGAACCTATACCCTCCACTTCTATCCCATTAGAGTTTAAGGATACTCCTACAGGAAACAAAATCACACATGCATATCAAACTGCACCAAAAATGAAAAGAAAATTATTTTCTTCCACAACAAAATCATCGTCGTCGTCGTCACGGAAACCATATAATCTTAGAAAATTAATAATAAAAAACGTGCAGGATGAAATCGAAGAAGAGGAAATTAGGAAACAAAGGGAATATGAAAAAGCACTAAATCAAACTATAAGAGAAAAATCATTTTCCGATTATTCTGATCAATATCATAGTTTACCTTTAAAGTACATCAAAAAGTTTGTAAAGGATCCAAATAGTAGTAATTCTGATGGAAAATTCCAAGTAAAGTTTGATAAGGATATCGAACGGTTTTCTATCGGTAACAAAACGATAGATTTCGATGGAGCTGATTTGATAATTGCAGGAAAAAAATATAAAGGCACTAATGGATTATATGGCTTGTTATTTAATCAGAATGTTCCCACCATCTATACAAATGATGACGCAAAAAACTATACTCACATATTATTTAAAACAAATGCTATCAAAAATGTAAAATCAAGTAAAAATAAGAAATTTAGAAAATTTATTGAACCAATAATAAATAAAACTGAGAGTAATTATACCAGTCCAACTGATGATGACGATGATGATGATGATGATGTTTTGAAACAGGGGGAGGGAATGTCTATGAAACTTTCAAACAATCCTATTGATTACGTTTTTTGGGATGATCCTAATGAATTGGTTGAGAGATTGGAGCTACTAGTTGCGTCTCAGGCTGCTGGTAATACAAATCACGTTAACGAGATTAATGCCATTATTGAAGAATTACGAGAAGCCAATATAATAGAATAAAAATATGTCTAAATTTGTAACCAAAGTAAAAAAAGATATTGTTGAAGAACTCCATAAACCATCAAGAGTAAATTTTAAAAGGAGGAAGGTTATTATCAAATCTCTATTGGACTTAATGCAAGCTGATTTGGTTGATATGAAAGAATACGTACAAGAAAACAAAGGATACAAATATATACTCGTCGTAATTAACTGTTTTTCTAAATACGTTTGGGCTTATCCGTTAAAAACAAAAACTGCCAAAGAGGTATCTAAAGCGATGGAAAATGTATTCAAAGAACAGACACCTATACATCTCTGTACAGACGCCGGTGGTGAATTTACTGGAAAAGAAATGATGATTTTAATGAAAAAGTATAACGTCAAACATTACGTGGTGTATAGTGAAAAAAAGGCTTCAATCTAAAGAGTTAATCACACTAAAAGGAATGATGTGGAAAGAATTTAGCATTCAAGGGTCCTACAAATGGTTTGACTTGATTAAAAATATTACAAATGTTTATAACAACAGAAAACATAGGACCACAGGTTTCAAACCTTCAGAAATAACAAAAAAGCATGAAAAACTTTTGTTGGAGACTGCCTATAGCAAAATAAAAATTGCTCCCAAACCAAAATTCGAGATAGGTGACCATGTAAGAATTTCCAAATTTAGAGGAGTGTTTGATAAACAATACCAACCAAATTGTTCAACAGAAATTTTTAGCGTAAAAAAAGTTCAACTTACAAATCCAGTGACATACCTACTTCAAGATGCAGAGAAACAAGACATCAAGGGAGGATTCTATGAACTTCAATTGCAAAAAGTTAAATATCCAGACATTTATTTAGTGGAAAAAGTGTTAAAACGTAAAAATAATAAAGTATTTGTAAAATGGTTAGGTTTCAGTGATAAGCATAATAGTTGGATAGATAAAAATAATGTAGAGTGACTTAATAAAATAATTTTGTTTCATGTACGTTTTATTTATTATATATTATTTACATGTTTTCTACAAATAATTTATTTATCTTCAAACAGAAAAACAATATTTATAATTATATAACAACTTGGCGTTTGATAATGCACAGTGCCAAGTAGTGCCATATGGATCCTTGTGAAAGTGACATTCGGGAACTTTCTTAAACTTGCTTAGCTTCGGTTCACTCTCCAGAGGTATTTTAAAAATTTTTTCTGCACTTATAAATTTTCTTAGAAAATTCACCTTTTCATCTCCTTTGACGTATATTTTTGGGGCATGATATCTTTTCATCACATGTTCTAAGACATTTGCTATTTCGTTCAAGTCTACTAAACCAGACTCCCATATTAGACCATGATATGAGTTTTCGAGATAAGATATCGTTTTTAAATCATGACCTTTTAACATGCTTTTGCTATATGGTGGTTTGAAAAGAAAATTTGAACAACGTGTTCCATCATACACAGCTAGTTCTTTTGGAATAAATCCAGAGGTACAATTAAATCCCTGGATATCAAGACACAAAATTGAATTTTCTCCTGCCATAGTTCGAGTTACGAGACACTATTGACGCCTAGTTCAATCTACTTTCTTTTATAAATAAAACTCTACCACTTTTTTTTAATTATTGTTCTATTGGTGAGTAAAAATCACGTGAATTTACATCACACCCACTAAGTAAAACTAAAAACAAATAAAATAAACCATAGTAGTTTTTTTACATTTTAATTTCAATATTTTTGTACTGTTCTATTTTGACATTAAAATCATAGACCTAATACTATTTACACCAAATACATAATTCACTAAACAAGTATCACAAAATTTTAATAACTTTACTCTATGTTTTAAGTGTTTATTAATATTTTTTTCAACTAAACAATTACATATTTGACATAAAAATTGTATTCTTTCAAAATCCATTTTGTGTAACGTACAGGGTCTTATTATAATAAATATATAATTTGACATGTACTGTAAACAGTAGAATTTACACTAAAAATGTCTCCTAATTCTGTCTGACCAGTGCTGTAAACAGTGGAATTTGCACTAAAAATGTCTTTTAGTTCTACAGGCTTACAATCAAGATAAATATTTTTATTTCGAAAATATCTGGCAGTATACCAGTTACAATATATATCTGCAGGTTCATTAATATTCACAGGAACATATGTTAAGTTTGATACACTGTCTTTTAAGTGAGGCACTAGACCTATTTGCTGATTAGCCAAATTAAATATTTTATCGTTTGGCTTTACATTTTCATCAGGTTTTATTAAATCATAATGTATGTGAAACCATACATTATAACCAGTGTCTTGAAATGTTCTTAAACCAACATTTCTCAAAATATAATATCGTCTATTATTAATTAAAACAAAATTATAACTGCGCTCTTCTGGATAATATTTCTTTGTCGTCGTCGTCGCCGTCGTTGGTTGACTATTAGTTAGGACACAATAATTGAAAAGAATACCATAGAAAAGTAAAACAAATTTACTCATTATTTTGCAGCCTTCTCCTTCTTTCGTACTCTTCTTTTAAATAATACAAAACGGTATATCTATTAATACTCTTTTGTCCGTTAACCTCTTTGTGAATTTTTTCACAGCGGCAAAATGCACAGATGTTTGGAGATATGGAGTTCCCTTTACACTCTTGACACGTTCTGTTGACTGGAACAGGCATATATTACCACCAGTCTGGTTCGTGATCGACTGCTATTAAATCCTCTGTATTTTACATATATATTAATTACTTTAAGTGCTATACGTTTTTTATCATCTGGTATAAGCTATTATTCGAAACAAATATTATTTATTATAACAACATTATTATTGATCATCTCAATACTACACAAGGATCTCCTTATCTACATCCTCGACCTTTTCTTATCTGCGAACCTGACCTCTAGTCTTACGTCGAATATTAACAGAAAAACAATTCTCGGAATTCGGCGAGGCGAGGCTCGGCTCATGAAATTATACCAGAGGTGCGGCGTGAAGCCCTACAAACATTCTATTTTTTTTTACCACATGTGTTGTACTGTATAACTGCGTATTATTACTATTATTGCTCGTTTAAAAGATAAACAAGATCATCTAAATTGTTTACTTATTACGACGTACTGCATGGCGGTAGTAGTCTAGAAGTTAAAAATTTGACAAAAAACAAATCTCGGTGTCGACGGTTCGAATCCAGGCGGGCGCGTGGGCTTTTTTTTTTTATAAGAAACAAATTAGTAATAATTATAGGGGTGCATGTGTGTGAGTGCCAAAAAGACACTTCAAATATAAAAGGCCTTTTTGAACCCGTACACTAATAAGGCCCTTCTGGTCAACAGCCTCTGGTCATTGTCGACCACTTCTTCTTCGGCCATTTTCAGGAATTTTTCAGGATTGTGTCACTTCGTCGCCGAAGAAGTTGGACACGCCCAATCTTTGGACAGACAGGCCATCCTCGGTCACAGTACCCCGCCTTGTATACTACTTACTCAAACCAACATGGGACCGGACCGCGGAAGCGCTAGCGTTGCGGGAATGAAAAGTTGCTTTGAATTTACTGAGCTACATGTTTATGTATAATTATTTTTTATCTTCATCACAAGAGCTGGAACGAAAAATTGCTGTGAATTTACTGAGCTACATGCTCATGTATAACTATTATTCATCTTCATCACAAGAGGTATTTTTTTTGCTATTAACAGATTTAATTCTCGCACTGCAATCCCTCCCGTTACAGCTGTCCTGAGTTGGTTTAAGCAAAGCTTAAATTATAGTGGTATCTTAAGACGCATAGCGTAGTAATTGCACAGTAAGACGTTGCATGAGATGTCAAATGTGTTTCTACCTTACAGCTGAATTTTTACTAATATGCTCTTTCGGGTAGTGAGGTCAGATACTGGTTTAATATTGATATGACATATTTGTCATATATTGAAGCGAATGACTTTGTCCAGATATTTCTAGTTTTTGAGAACTAATCATAAAATTATTTTATACTTGCAATGTTTTCAATATAATATCATTTTTGATTACGAACATCCCTATTGAAACATTCAAAATTTTTGTAGTAAACAATATTATTCTTCTCTTTATTTGATATAGGGTTAGGTAGTTACACCAATAAAGAAATATTTAGGGAGTTATTTGCCTTAATCATTTCATCAGAAAAAAATATTTTTACTAAAATTTACATTCGTTTCTTAACTGTATCTTCCATATAACAAAAAATAAAACCAAACGTCTAGAAAATGTTTGATCAATTTTATTTATAGAAAGTACAACAAATCTAGTAAAGAAATATAAAAATTCAAGAGTTTAAGAAGTAGGTAGTAAACTAAATAACAAATATATTGAAAACATTAATAATTAGGTACCTATAGTTTAAAATGATAGAAAATATTTATTTAAAAACACTTAATCTTCTAATACGAACATCTATGGGACAATGAATAAACCTGGAAAAAAAGGTATGGGAATATTAAATTCGAGCTGATCTAATCAGCTAGATGGTACCCGCTACCATATCCCGTGAGCTTGGGTGTCTTTGGTTTGTTTTGACGAGTCCAATACATTACCAGTAATATATTAAAGATGACTTAAGACTACACAGAAAAAATAAAATATAGTTAAAAAAAACTAGAAATCACGCTTCTATCAGTAACGCACTAACAAGTATAAAACAGTGGCAACTATTCGGAGGAAGCCGGGGAAGTGCCTCTTCCCAAAAAAAAAACCAGACAAATTATTTTTTACCAAATTAAAAATCAATACAAAATACTAATTTTCAATATTAAATCTTTCCGATATTAAATCTAATTCATTTCATTAAAAATTATCAATAAGTGCAATGTTAAATTTAATATATTCCTAGTAATGCCGCTGGCCGTCAGAAACCTAGAGGCAAACACAAAACGAAATGATATACGTATATGAGCGTATTAAGCAAACCCGTATGTGCGCCCACCGCACCGGCAGCAAACTCGTTTGTGTCTATCCACCAACAGAAGAGCCACGTGCGAGCTCGGTAAAAATCTTCCACGGAGAAACAAAAACAATGCTTGAAAATAATGCGTTGCTATGGCAACGAGAGTATCGCATTTACGAACACCTCTCAGTATTTCATCGGCGGTCTTTTATTTTATTCTTTGGAGGAGTGGCGAGTGTGTGTGGTTGAAAATGAATTCATTTGGGCCCGTTAGTGACATTGTTTGTAGTTTCTTAGAAACTCCATTTTTCCGTTGGAAAGCAGATGACAAAAAGGACCTTTTAATTACGGGTCGACAAACAAGAACGCTAACAATTACTGCTAAAAAAGACATTACAAATTCAGGTAAATCCTACAATATATATTTCAAAAATTCTTGGTTTTTTGAATTTAAGTGGCTGTATAGCAGTGGATATTTGCAAAATATGTTTTGCATGCGGTGTCCATTTTAGATCTTGTCTGTCCTACTTTTCTCAAACTAACACTACCCTTATTTTTTTACTCACAAACCGCCACTGGTATAAAATAATGTAATTTACTTAAATTATTTTGTTAGGATATATGCATTCTACTCATGACAATTGAATGACTATGTCAAAAAGCGAGGCACTCATTTTGTTTACGTTTCTTTGATAAGCATGTACTTTTAAATAATTTCGACAAAACCTTCCACCCTTTTTTGCATAGTCATTGAATTGTCAAAGGTAGAATGCCTAGATTTTCATAAAATATTTCAAGTGAATTATGTTAGTTTGTAATTTAGTGCGTTACTGACAAAAGCGTGTTTTCTAGTTTTCTTTTTAACTATATTTATTTATTAATACATTTTTTGCAATTTTTTTCTTTAATGTTGCATTCAAAGTATTTTTATATTCTTGTATCCTTTTTTTAAGCACTATTCTTTTCACTTAGTCGATGCTATTGGAAAAGGAATCAGGTTCTTCTTCATGTTAGTATTATTTACCTCAGTCAGTTTTGCGCGGTATAGATGTGTTTATCATTAGCCCTTTAATTTTACATTAAAAACTTTATTGATTTTGGCATTACTAGAAATCTTACCGCTATTACTATCTGCACCAAATGCCACAGCAAAGTTTCGTTTATTGCATTTATTCTTGCTAATATTTTGTAGAATTTGCCATTTTGTTGTAATTCATTAATTGTCGCTTCTCTAAGAAAGTACTAGTAATTTTAATAACGTCAATTACTGCTTGAGTTTATTTAAATTTTTCAAAAAGCCCATAACTGAAAACAAACAGGATTTCTAGACATAAAATAAAATTCAGGTAATAAAGAGGAAAAAATTGCTAAATTTCCTTTATCCAGAACTTGCCTTGATACGAATCTTTACCTTTATTAGGAATAGTGAAGTGTGACCCAATTTAGTTCAATACATAGTCATTTATTAACACACATATACTATCTTTTGAAATATATTAATTAGGCGCCATTTTGTTCCATCATATTGGATTCCAACAATTGGATTTACAGTTTCTACTTATTCCACACTTGATTTTTGGGCATAATTTAAAATAAAATCAATAAGTAGTTTTTACATTGACACACACCGCCATTTTGATACGTCATGTTGAATTCGTACCAGTATATCCCCATATCACATTTCATTTTTCGGCAAAATTTAAAGTCAACTAAATACATTTTTTTTACGTTTTGTTTTAACTATTGTTCCACCATCTTGAATTCGTATCACAAATTTACTAGTTTATCTCTGTATCATACTAATGATTAGTCTTTTTCAGGCTAATCTTTTAAATATTTTATAAGGATACTGTTTTGTTTTGCCACCTTATATTCATACCAAAATGTCACCAGTTCATTCTTATGTTACTCTTGATTTTTGTGCAAAATTTGAGGTTAATTGCATAATTAGTTTTATAGTTATAATTGTTTTAACGTTTCACTGGGCCGCCATCTCTTTCCGGCAAATTCGATTTTTATCAAAATATTAGCCGTAGTTCAATGTGATTTCCACATAATACTTGATTTTTGTTCAAAATTACTTATATTTCATAGTTTGAAAATAAACTGATAAAATACTTCTATTCAAAATTTGGTTTATACATGTATAACGTAAAATTATAAATTGACTAATATGGACGGTACCTAATAGCGATGTCCGATTTGACGTCAGGAACGCCGCGCCATAAGGTTAGATTATTTGACAGGATCAATGGTTATGATACTGGTGGGTTTAAATATTCACAAGTTCTAAGGAATTGCTTATCAGTGGTAAGATAGGTTAGAGCGATGGACTAGTGAACCAGAAGTGCGGGTTCGATCCTACTAGTTTTTGCTGTTGATTATAAATATTTTTGAAGATAAAGGTTTTCAACAGATTTTTGGGCAGGGTTTTCTAAATAAAATGCTTAATATTTCAGAAAACGTGCGTTTAGGTTCTATTACTTGTGACTGTTCTTAAAATAAGACTGCCTTTTTGGTTTGTCTAGGTATCGTACCGGAAGTTATGGATGTATGTTAAAAAAAGTTGAAATAATTTTGAACAAAGGGTCTGGAAAACCAATCAATTTAGAATATATTTGGAACATTTTGTCTGAATATCAATATTACTATCCTTCCTTATTTTATTTAACTTACTCTTAACACAATTTTTAAAAAAGTTAACTAAAACGGGCTTATTGTAACAACTACTTTTTGGCTTAAAAAGTAAATATTTTATAGGTATATTTCTCTATTTTGCCAACAAGCAGTTTCAAAGAATTCCAAACATTATATCATTACACTCTAAACACGTTCGTGTTTTACATGTTACCGTCTAACTGTCAATGGCTTTTTTATCTGAGATTTCCAGATGGTAAAATATTTTGATACAATGCCGAGCAGAGTCATTTATCATTTTCTCGCTGTTTACTCTGGCATGTGTACCTGTGTTGCAATTTATTTCTTCTTTTAACGTAATGATACTCATTCTGTGAATCACAAGAATAGTCTGCTTGCCTTTGGACATTGTTGCAACAACCACGTGCCAAGTATCAAAGAAATAAATTCGTTTACTTCTCTGATTTATTTGCTGTTGTGTTTCTTTTAACTCTAAAGTAAATATAAAAAAATAGCAAAATTCTAAAATTGAGTGTTTGGGTAGTTATTTCCAGTTTATTAAGCGTTAATACGTATACGGAACGCAACATTTTTGTCCACACACACACACACACACATATATATATATATATATATATATATATATATATATATATATATATTCTATACCTAAATTCAATGGTTACAGAGAAAATCGCAATTTAACAGATAATCTTAATTATTCCTTGGATATTGTGATGCTGCATACTCAAAAAAATACTATTGGAGGCCATGGAATGGATAATATAACTATTTGTTTTAAATTGGGCTGTTTTTCAATTCATGTGTGTTTTTAGTGGTTGTTGTTTGAAACCATTTAAATTTAAAATAATTTAAATAAAACCCTTTCCTTGTATCGGTGTTTACGTGTTCTATTTTAAAAAATGGCTCAATATTCAAGTCA
This sequence comes from Kuschelorhynchus macadamiae, assembly GCA_030620095.1. Lineage (NCBI taxonomy): Eukaryota > Metazoa > Arthropoda > Insecta > Coleoptera > Curculionidae > Kuschelorhynchus > Kuschelorhynchus macadamiae. Next base: position 885,789 of record JAUTXW010000258.1, on the reverse strand, counting down.
CGAGCGACTAAATTTGTATAATTGTTACATTGAAAATAATAAATGTTCAGCACTTGCATTAAGAGAGTGTGTCCGAATATTTCCCATGGCAAGAAAATTTTGGAGGAAATTTGCAGTGATTTATCAACTCATATAGTTTTGAATTGTGTTGCATGTTAATGATGGAACTGCATTTTGAGAGAGGGATTTTAAATCCTTTCGACAGATGAGGTGATATTTTCCACTGCGGTAATGCGTAACAAAAAATATTCACTACTATTCTGAGACAAATAAAAATTTGGGAATGCAATTTAAAAGGCAGGATATCAAAGTGTTAAAGTGTGGTCTGGTATTATACACGACCGCATAATAGGACCCGTGTTTTTGACCACTATTTGAATAGACAACCATTTTGAAACCGTCTAAGAAATCAAATTATCGAGAAACTCAATTATCTTCCGGAACATAATCGCGTGGACTTGGTATATCGGTATATCAACAAGATAATGCTTCATACCACTGTGGAGAAGATATGAGCATTTTTAAACGAGCAATTTAACACACACAGTGACAGTGTGTGGAAAATCAATTATATAGTCATTTGTTTTAAATTTTTCCTGTTTTTCTATTTCCATGTAATCTGTTGTTATGTTTTCTGTTGTTTTCAAAAAATCACACATAATCCTAATTAACTCGGATACGCAGAATCGACTATAGTCTATATCGGTATTTTGATACAGGGTGTCCCATTTAAAATTTTATACTCGATGTCGTTTCAGCAAAATTGGGACACCCTGTGTACATGAAAATATTTTTTAAAAGAACTTCTAATTTAAAGAAACTCTTATATGAAACTTTTTTTCGTATCTATTGCGGATTTCCAGATAGTATAGTGGCAACTTTTATGTGGAACACGGTGTACCATTTTAAAATATATTTTTAATTTCACCTTAGATATATCTAAACATTTTACTAGGGTACAAACCTTGAAATAAGCAGCCAAATAATCATCCTCTAATAGTAACATATTTGGTACAAAAGAGTTTTTGTGTCTCTATATAAAATCCAATGTTTTTTTATGTTATTAGTATAGATTTTATTTAAGTGTGGAATAGTGATTGGTAAATATTAGAACTTAAAGTGTGGCTTTATCAAATTTATTTATATGTGGATTTAATTGTTGATTTCAGTTATGTCGTTCATGGAGTTATTCTCTTTAATCTTTATTCTTCTAATCATATCTAAAATTAATAATTGACTTTAATTTGCATTTTCTATAAGTATTTTGGTGTTTCCATAGTGAATGTTATGTTTTTCAGTTTTTGTATTGTTTAACGCGAACGAAGTAGTCTCAGGAACCGATTCAGCCGTTCCGCAGTTATTGGGCATTTTCTTTTTGCTACGGTGATATTTTGATAGAATCAACATTTTTTCAGTGATTTCTACTTAATAATTATTTTTTATATTAAACATTAAGCAAAACTATTTTAGTAGTGCAAAAGTTTTTAGAAGGTCAAAATAAAAAACAATTTTTTAATTAGTTATAAGTATTTTATACAATTATAATTCACCTACTTATAAAATATAGTCAAACATTAAGTTATTATTAATAAAAATAAAAATAGCACGTAAATCGTAATATTAAAACCAAAAGTTATCGCTGTTTTTGACAGCTGAGTATTGACAAAAAGTAATTGAAGTACAAGTACGAAATACTTACGAAATTAACATCACGAATCAAGTAACAAGTACTTTCAAATTTCAAAAGCATATAAAGTATCAACAAACTGGTAATTGAACTTTATTTTTGTCAAGTGAAGTAACTCAAGTATTCGCAGCTAGTAATTGGTACCAATTGCTAGCTGCGATAAGATGTATGTAGGTTGCCTTATCCTTATCTGAAAAAATTCTCGTGCTTCGGGAAAAAAAACTAAATCAAAACAAATCTAGCCCTGATGAAGACAGGGAGAGTGTCGAAACATCGGAAATCAATTTAAAATAATAAACAACCTTTCGCCCAAACAAGCTATTGTATTATTTTAAGAGTTAGATACGTAGTGGACGTGAAACGAACAAAACAGTTAAAAGTATTTTGCAGATATTTGCGAATTTTTGGACAAATGTCGAATTAAGTTTGTATTTCCAAAATGTCTATCCTGACGTCGCATCAGCAAGGAAAACCTTGAAAAAGTTTGAATATCAATTTTTTTTATAAATGAACATTTCTGCTTTCTTTTATCAAACTCGATTTTAGGGTAGAGCGGGGCAGTTTCGGACGCATCCGGAAGTACCCCACTGCAGGGGCGGACAGGCATGGGGTACTTGCGGACAAATAAAGTTAGTACTGTTATTTGCTGAATTACGTGATATTTGCAGTAGCGAATCAAAGGTATTAACAACTAAACTTTCTTTCAATAACATAAAACAATGTAGGTCTCAAAATGTGAAATTTTATTCAACGTTATAATTATAAAAACTAACATTAAATTTTAAAAAAGAGGACAGACGTGCTGTGCCTGATGCAGAGATAGGTGCAGGAAGTTTGCAAACAATGTCGCTTCTGTGAACGGAAGAAATATCGTGAATTTCAGGAAAATGAAACCCGGTCTCGGACTTCCTCAAAAATTTTACTGAATATTCCACTCATGTACAAATTTTCTCGTAAGACTGGTGGTGTTTTCGAAAAATTATAGCGGAAATACCACGTCGTCTAGGAAACATGGTGTTTCCACTTACCTGGTTAGGTGTGGTTACATACCTAACCAAAAAATGAAATCTTGACAATATGAAACCTGCTTTTGAGAGACGCTAGAGTCCCTAGAAACTGATTTTTTTTAAGCATCTTTCAAACATTTTTGAAAAGTTGTCAATATAAATAATCGCTTTGGGCTAGTTCAAGAAGAGGAAATTGATGAAAATATAATTGGAAGCGGATTTGTTACAAAATTAAAATTTCTGAACTTGAAATAGGTAAGTATTTAACATTCAGTTAATAAAGCTTAGTTTCCTTGTATGTGATTCATGGAATATTCCTCCTAAATACCATTCGTGCTTAAAAATTAACCAGATAATTTTTAAGCACTCGTGGTATTATCCCCGCTCCATGACTTCGCCGACATAGTGGACGACTTTCCTTTTTGTAGGAAATCTTACTAATAAATAATCGTTACAGGAAATGGTTTCGTCATCCAAAAGTGCAGTTAATTCGTCAGCATCCTCTGAATCGATATCCATGCCCAAATTTTCCATATCAGAATCCGAATAGTAATTTGAAAATTTTCCTTTTTTACTTGCCAACTCTACTTCTGACTCTGATGATGTAGTGTCAGAGGCTCGTTTACACTTCTTTGTTTTTTTCTGTTTGGCTTTCCCTATTTTCATTTTAATTTGCTATGAATTTCCAGGATTGGTCAACATATAATCATTAAAGGAAACTTTACAATGCTGCTTGAATGGACCGTAGATTCCTTTGTCGAGAGGCTGCATTCGGTGGGTGCAATGAGGTGGAAAAGATAGTAACACAATTCCGTTTTCTCGGGCATAACGAATTGCTGCAACTGACACATGACTTTCGTGATTGTCTATTATTAATAGGATCGGATTTGTAGGACCACTACTTGTACATTTCTTAATGTGTTCTAACAAATTCACGAACATTTCCGCTGTCATCCAGCCCGTTTTGGTTGCGTATCCAACAGCGCCAGGTACAGCACCAAACAAAAAATGGTCCTTGATTCGAACACGAGGATATAAATATACGGGCGAAAGGAAGTCACCTGCCGCCGAAATGATACCACAAAATGTAACGAGGGTGCCTCTCTCAGTCGAAACACATTGGCCTACTGTTCTTTTGCCAGTTTCTGCTATTACCCTCGGTAATACGGTGCTTATACCGGTTTCATCCGTATTCCAAATACGGTTCGGTTGAAATGTATATTTACCCTGCACCTCTGCATAGTTTTTGAAAAAGAGCTCCACATTTGATATATTGAAGACCGAGGCTCTGGCTACACTAGTGTTCTCAGGTTTGCGATATGAGAGTCGAGGGTGACGTTTCATGAATAGCCCCATCCATTCCTTTCCCGCCATTTTGTTTTCCACCTATTTTTTCTCTAGTCGAACAGCATATTCGTAGGCCAGTTTGCGAGCAGTTTTATATGTTAAACCATACATCATACTAGACGAATTTTTCAAGTATAACTCCAACTCAGCTTCTTCTTGAATGGAAAATACTAGTCTAGTTGCACATTTTTCTGAATATAGCCGTGTCTCCGCTTCGGTGCATTCAGTGCCAGAATCTCCCGTCTCTTCTCGTTTTTTAGCTTTAGATACCCAATCAAACAGAGTGGACTTTTTTATGCCAAAGTTATGCGTTATTCATTGTTTCTTCAGCTACTTCTGCATATTTGTTTTTCTTAACGTAATTTCTTACCATCCTAAAAACAGAACAATTCTCTGTATAACAAACCAAGAGTGCGAAATTATAGATATATGGGGCAGATTCGGACAATCCGAATCTGCCCCATTCTCAATGTCCGAATCTGCCCCGCATGTACATATTGAGTTTTATCAAAAACTACAAAAATTTCTACCAAAGCAAGGTTATGTGTATATAATCAAAAGAGTCGCATACAGCTCGAAATTGAAATCTAATCTTTATAGCAAATGATGTACAAGCTTACGAATGGATTGTGAAATACTTACTTTGTGGTGTCAAATTAAAACAATCACAAAAAATTTTAAAATTTGCTTAGCTTCTTCAACGAACATTGCCGGCAAAATAACACTACTAACTGAAACTATTCTGAAGATGGCACTTCAGTGTATCATCTAAAAGGCGGTAAATTTGAAATGTCCGGAGGTGCCTCGCGTCCGAACCTACCTCGCCCTACCCTACTCAATTTCTTGATCTAGGGCCAAAAAATGTAAAACTATGTTTTATAGCAAAAATAAGGAACTTATGACCTTTTTAATAGTTTTTGAATTAGCTGGTACCGATACGCATGTACGGTGGCTTGAAACCAAGGGCGGAATGTGAAATAATTTCTTATATTTGAGACACTTTGTATACTACATAAGCATAGGTTTATAATTTTAGAATCGTCTCAGCGAACTCTTCAATTTGTTGCCTATCACAATGAATTATAAAATTTTATTTTTTTATGTTGAACATAATGGCGTACTATTTCCGTCATTATGTTTTTTATAAACAAACCTAGCCGAAAACCTCGTTCACTATATTAGTTTCTAATTAATTGAATGTACTTTTGACATTTGAAAGTAATCTTGAAAACTTATTATGTTGGCGGAACAGTTAGTATCCCTAATAAAATATCCCCCTGCGGGCAACAAGGGCAACTGTAAATACATCGCCTCCAACGACATGGAAATAACATAAACCCAGTTGTTTACATTTTGGAGGAATCCAACATTAACCTTGGTTTGCCAAACCGTTACTGTGGCCAGATTATAACGAATATCATCCTTTATACTATTACCTAAATAAACAAGGAATTCCAGAAATTCTCAGTATAAATTTCCATATAGAATATTTTAAAACTGATAATTAAATAGCTTATTATAAATAACCCAAACCGAATCTGTTTTAAATGTAATTTAAATCTTCTGTTATTATTATTACTTATTTCAAGAAATAAAGCCCAGAATAATCGGCAACGTCGGAATTCTACCTTTTTCTAGTATACTACAGATTTCTTTCGGGATCATTCGGAAGACGTCGAAGACGGTCGTAGTCATTCATGATTTCGACCTATTTGATGCGCGTTGTTGTAATTGTTCTAGTTGGTGAAATAAGTGTTTTTCAGAAATCCAAGTGTTTTGTGTGGCTATTTTCAAGAATCTGTTTAAAAAACTTTAAGAAAATGGTGCGAACTTGCTTTATTTGCAGAAAAAGAAACGATTTAAACCCAGAAGTTTGTTTTTGAAGGTAAGTAAGGTTATGTCATACCAGTGCTGTAGTTGAAAGGTAAAATCACGGTCTAATACCGTTCTTATATTTGCAAATGAAGTATTGTTTTTGTATTGCACATTTCCGTTGGGCTTAAATTAATTTTTTATAACTTCAACTTATCTATAAAGTCGAAGACATTGATGATAAACGGAGTACAGCGTTTTGCTAATTAATATATTTGTGAAAAGTCTGAAATATTCCTCTAAAATTTATCAAACCACCTTTTTTGAGAGGTTAATAAACAACATAAATATACTATTTGTTAAAGCATAGGTACTAAATTTTAATTGAGTAAGCTGTAAGACCCTCTATTTTATGTTGTCATTAATTACTCCAGGATGGCTTGCATTTTGGATGAAATTTTCAAGGAATATTTAGGGTAGTGTCGGAGTTCTCATATAGCAAGCATATACAAAAATGAAAATAGCGCAATAGCGTAACTTTTCAATTTTTCATTTACTATAGATTTTCTTTAATGAATTTGAAATGCTTTAATGTATTGCCTAAAAATTTGGTTTTTAAAAATAAATAATCAAAAAAGTAAATAAATACCATCCTGAGGTACATTATCCCAACTAGGGAGAGTCTGTTTTTATCAGGGGATTTCGGTAATATAAATAATAATGTAATATATTATAATGAATGTTAAAAATATTAAACATCTTGGCACAAAATATTTATATTGTCAGTAAGTGAAATGTATAGCGTGGAAGGTGGATGGTGGGGAAAAAAGGGGGTAAATTGAGGGATAAATACTGTAAAGATGTTGTTTTTCATAATATGGTTTTTATGGTTTTTAAGGACACGAAGTTCAATTTTGTATTCATATTAATATTGGGCCATGTTTATTGCTGATTTTCTGTAAATATGAATTGATCCAATACACGTAAAGGTGGTGCATTTTTATATAATATTACTTGCCGCAAGCCTGGCAAACTTGTAAAAGTAGTGGACCCAAATTTTTACCTAACTTCGCGTAAATGGAACTAAAATGGGTTGGAAAAAGGGTGAAATCAAAATGTTTTGAAAAATAAACCCGATTTCAAAAAATAGGTTGCATTAAAAAGTGATAATTTATATTTTATTACATATTTCCTATGAAGTCGGTGATAAGCTGATAAAGAAAGGTATTAAATAAGCATTATACTCTTAGTATAGACATCAAAAACACAAAATGGGTCCATGTAACAAAATAGTTTTATCTTCATCTTTAGTAACAATAGTAATAAGAACTCATTCTGTTATTGGTTGTATTTTGTCATGGAAATGCTTGTTCTTTAATGACTAAGCTTATTGCTAATAATAAATATTGCCACATGAACTATTACATAAATATGTTTTTTGCAGGCACGTAGCCAGGATTTCAGTTCTAGGGGGATCCAACCCTGTCAAAACCAATTCAATGACAAAAAAATTATAAAGAAGAATTCTTTTTTATTTCACTTGTTGCTAGTCTCCCTGCAAGTGCAACAAAATATGAAAAAAAGTTGCAAAAAACTAGTGATTTGCCAATATCTATTAAAACATTGCAGGTAGATCAATTATGAAAATGTAAAAAATTATAGTTATATCTTGAACAAATAGGACGTTGGCGACTTTTGCTTAATATTTTTAGGTTTTATATATTTAATAGTATTTTAATAAATAAGTGCTTAGTCACTTTGTTAATATCGAGGTTAATGTGCTGTTATCTTCCATAGAGGGTCTGGAACCATATTGCTACATTAAAAATCTGGATTTCTTTAATCATAAATGTATTCATCTTTCTTTTTAGTACTTTCTCGAAATTCCTAAACTACTTTTAATGAGCGTTTGCTTAAAAGTTTTTCTTTTTTTGAGAATTCTAAATATTCCTCACTGTCAAAATCGAATATTTTTTGGAGATAATTTTTTTCAATCCCCAAAGGTAAATTCAATAATTTTCTTATTCCTTAAATCGTGTTTTGTATACGTAAAGATAAGAACTTCAAAATTGTGTAAATATGGATCACGAAGAGAAATTTTCAGCAGCTACCATATGTTCTAAGTTTAATAATAATAATTTTTGTTAAGATTATCATAAATTTGGTCTCGGCACGCATTCGCAATTTTGCTTATGACAGGAGATTTTTGTGGAAGAAAAATTAAATTTATTTTCCTATCGATTTATGTTAGAAACTGTCGTACTTACGAAAAAATCATTAGGTGCGTCTTTGTTTAGGGTAGCCTTTCTTAATTTTTTACATTTACATATTTGCGAAACTTCTTTGCAATCGCAGAATGTCTAACAGTGTAAACTTGGACTTAGAAAAGCAAGAAAGCAGAACCAATATGGAACTGCTAATCAGCAGTTATTGGAATTCTACTTTCTTACTACTACTTACCCCCCCTAGACTACGTGCTCTGGCTGGTCTTTTGCCATATATAATTATTGATACAATTATATTAAATCAGCTTCTTGCTAACCTAAAGTTTTATATATATATATATATATATATATATATATATATATATATATATATATATATATATATATATCTCTAAATTTCCGATTTTGAAAATTGTCACTGAATCATTTAAATATGTAATAGACGAGTTTAATTATTATATAAATAATGAAATATTAAATTAATATGCTGTTACTTTTGTTTTGTCGATAATAATAGTTGTTTGTTATTATATCAAACCGTTTATAAATAAATTATACCAAACTTTTAAACTTTGTTTTATTTTTATAAACCAGGGTGAAAATTTATAAAGTGCAGCACCACTTTCAACCTTGTTATTTAAATTTTTATAAAAAAAAATTAAGTTTCAAATAAGGTGTAAAATATTATACAGGGTGCTTCAGAATCACCAAAAAGTTTCGATGTTTTTATTTTTAAACATCTTGCATTTTAATGTATTTATTTACTTTTTTATTATTGATTTCTTGATAAAAGTTTGTGGTTCAAAAAAAATTTTTTTGATAGTAATAAACTTTAGATCAGGATGTTCAAAAAAGAGGATTTAACTAACAATTTCAAAAAAATAAAGTTTTTCTGACGGTAGTTTTAAAGGCCATAAAAAATCGTATATATAAACTGAGTAAAATTTTTTATATTATAGTTACGGAGATATTTAAGATCAAACAGCAAAAAAACATTTTTCTATTTAAATCTTTCCTTAGCTGTTACTAATATGACATAACTAATACTAAACCTTTATTTACGATTTTTTACGGCCGCGGCAGTCACAAAAATTTTAATTTTTGAAATACACTTTTTCGTATTTTTTGAATGCCCTGTATATCTGACTTAAAGTTGAATATTGTGAAAACTATTTTTTCGATAAACACACAAGTTTTATCAAGAAGAAAATTTTTCGAGAAATTGATAATAAAAAAGTTTCCCACATAATATCTAAATTAATTGTTTTTAAGTTATTATTAAAACTCTCACTTTTGCAATGTGAAGTCGTTCCTGTTCATCTTAGAACAAAAAAACTGTCGTATCCACCATACTAATATTTGGGCTCAAAAAAAAAGATTCAGAAATTTTAGAGTATTTTAAATACTTTTAGAGGATTTGAAATACTTTATCGTTACTTTTGTTAGTACTTCAATTAGCAAAAGGGAAAGAAAAAGATCAAAAAACCATTTAAAGAAAGAAAATCAGTGCATGTGTGTTGTTGTAGGCGATGTACTATGTGTTATATTTTATGCGTTTTATGGATATGAATTTTAATGACACCAACTTCCTAATTTAAATAAACCTTGATACAGATGAAAATAAACTTCGAAACGGCGGCAATTTTGTAATAAAAGAAGTTTTATTTTTGTCTTACACCCACTACACCCTCTCTGTGGCTTTCCCTTTTACCAGGGAAGTAAACCAACACAGTTTTTCAAACATTTTGATTTTTTATGTACACCTAGCTAACAGCACTTGCGGGACAGAGATGAGTATTTTGGTGAATGATTTATGAATATCAGTCCAGATGTTTAAAATATAGAGCGTAACAAACAAACAAACAAACATACATACACTTTACACATTATCATTTTACTATTATTTGTATGCTCAATCTGGTAAAAAATCGTGATAATATGAGGATCGAATTTCTAAAGAAACTTTATCCGTATTTTAGGTAAACCAACAAACGTACCGAAAAAAACGCATTGTATGAAACAAAACTGGAATACAAGTTTTCGTGAAAACGCTTGAAAAATGTAGTAAAACTTCCGTATTTTCAAATATTATTTTAAATTATTCATAGGAACTCTTTGTCCCATACGATCAACATAGCTCTCATTAGTGGCGAACTTGTAATCTGTATGCAAATATCCTGAGCAGCACAACTTCTTGGCCAGGCCAGGCAGGCAGACGAAACATCTGCACTGAATGAAGTATAAAGAGAAGCAACTTGGAAACTGGGAGTACACTCTAGTAGAGTTCTTAATTAAATTGTTAAATTGTTTATCCTTTCTTCGGAAACTTCCCAAACTCGTTTTTGTGAGTATCTGAGGGAGCGCTCTTAGTTTCGAAATATATCGTCAGGATTAATTTGGATGTTGAGAGTTTTTCTGTATACATTTTTAGTACATAAGATTAAGTGCATACTAAAAAAATCTAAAACTATTCCCCAGCGGAAAAGCTTATTATCACAAAACGTATTTTAAATATACTATTGTGCAATTGAAGTGCATTTTTTTATTTAAATGGCTATAACTTGTAACAAAATGGTTTGTTTACATTCTGTAAACTTATGTTTTGTTAATATTTCTGTTGTATGTGTGTTTTTAGGTTTGCTTTGGTCAGGTATATACGAGCGATAAGACCAAAGTAGTTTTTTTTTACACGAACTTTGTCAAGAGCGAGAAGTTGCATATCTGACATTATTATGATTTCATATGAATGTTCTTAGTAAACGAGCTCGTAGAAAAAAAATTAATTTCTCAAAATTTTGATATCTGACTTAATTTTTTTCTTATAATGCGCATTTTTTTCAACATTTTTTCTCTCTAAATTAAAAACTTTTATTAAAAATACTATTCTTTTGATTTTGGTGTTTTGGCTTCTCCAAGGACGTTTTGAAAAAAGTAAATACAATTTTGCCTTTCCGAATGTTAATTTTACTTCAGGGGCATACTAAGTAATTTTTTCAGACCCTTATATATCTTTCTAATTTTCTTAAATTAGACTTTGCTTCTTGAATTCCGTAAACTGTATTTTTACTTTTTCTAATTATTGATAAAAGTGACTTCAAACCTCCCGACGGTTTTTTAATTTCATATAATTATTACCCGTAGTTGATTTATTTTTATACTTAAGTTTTTTTATCATAAAAACTACCAATTCTAGACACTTTCTAATTAAAGTAATACCTAGCATTTTTTGTTCTTTATTAGTAAGCCTTCGTATACCGAATCTCCAGAAATATATAATTATTAAAACCTTTATATAGGGTGAGGCACAACTTACCCGTCCGTCTCTAACTACTGAACAGTACTTTCTTTTTAAATGATCCTTACAGGATATATAAAGATCAGATAGAGCTACATTCTAAGTTATTCTCAGGTATACAGGGTGAATCAAAAATACGTGGCATAATAAAGTTATATTTTTTGCATTACATTGTATTTTATTGTATGTTTGAATTTCCCAATAAAAGTAAAGTTACATTTTAGTTAATTAGGGGTTGCATAGGCATTAGGTTTAGATCTAATGACGGTATAACTACACTTTCTAAAAAATGCGGAAATTATTAAAAAACTATTAATTTCTTAAAATTCACCTTTAATTTACACGGTTTGCTTGCAAACGCTTTTTTACATTTTGTAGGGTTATGTTTTGTTAAATTTTTTGTGGGATCTTTTGAACAAATTTTCTCGTAATGCAGTACTTTGCATTGGTATCTTCAGTTTTCAGTTCAGTAACATTTATTCAAATCGAATAAATTGTTGGTTTGGAAAATCAAAAGCTTCAGAAAATACCATAGACATAGAGTATCATATTTAAATTCATGTAATTGGTGATTGGGGCCGAACCGACGGAATAGATAGTTGAAAAACGCCATTTTGTAAAATGGCAATTATGCAATGCCTCAAATACAGTGAGTAAAAAATTAAAATCAATTAAAATATTTCAGTTTTCTGTTTTCGACAGTCTTATTTTTCTGCGAGATCCCAATGAGCATGGCATCGAGTTTGTAACAACCTGTATAAAGTTTGTTATATATAAATATATATATATATATATATATATATATATATATATATATATATATATATATATATATATATATATATATATATATATATATATATATATATATATATATATATATATATATATATATATATATATATATATATATATATATATATATATATATATATATATATATATATATATATATATATATATATATATATATATATATATATATATATATATATATATATATATATATATATATATATATATATATATATATATATATATATATATATATATATATATATATATATATATATATATATATTTATGCAACCGGTATCGAAAAACTAGTGACCAATAACGGACATAATTAAAAAATTCCCTAAAATTTTTAATTTAAAAAATGTATGCATTAGCATAATTGAGTTAGATTGATTAGAGACGGACGTGTAAGTTGTGCCTCACCCTGTGTAATGGTTTTTATGATTATATATTCTTTGACCACTCGGTATACTAATACTTAATAATAAATAGGAAAAGATACTCAATTAGGAACAAATTTATTCAAAAAGTGTCTCGAATTGCTAATTTAAAAGAAAGTAGTTCTTATTTAAAAAAAAATAAATTTAAAAAATAATCAAAATTACTCATAGACTACGGGTAATAACTCTATGAAATTAACAAACCGTCCCGCTCTTTGAAGTCGCTTTTATCAAAAATAATAAGGACAAGTAAAAATACCCTTTGTGGAATTAAGGAGACAAAGTCTAATTTAAGAAAATAAGAAATATATATATAACGGTCTGAAAAAATTAATTAGTATGCCCCTGAAGTAAAATTACCATTCGGAAAGGCAGAATTGTATTTACTTTTTTCAAGTCGCCCTTGGAGAAGCCAATACGATTAAAAGAATAGTCTTTTTAAAAAGAGTGTTTAATTTAGAGAGAACAATGTCGAAAAAAAAATATTATAAGAAATAAATTAATTAAAAAAGAACCCTTAAGGATTACTAAAGTTGTTTAAAGCTTATCTATTTCCACTTTTTCGATTGACAATGGTTTGGGTTTACCGGGGTTTCTTAGTTTCAAAAATAAGCTGCTAAATCTGTTACAACAGTTATTCACTACTATCTATTAAATATTAATGTCAATAAAAAATTTTCTTACATTTAAATAGATGCCATATTTAAATAGTTTTAAAATCTAGAAAAGCATTACTCTAAATAATAAAAAAGTTTAGCATGTTTATTTCTTTCACTAACAAATAATATATTTAAATCTAATAACTACTTTTAGACAGAACTTTTCACGTTTTTTAAATGAACAAAAATATATGTAATTTTATATAAAGTATATTTAAAGTAAAAAATTGTTTAGTTTTATGAAACCAAATTTTACTTGGATCAAATAACACATTTATTTGGTTAACAGTATATTAAATGAAATGAACGAAATATTTTTAAACAAATATTTTGTAGGTTTTACACAAATATTTGTTTCCGTGAATTCCATTTTTGTTTAAATTAAAGTATTTGTTTTTTTTACACGTCACACTTTAGAAACATTTAATAACCCATGATAAGAAATTCTTTCAGGAAGGAACCAAATATTTTTGATGGCCAGATTTTGGTAAAAATCATATATGGGAAAACATAATGGCGGCCTAGTGAAATCTTAAAAAATGATTACTATAAAATTGCTTCTCCAATTTGTCTCAAATTTTAAACAAAAATCTAGTGTAGGTCTAGTAAAGTTTTGGTGCGAATCCAAATGGCGTTTTAATAAAATATTTAAAAATTCAACCTGAAAAAAAACTACTTCATGGACTGATTTTAAATTGTGTACCATAACTAATTGAGGTATAGAAATGAACTAGTAAAACTGTAGTACTAATTCAAGATGGCGGCCATATAAAACGTTTGTAATCGTGAAAAAATCACCCTCTAACGTTTTACATATCTTCACGTTTTAGCGTCCTTAGATGTCAAATAATATGTTTGATGAATTTTGTCGGTTTGTCTGTCTGTCTATCAGTTTGCGCCATAGCTTAAAAACCACTTATTAGATTGACTTCAAATTTAAGGCAAAAATTAAGGGTCATATGGGCATGACCTGTTAATATTTCGGTAAAAATCCTATTTGCCAAAACAAACCGCCGGGCTAGTGAAACGTTAAAGAAAATATTACTTAAAAAATTAATTTTCTAATTTATCTCAAATTTTGCACAAAAATCAAGTGTTACATAGAATGAACTGATAACATTTTAGTATGAATATAAGATAGGAAACAAAACGACGCCCTAATAAAATATCTATAAAGTCAGCCTGAAAAAACTACTTATTAGATTAATTTCAAATTTTGTGCAAGCCAGGGGCGTGCAGTAAATGGAAGCAAGGGAAGCAGTGCTTCCCCAAAAATTACAAAACATCTTCTAAAATGTAATTTTTGAAATAGGAAACCATTAATTTAGTTTATATTAAAAATGCTAAAATATTAACTTAATTATCAAGAATCGAATAGAACCTATGCCCGCCGCTAGCTTCTCTGCAGCCAAGTCCTGTGTGCTTGATTTCCTGTGAATCGAGCCAGAGGTTATTGAACTTTCCACCGGCTGTTTGCAATTTTTGCATTTCAGTCGCGTGCTTTAAGTGGGGCGGAAGCTATCGTTGAAGTAGGTTCTTTGTTTGAACGGCTATCCGTGTGTTGTGTGATACGTACGTCGCGTCGTGCATGGTGCGATATTGAAGACAATAATACGGCAGTGGATTTGCAAATAAATTCAACTTCGGCTGTCGGTAATAACGTTGAAAATGTTGGAGAATTTAGTAAGAAGAGTGTGTGTGAATGTGTTGTGTCTCTTTTAATAATAAAGGGATCTCCAACATCAAACTTCGCTGATAAGCTTTAAATAATTTCCAAAGGAAGGGCAAACCCGCCTATGAAAAATTTAACCACAAAAATGAAAAACTGTATTAAACATTTTTATCCGGAAAAACAATACAAACAATTTAAACAGGTTGTGAAAATATAAGTACATTATTTTGTTGGCCATGTTTACTTTTTGAAAATGAAAAAGGTTTCTGGAATAAAACTGGTTTTTCCGATTTAAACAATTTCCATAAAGCTGTAAAAAGACACATTATGTCCAAAGCGCATTTGCAAGTCGTCAAAAAAGAAAAAGTCTTTGGCAAAACCAGAATTGAACACGCCCGTAATAAACAGTTGGAAATTAGTCACCGCCAACACAATGAACTAGTCGATAAAAATAGACAAATATTAAGAAGACTTATCGATGTTGTTAGCTTTCTCGGACAGCACGAATTGGGATTAAGCGGTCATGATGAAACAGAGGTTTCTTCAAATAGAGGAAATTTTCAAGATTTACTTAGTTTAATGACTAAATATGATGATTGCTTAAAATATCATTTAGAGCACTCTAGCGTTTTTCGCGATTGCTCAAAGTAGCTCCTACTAGGTGGAACTATAATGGAAGACTTGTGTTAACAGTATCTGAAAATCGTGAATCACCGACGGAACTATTTGAGAATATAATAGAAAATAATGAAACGTGGGACTCAGAAGCAATAAGTAGTTCGAAGGGGGTTTTGCAATTGTTTGAGCTTGATCGGAATTGCTGATTGTTTACTATAACTGGCGATGAGCGGGACCGACCAGAGATTTTAATTTTAATTATTCGTTGAACATATTTTCAGAAATATTTCCATTCTCGGACAATGTTTTTAATATATTACAAACTAAAACAAATGATATTGCTTTTTGCCTAAAAAAAGTTGATGATTGTAAGTCCATGTTAAGCCAAAAAAGAGCTGACTTTGACCTATTTTGGGAGAAAATGATGACGTTAAATGTAGAGCCACACAAGCCAAGCATCTTCGAATAGACAAGGTGGTAGATGTTCAAACACCATACAGACGCCTCTTTTATGAAATAATCGATCAAATTCAGCAACGAATAAACTATAGATTTAACGGTTTAAATCATTTTAAAATCCTCGAGCTCTGCAATTTTGATGCATTTAAAGGAAAAACTTTTCCAGAAGATGCGTTTAAATCTCTTCTTCTTTATTATGGTCAGTTCTTCGACCGAGTTACTGCGATCTGAACTAAAAGTGATTTACGAAACTGATGACATTAGCGCAAAAAATAACGCTAAGGAACTAATGCAATTTTTAAAAGACAAGGAGCTGGAAGATACCTACACCGAAGTGTCGAAATTGTGTGAATTAGTATTGACAATACCTGCCACAAGTTCATCAGTAGAACGCAATTTTTCAACACTCAAACGTATAAAAAATTTCGTGAGAAATTCAACGGGGAGGAGAGACTTTCGCATACATCGCTGTTGTCCATTGAAAATAAACTTCTCCAAAATATGTCGGAGCATCGAAGTTTTTATGACGACATCATTGACGAATTTCCAAAAAATGATCGCAGAATGAAATTACGTTACAAATAGGTAAGTTTCTAAAAATTGCACGTCCCTGGTGCAAGCATTAGGTGTGATATAGAGAAAAAGTAGTACGGTTATGGTAAGATGGCGGAACAAAATAACAAATAAATGAAACTTTTAAAAAATCAACTTAACAGAAATCTTATTCAACTAACTTTAAATTTTACAGAAAAATTAATTGTGAAGTAGGGATAAACTGGTGCGAATTCAACAAGACATAACAAAATGGCTGTGTGTGGTAATAGAAAAACTACTTATTGGGTTTATTTTAAATTAGGCCCAAAAATCAAGTGTGGCATAGGAAGAAACTGGTAAAATATTGGTAGGAATCCACTATAATGGAACAAAATGGCGCCCAATAAAAATGAAAGACAGGATATATGTGGTAGTAAATGACTATGGACTGAACTTAATTGGGTCACACTTCACTATTCCTAATAAAAGGAAATATTTATAACGGGGGAAGATCCGGGTAAAGGAAATTTGCCGGTTTTTTGCTATGTACGTATTAATTAGATCTTACGCCGACTTCATAAAGTGTACATTTCTGAGATGGAATAATATAACTTTTAAGTTTCAGTGTTTTTTTGTGGTATATGTGGGTTTTGTTTTTTCTGTTTTTAATAATATTTTATTTTTGAAGCTGTTTTTAACGCAAACAAACTTTACAAAATAGATATATTAAATACTATTAGTTTAATGACATTTGGTGATGTCTTAGAAACCTTTTGATAAAAAGAGAATAGAAGTACGTTACCCAATGTTTATAAAAAATATACGAAAAGTTACAAAAAATAGGTATCTGCCGCAATGGCATCAGCTTTACCAGACTAAAAAACGAATCGGAATCAAACGGTCTGCCAGGATGAAAAATATACATCACGCGGTGGCGTGGCGGCAGATGGCTCAGAGGGTGCAACGCGAGAAATGTTTTTATTAGCCCTAATCCTATGATTGATGGAATTCATGAACGCCAACTTCTTTCTAACTTTATGCTGTACTGTAAATAATTTAATAATAACTTTATATGTTGCAGTAAGTATATGTCTCTGAGCTAGTCAAAGTATTCACAAATTTTTATTTAATATTAGCCAGAAATTATTCAAAATTAAAACATATACGAATATAATAATTTAATAGCTGAATTGGGAAAATTAATGTATCCTAGTTAGCGCAAAATTAGCCCTGAGTGTTAATTTTAAGAGGCAGGGCCAGCAACTGTTGAATCTCACGTTACTGAAAATTAATATGTTCAGTCCCCTTAGACATGGAAAATCTATTATTTGTTTCTAACGAAAACTACTATTGTTTCTGAGAAGTAGGTATCGAAGAGAAATTATCAGTATTTTTGTCAACAAAATATTTATTCATTTTCATAAATATATAAACTGTCTCATGCACTTAACAATTTAATAAAATATTTAAGAAATTAAAGATCATTTAATGTGTAAAAAAAGTCAATAAATATCATTTTTGCAGGGTTGGCAAGTTATTGAGACTATTAATATGTATAAAAAAAAATCGAGAAATATGTCGTTTTTATGAAATCGTTTGAAGGCCACAATCTTTTTTTTTAGTTTTAAGTGTGATAAATATATATCGGGCTAAGTTACCTGGAAGGTGATAAAATAAATTTTCCTCATTTAATTTAATTAATTGTATACATTATATAGAAAAACGTTTTAATCTCAAGTCGCATTTTTGGGACACATTTTAGACAATGTGCTTAATCACGTTTCTGGTTCCAACATCAAAATAGAAAGTGTTAACTACAAGTTTAAGAAAACTATAAGTCATTGATCCTATAAAAATGTATGAAAAAAAAATCAAGAAATATGTCAACACGTTTTTAGGAAAATCATTTGAAAGCTGCAATCTTTTTTTTAGTTTTAGTAATGATGAATGACAGTATTGCGCTAAGTTACCTGGAAGGTGATAAAATAAATGTTCGACATTTAATTTAATTACTTGTATAAAATATATAGAAATCGTTTTAATCTCATGTTAGTATTTAATCACGTTTCTGGTCCTAACATCAAAATGGAATGTGTTAGCTACAAGTTTAAGATTCAAAAATCATGGCAAATTTGTAAAGTGTTTTGGTATAGTGTATCTAAAGACAATTGAGACTACATAAAAACCACTTACTTTTGTAAACCGATTAACTGAATATAAATAAATTTATTTGATATACGTGGTGTAGTAAATTAAGCGTACACCAAATTTTCTGTTGTCTCAATTTAGTTTAGATACATTTTACTTATAATGTATTTTTTGAAGCTGTTTACTTTGGAATAAGATATGTTGTTATATATCTAAAATATATATCAAGAATTATTGTCAGTATAGAAAAACAAACTGAAACATTTGCTAAACTTTTTTACACTGAAAAAGATATGATTATGTCTCTAATTGCTTCGCATAATAAACCGTTAATATGTATCGAAAAATTACCGAAATTACATTCAATTTGTTTTGAGGCAAAGAGTAATGTATTAACCTAAAAGATAGCTATAGAAAATTTCGACCAAATTTCTGCTGCTACTAAAATGTAAGTTAGCGTCAATTATCTCACCAACAACGTTCTGAAAAGTGGTAGGGCAATTATTTTAATATTTTATTAAAAAAATGGTTCGCGAATCGATCCTTGAGTATAAATAGATCCTTGATATAAAAGATCTGGGTTAGTTAGTTACAAAAACTATTTATGTACGTTGAGGAAATGTTATAATACAGGTCTCAGAACAGAACAAAAAACTTATTTTTCTCAAACCTTCAGAGGATGTAAGAACAGCCCCAAATTACTATGGTCCCATTTGCTAGCCAGGAATCCAAAATACTACCTTCTTTTCTTTGCGATCCTAATAAAACTAATATTTTTTTATTGACTTTAGTACAACGTCTGTCTACTGAACCGGCTTACATTAACAATTTTCATTCTCATATTCCCAGTGCAGTTTCAGAGCCAGGAGCTCTACCGATTTAATAAAATGGCTTATTTTAAAGCAAAAGCCTTTGATGCTGGCGGTATTTCTGCTAAAATACTTGTCACTAAATTTTGTAGCAGCGTCACTCACACATATCATTCTTAACCGGAATCGCTTCCGATCAGTAAAAGCTCGCGCTTGTTAAAACAATTCCTAAAAAACCTTCAGGTATAATTGAGCGACTGGAACATTTTTCCGTCGTGGATTTGAAACAGTTACTGCTTTGTGCAATGTTCTTGACAACTGCTTGAGTGCTATTGATCGACAACAAATCACCCCTTTGATCTGCCTTGATATGTCGTAGGCATTTAATTGAATAGATCTTGACTGTCTTCTGGTGAAGCTTAGTTCTGGAGTTATATTCTTGGTCGCCAGCAAAAAGTAATAGTCAATTTACATACTAGAGCTGAATCTGATTTAAGGTCGATTGACTCTGGTGTAAAACAGGGCTCAGTTTTGGTTCATGTACTTTTTTCTCTGTGCATTGCTGACACACAGTTTGTTCCTAAATTATGATATGTTCATCTTTATGTTGATGATATTCAGCTTTCACTTGATTTTATACCTAATGAAAAAGATTAGGTAAGACGTATAATTAATGGAGACCTTCACAATGTTAAACAATAAATAAGAGATAACGGACTTGTGTTGAATGCATCGAAGAGTCAGCATATGTTGATATATATATATATATATATATATATATATATATATATATATAGTTTATGTTTTTTTTTATTATGGGTAACCCATAATACCCCCCCATACACCAAAATCCACTAATAAAAAACTTTATTGGTTTACGTATGTTGATGATATTTTAGCTTCTTTTGTTGGAACAAAGAGACAATTAAGTGTTTTTACTGATTTTATAAATAATATTGACCCTAGTATAACTTTTACAACCGAATTAGAACAAAATAACTCCATTAATTTTTTAAATTTAACTATACAGAAACTTGATATTAAAGACGTTTTCTCCATTTTTCAAAAACCTTCTCATACAGATATTACTATTCACGCTAGCTCTACTCACCATATCAACATAAATTGGTGTCTTATAACAGTATGGTTCACAGGTTAATTAACATTTCAATGTCAAATCTTAATTTTGAAAAAGAACTTAATATAATAAAAAAAAATTGCTGTAAATAATGGTAATGACCCCAATTTCATAAATAATATTATTGAAAAAACAATATAATAAAGCTATTAGTAAAATATAATCTTTTATTAAAGATCAAAATAATAGATTTTATATATATTAACTTTATTAAGTTATATATTTTAACTTATACTGGATCACCCATTGAACGTATCTCTACTTTACTGCGTAAACATGATCTAAATATTGCTTACAGGACAGACAATAGTTTGGGTAAATACATAAAAAATAATTAAGACAAAATAAACAAATCAAAACAATCAGGTGTCTATAAGTTAAGGTGACTGTCCAAAAACGTACAGCTCAAACAGGTAGAACGTTTAACAAACGCATTAACAGCATTAATATAGTTTTTTAAATAAAAAATCTGATTCAGCCTTCGCAAATCATCTTTTACTTGAACATCATTCATTTAATCATAATTTTGAAATTCTACATATCGAAAATAAGGCCATAAAACGTAATATGCTTAAATTCCTCGAAATAAACAAACTAAAATCATTAGACCGTTTACTAAATGACCAATTCGAATTAAATAGCTCGCCTTTGTTAAATTTATTTCACTAAGCCGTCCTTTTGTCGTAGATATATAACTGATATAACTTCATTTATTATAACACTATATTCTTTGGGTTTTCCATATAATAGTTACCTGTTGTTTACCTTTTACATTTTGACATTGTAGTATTTTAGTCATACTTCAACATCTGAAGAAGCTATTGTATATGCGAAACATGTCATGCTGACAACAAATATGTAGTAAAAATGTTAAAAACATTGTTTTTTTCCTAAAAAAAAATTAACATGGATTCTCATCACGTAACAGCCAGCAGTATTCAATAGTTTATAGTTAGTAACTTCGAAAGCTGGGCAAAATTATTGAGACTATTTGAGACAGGATACTTTGTAATAAATATATACACAATATATAATTATATATTAATGTGTCACTTTTCTTGATAAAGTGAAAATTTCATTACGAGGGAAATTCTGTTAAAAGGGCTTTACCTATTTTTGTACGTATAAAGTAAGGAATTACCTTATAAGAAATATACCATTACAGATACAATTTATACAATATCTAATAAAATATTAAAAAATAAATATATTTATATACAAACTGTGCCATCTGTATATTATTGTTTTTGTCAAGACAAATGCCACCGTTCTGTTGAATAGATAAGTATATTACGCATGCACAAATAAGAATTTATGACAATACATCTGTTTGATTTCCAAATCTAACAATCATTCATATTGAAACAAATATACGTTTTTCGTATTCACAACATACACAACTCCTTATTCCACTTGCCCATTCACTTACCATACTTACCTTTTTAAATTAAACTACTTCATACATCAGTATAGCATTTTTTAAAGTTGGCTTTTGTTTGTTATTAATTTACTTTTTTTATTTTTATTATTTATATTATTTTTTGTTTTTTTACATAATCTATATGTATGTATTTAAAATACAGAAAGTATAGCTCATGTCGAAAGATAATTTTTTCCCATAAATACCGCACAATACAATAAATATCAATCGTGTTTATAACTTGCCCTAGGCCCTCAATTCAGAATTTTCATTTGACCAGTAATGATTACTTACTCCACAATTATTCATTATCAGAGGACAGTGAACATAAACCCAATCTCTACAACAATGACTGACATTGACGTTTTTATGTATTTATTTCGAATATAAGCATATTATGCTTTTACAAAAATGTAGAAGACTTATTGGTGTGGAAAAAGTAAAAAATATTACCACGTACTTACGTAAACTGCTTAATATTAATTTTATCGGTACATAATAATATATTGTTACAAGCATAAATATAATTTTTCTCGCACAATTTCATCTATTCCAACCACGTCGAGCAATATTTAATACACAGGTACGCGTCGGCGATATCTTCTTTTTCATATATTACAAATAATGCAGTTTCTGGAGTGAGTCGCAGAAAGAGATAAAGTTATTGTTGGCGAACAGCGCTGGCGGTTTCGGGAGCACATCCACACTCACTTCATTTCCCTGCCGCGGTCTTTATCTCACCAACGCGAGTTTATCCATTTCCTCTTGGGCGACGGGGAAGCCTGCAAAATTTAAATTGCCCCTAGCTTATTTTAAATTGGACGGATAAGAATTTTTTTAACACTAACGCAGTAGTAATTTGTAAGAATATACATTTAAATAATATTTGTTCCTCAAAGAGATAGAAAAAAAACTTTAAAAGTGAAAGTTGTAGGGTTTTACTCGAACGGTCAGGAATTTTTATCAGAATAAACAAATGAACATCCCAAGTCTGTCAAAAAGACCAATTTTTTCTTTGTTAAATGGAGTACCCTGTTTATTAAGCATTATGTACATATTATATATTCATTATAACAGTTCTTTCAATATTTCACATTAAGAAAAAACAGTTTTCAATTAAGTCTATTTTCTTCTTTAATGTGAAATATTGAACAAACGGTTAGACTAAATATTTAACATGTATATATTGTTGGAATCGGGAAATTATGGGGATTCCAATGAAAAAATAATAAATAGGATGCTCCACTAAAAAAAAAACCAAGTTGGTACTTTTTAACTGATTTGCCATGTTTTCATTTGTTTATTCTGATGAAAAGTCCTGTCGTTTCAGACAAAACTCAACAACTTTTCCTTGTTCTATTTCTAAAAATAAAAGCTGTAACGTATGGGACATTTTTTATTTTTAATATTTTGGGTAAACTTAAACACGCGATCTCCTTTGCATGGCTGATGACTAAGAAAATGATTTTGACATATGTAATTTGTAGCTTTTCATACAAATTAATATAAATAGTATAACATAGTTTATATAAATATATTCAAAAATAAAGTAGGCTACGTTCATATGAATGTTGGATAAAACAACAATAATAATAATAATTAATTAATAGGTTTACTTTTATATTTTTAAATATAATCTTCTTTTATTACTCTTTGAAAAAATGCACAGGCCTTATATTTGAGTTTATCTGAGACGGTTGTTATTTGATTATTTTCAAGGAAGTGATTCCTTGCAATACAGGCAATACAGCACCGCAAGTTAGTCCGGCTCCAGCTTTCAACCGAGCAAGCATATATTTCGGCATATATCGTATATCATATCTTTCAGATAAGAAAATAAGTTTTAAATAAATTTAGTTTTTATTGTGCATGTCATAATTACGATTTGCATATTTATATAAATAAAATTGTATTTCATACGAGTGGTCTTTATTGTCATTTATTTACAACAGGTTATGGGCCCAGGCGTCGTCGTGTAGACCTAGTGACATTAAGACATTTTTTAAATTTGTAAATCGTAATTGCGAAAATGGCGGAGAGTGGAAAATTTAGTGTTGAAAAATTAAATGGAGAAAATTATCAATCATGGAGTTATTTAGTAAAAATGCTACTAATCAACGCAGATCTATGGAGTGTTGTGTCAGAAAATTTGCCTTCCGAAGCAGATCGGGATAATGCTTGAAAAAAGAGAAATGATAAGGCATTATCAACGCCTTGCTTGTTGAGACCAACCAACTTGCGCATATAAGGAATAAAAATGTTGCACATGAAGCATGGGACTCTCTTAAGGAATACCATCAAAAATCAAGCCTGTCAAGTATGGTATTTTTACTGAAACAACTTTGCAGATTATCTTTGGAAGAAGATGGTAACATGGAAGCGCATATTAGTTTATTTCTAGATTTGTTAAACAAACTTTCTGTTTTGGGAGAAAAACTAAAGGATAGATTTGCTGCTGGGTTATTATTGGGAAGCTTACTGGATTCATATAGCTTTCTGATTACTGCGTTAGAAAGCCGACCAGCCAACGAGTTTACTCTGGAATTTGTTAAGAGTAAGTTATTAGATGAATACAGGAGACGTCAAGGAACTGCTAAGGTACATGAAGAATTGGTGATGAAAACAGTATATAAAGGTGACAAATCGTCTTCGGCAGGAGATATGTCGAAACATTGCTATTTTTGTAAAAAGAAGAGACACTTCAAAAGAGATTGCTTTAAATATAAAGCACTGAAAAATAGCAAGGAAAAGGCAAATATAGTCACCGAGGGAAACAACGAAAAAAAAGATGCATGTTTCATGGTTGATGAATCATGTTTGAGCTTAAGGGACGTCCATGGATATTCTACCTTGTGGTATATCGATTCGGGTGCGACGAGTCATAAGGTGAATTTTAAAGAATTTTTTACGGAATTTGACAAGAGTAGAATGGGTGTCGTGCGGCTGGCGGAAAAGGACAATATTCCAAAGTTCAAGGAATAGGTTAGGGCAATATCAAGTGTTCAATTGGTACGGAAGTGAGAAGTTTGGAAATAAATGACGTACTATTTGTTCCGCAACTGGACTGTAACTTAATATCGGTTAAAAAACTGACAAGTGCGGGATATAAAATCCATTTTAACAATAACGAATGTGACATTTTCAAACACGGAAAAATTGTGGCGACTGCAAAAATTTCACCGGAACTCTACAAACTGGAAACGTTTGAACAAGTACTAAAAATTAGTGAAAACCATAGGAAAAGTTGTAAAGATTCGTGGCATCGACGATTTGGACATCGGGGTGTCGAAGCTATCAAGCACTTGGCAGAAAAGGACTTGGCAATCGGGATAAAAATTACAGATTGCGGGATACGGAAGACTTACGAATGCTGTATAAAAGGTAAGATTACTCGAAAAAGTTTTTCAAAACAATCAAATAGCAACACATTTTCAATTTTAGACCTTACTCATTCAGATGTTTGCGGTCCTATGCAACCTGTAGCACCTGGAAATAAAACATATATTCTTACATTAATTGATGATTTTTCGCGTTATACTGTTGTTTATTTGATGAGTAATAACAATGATACCGAAAAATGTATTAGGGAATTCATCGAATTAATGAATACTCAGTTTAATAAAGTCCCAAAAATAATTAGGTCAGATCGAAGAGGGTAATACGTAAATATTTCTTTAAGAAATTATTTAAAGGGTAAGGGAATAAAAATTCAATATACAGCGGGGTATTCTCCTGAACAAAATGGGGTTGCTGAAATAAAAAACAGATCTTTAGTTGAAATGGCGAGATGTATGCTTTTAGATGCAAATTTAGAGAATAAATATTGAGGGAAGCGATTATAACAGCAAATTATTTACAAAATCGTTTACCTACTAAAGTGAGATCAAAAAGACCTTTTGAATTATGGTTAAATAAAGTTCCAAATGTTTCAAATTTGCATATTTTTGGTTCTACGGTTTATAGCCATATTCCAAAAGAACAGAGTAATAATAAATTTGCTGAAAAGGCACAAAAATTAATATTTATGGGGTATTCAGAGGAATCGAAAGCTTATCGACTGTTAGATATAAATACAGGGCGGATAAAAATTATTTGAGATGTAGTTTTTCTAAAGGAGGAAATATTTACAGACAAATTACAAGCAAAAAATAAGGAAGTAACAGTTTTGTATAAAAAAA
Source organism: Kuschelorhynchus macadamiae (assembly GCA_030620095.1). Lineage (NCBI taxonomy): Eukaryota > Metazoa > Arthropoda > Insecta > Coleoptera > Curculionidae > Kuschelorhynchus > Kuschelorhynchus macadamiae. Next base: position 859,543 of record JAUTXW010000258.1, on the reverse strand, counting down.
AATAGGATAATATAGAAGATAGGGATAAACAAGAAAATGTAATGGTTGAACCAAATGCAGAAGAAATATCGGATAGTGGCTCTAGTTACCAACCTTGCACAAGTAACAGTGACTCTGATGAGGATGAAATCCAACCAGGATATAGATATTCAGAAGAGAATAAAGAAATAAAGTAGTACCACCTGATCGTTACATTGTAACAGAAAAATTAACAAAATTACAAGAAATGGAACCGAAAAATGTACAGGACATTTATGCTAGAACAGACAACAATTTATGGAAGCAAGCAATGGAAGAGGAAATTGAATCAATGAAGAAAAATAACACCTGGACTTTGGTTCCTATGCCTAAGGACAGAAAAATTGTGCCATTTAAATGGGTATTCAAATTAAAGACATGCGCAAATAATTTACAAAATATATATAAGGCACGGCTTGGTGCAAGAGGATTTGTACAAAAATATGGAGTCGATTATGACGAAGTTTTCGCACCCGTATTACGACACACTGCATTAAGAACATTATTAGCAACAGCTAGTAAAGAAAAAATGATAGTAAAACATTTCGACGCAAAGACAGCATTTCTTTACTGAGAACTGATGGAAGAAATTAATATGGAACAACCAGGAAGTTTCATAATTCAAGGTAAAGAAAATGTTGTTTGTAAATTAAACAAAAGCATTTATGGATTAAAACAATGAAAAAGTTAACGAAGTTCTACAAAATCACGATTTTTATAAAAGCGAAGCAGATCCATGTTTATATGTAAAATATTTTAAAAATGAAAAACTTTATCTTGTAGTTTATGTCGATGATTTTTTAACTAGAGCTAAGGATATAAATGCAATTAATTTTACAGAAAAGTTGTTAAAAACATTTTCTAAAATTTCAGATCTAGGTTTATTAAAAAATTATTTAAGCATTAATATTGAAAGGGATAATAATGGAATATTTAGTCTTAATCAAGCGCAACATATTGATAAATTATTATACCGGTTCGGAACTCAAGACGCTAAAAATTCAACGATACCGCTTGATCCTGGTTATTTAAAATTAGAACGGCTAAAATCTGTTATGAAAAATAATGAAAAATATCAACAACTGATAGGATCTTTATTATACTTAGCGGTTAATACAAGGCCAGATATTATGGCAAGTGTGACTATTGTAAGACAACATAACCAGAGTTGTTTAAAACAAATATTAAATCGCAGATTTAATAATCGTATCAAACACATTGATATAAAGTATCATTTTGTTAAGGATGTTGCTGAAAATAAAGTTATTAAGTTTAGGTACTGTTCAGCCGAAAATATGATCGCGGATATGCTGACGAAACCTTTGAATAGGGTTAAGTTAAATTATTTAACAGAAAAATGTGGGATAGTTAACTAATTAGTAAAAGTTTAATTATTATTATAGTTAAAGAGGGGTGTTGGATAAAACAACAATAATAATAATAATTAATTAATAGGTTTACTTTTATATTTTTAAATATAATCTTCTTTTTGTTACTCATTAAAAAAATGCACAGGTTTTATATTTGAGTGTATCTGAGACGGTTGTTATCTGATTATTTTCAAGAAAGTGATTACTTGGCAATACAGTACCGCAAGTTAGTCCGGCTCCAGCTTTCAACCGAGCAAGCATATATTTCGGCATATATCGTATATCATATCTTTCAGATAAGAAAATAAGTTTTAAATAAATTTAGTTCTTATTGTTCATGTTATAATTACGATTTGCATATTTACAAATAAAATTACATTTCGTACGAGTGCTCTTTATTGTCATTGGTTACAACCTGAAAGGTAAAATAAAATTTCTTTATATGCCACAAATCATCAAGGTATTACATAGGAGTAACACGGAAACTTGGATTTAACACAAAATAAATAAGTAGGCATACTCTAAATAAACAAAATAAAAAACTGAAAATACAATGTTAACCGACTTAAGCCAAACAGCCATAAATTAAAAAAATATGAGTTCAAAATGGTATCATCATATGTATACTATTGTTTGGGCTTAGTTTCCATCAATACAATAAATATTACGGTAATATAGAAAGCATACAAAATAAATATTGCTGATACGCCTTTTTCTCTCCTTTTGTTCAGTCCTTTCTTATCAACAAGGCTTTCGGAACCAGCGCTTTTCTACAATGGAAAAGGTCTGTGGTGAAGCAGCAAGCAGTCGCTAACTGATTTCCTATCAGCTATTCTAATTCAAGCAGCAATACACACGTGAACGCGGACGAGACAACCACGAGGAGCTCTTTGGAATTCTGAACGATCACATTAGGGCCAAGCGGAGCCAGAGGCAACGAGGAGACATACCCGAAACATTGTTCTTATGTTTTAACGATATAGAACCTTGCAGGGCTATAATGGACAAAAAATATCTTAGTAAATATATAACGTCTATATATTGTTAAAATCGGGAACTTATGTGGATTCCAATAAAAAAATAATGAAAAACGTTAAAAGCAAAAGTTGTAGAGTTTTGTCTTATTAGAATAAACAAATGAACATCGCAAATCTGTTATAAAATACCAATTTGGTTTCTTTTTACTGGAGCACCCTTTTTATTATTTTTTTCATTGGAATCACCATTTATCGATTTCAACAATCTATACATGTTATAAATTTACTAGAATATTTTTTGTCCCATCCTAGCCTTCCAAGGCTTTATAAGTATCATTATAACGAAAGAAAAATGTTTCGGATATGTCTCCTTGTTGACCCTGTCTCCGCATGGCCCTAATGTGATTCACACATTCCTAGAACCCCTCGTGGTTGTCCATTTGTGTATTGCTGCCTGAATCAGAAGAAAAAAAGTCGTATCAGTAATATTTATTTTTATGCTTTCTGTATTAAAGCAACATTTGTTGTATTGATCAATATATATATATATATATATATATATATATATATATATATATATATATATATATATATATATATATATATATATATATATATATATATATATATATGGTTTTATCAATACAACCAATGTTACGGTAATATAGACTTATGTGCCAAAAGCTAAAAATAAAACTCGAACAAAAAACATAGACATTTTGACGTTTAAGTGCTTTAAAATAAATATTATCAAAAGATTTTTTCCAAAAACTGTTATAGAACTAAAAAAGACTTGTTTAGTAATAAATCATGACTATATTTAGTACAAAAGCAAAGCTAATATTTTAAATTACGTATTTTAGCAGTAATAGTAAACAAAAATGACTTAAAAAAAGGTTTAAAAATAATTTGCGATTTTGCTAAATATATTTTTAGAAATATTTTTATATATGTTTTTTGATGATATTTAATCTATCCCCACTTTCATATATATACACGATGTATCTATTTAACGAAAGAAAAAAGAACAGATAGAATGTGTAATTTGTTTTGCACTAGGTCAAAATCTTTACAGTCTCTTAAAATCTTATGTCTACAAATAATAGGGTTTTAAAACTAGAGATATACCTTTTTTCTTTAGTTTTCAAAATATCGTTTGAAATTTCTTGAGCATGTATGGGGCACTACTTACCAACTTTTAACTCATGTCTGACAATTTTGTTCCATTCGGGTTTAACCGGAATGGCCATTTAACCGTCTATGAATTTTTAAAAAAATGTCCCAAAATTTTATTCATATTCCAATTTAAAATTATCTAAATGTCAGTTTTTAAATTTTTAAAATTGGGAAAAGAAAGCTAAGGCATTTGTTTCATTTTGCTTATTTGCCCTTGCAACAAATATCAACTCAATTTTAAGGCTCCTAATTTAGGGGTGCATTTGCATTTGAAACTAAACTTGCTTACATATTCTTAATATAAGATAACTTTTTAAAATGATAGAAAAAGTTAGCCTGTAATTTGATCCAAACTCTAATGTTTTTGTAAATCCTATAAAAGGTAATACGTGTATCAATTAGTAATAATTTATCTTTAAAATTGTAGAATATGAATTACAAAACTAAAAAAAACTTCAGTATTTATTTCTGAACCACCATGTAAAAATATTTCTGATTTTAAATAATATACAAAAACAAACATTCATAGTCTTGAGGATTAAGAAGTGAAGACCTTTACTGACTCCTTGCATATAAATGACTAAAATAATAATTGACGTGTTTTATACCGAATGTTCTATGAAGTGGGACATGTAAAAACAATAAAGATGTTTTATTTAAAACTTAACATTTGAGGTCAGTTCCAGTTCAATCGAAATACATTTAAACGAAGACAAATATAATTTTCGACAAAAACTTTTTCAACTGCTCCTAAGCTATAAAACCAGAAAAGAAGGATACTTTTTTAACCAAAACAGGCAAGATATTTTTAAAGAGTTATAACATGCCATGTACTCTTATTTATATTGGTTAAATTAAATTGGCACATATTCAACTTAAAACCTTTTATTATCTTAACATATTTATTTCCACTTTTTACCATTTTGCTTCTGTGCACATCAAAGAACAGAAGAGAAATAAAAAAAAAACACATTAAAGCGGCGTAAGGTAAATATTGACCTCCTTTTTAATACAGTAGCTGAAACGTTTTCATCTTTTTATTGAGCGTTATAAAAGGAAAATTGTTGAACATCATTATTTACAGTATATTTGAAAGGAGTAATTTATGGCGCTAGGCGAACCCAAACATGTCACATAAATATCCTTTAAAAAGAGCTTGGGAGAAAAGGTCAATAATTGTATGGTCATTGAGAGATCATCCATCAATCGAGATTGGCGAAGCCAGTAGTTTGCTGTTTGGTTGTAGCTTACTCTGTATACAGCGATAATTTTAATCAGTGCTTTCAAAGACACCTAGAACTTTAATGAACGAAAATATGAGAGATTTACGGTAAAATTTTAAGAGAGAATGGTCACCACGAAGTAATATATTAGGTAATTTCGATATAAAAATTCATGTAAATATATGTATTTGATAGAGTTAAAAGTTAATATATGAGAAAAGTCTTAGTGTTTTATTTTATTTATTAGAAAATTTTAGCTAAATCTAAGTCAAGGTAATAAACAGCGTAATTAATCTATTCAAGCTGTTGTGAACCTCAAAGAGAGTTTATAAAAGTCCTATTATAATACGCAGTTTTTTCTTTATCTACTAATGGAATACTGCCTGTGGCGATTTATAGCTAGCTACTAAGATTGGTAGACGCAACTGCAAGACATCCCACCTTAAATATTTTAAACTTGTTTTCGGATAGATTTCTACAAACTAAAAGTTTTTTATAGTATAACACGCCCAAATAGATAAAATTAAAAAAACTCACTATTTAATTAAGTATTGTAATCGCGAAAAAATCACCTCTTGAGATTTTTTCAGATCTTCACGGTTCAGGGTCCCTAGATCCCTAAAAACATGTATTCTCGTCGGTCTGTCTGTTCGCGACATAGCTAGAAAATTAATAACCCGATTGACTTCAAATTTTGACCAAAAATTAAGGCTCATATGGGGATAACCTGGTAATATTATGGTAAAAATCCAATATAGCGAAACAAAATGGCGATCTAGTGAATGTTAAAAAAAATATTATTAAAAAAACTGTTTATCCAATTTGTCTCAAATTTTGCACAAACATCAAGTAATATATTGGAATTAACTGTTAACATTTTGGTACGAATCCAAGATGGCGGAACAAAATGCCGGCTTGATAAAATATTTATAAACTAAGCTTGAAAAAACTGTCTAATAGATTAATTTCAATTATGTGCCATAACTAATTGTGGTATAGGGATCAGCTAGTAAAATTGTGGTACTAATTCAAGATGGCCGAACCAAATGGGGGCTAAATAAAATGTTTGTAATCGGAATAAATCACTCTCGCTGGTTTTACACATCATCACGTTTTAGCGCCTCCAGATGTCAAGAAATATGTTTCAATTCCGTCGGTCCGTCTGCCGGTCTGTCTGTCTGTCTGACAGTTTGCGACATAGCTTAAAGACTATTTACCTGATTTACTTCAAATTTTGATAAACAATTAAGGGTCATATGGGGACGACCTGGTAATATTTTGGTAAAAATCAAATATGGTGAAACAAAACGGCGGCCTAGTGAAATGTTAAATAAAATATTATTAAAAAAACTACTTATTTAATTTACCACAAACTTTGCACAAACACTTAACAATTATGTTGGAATCAACTGGTAAAATTTTGATACGAATCCAAGATGGCGGAACAAAATGGCGTTTTAATAAAATACTTAAATATTCAGCTTGAAAAAACTACTTAATGGTTGATTTCAAATTGTGTGCCATAATTAATTGTGGTAAAGGGGTCAACTGGTAAAACTGTAGTACTAATTCTAGATGGCCAAACAAAATGGCGGCCAAATAAAATGTTCGTAATCGTGAAAAACATCAACCTCTCAGGTTTTACATATTCACGTTTTAGCGTTCGCGGTATAGCTTAAAAACTACTTACCCGATTAACTTAAAATTTTGATAAAAAAAAACTCATATGGTGATGATCTGGTAATAATTTGATAAAAATCCAATATGGCGAAACAAAATGACCTAGAAAATGTAAAAAAAAATATTATTAAAAAAAGATTTATACAATTTATGTCAAATTTGGAAACTGGTGAAATTTTGGTGCAAATCCAAGATAGTGGAAGAAAATGGAAGCATATTAAAATATTGAAAAAATCAGACTAAAAAACTACTTAATGAATTGATTTCAAATTGTGTTCCGTAACTAATTGTGGTATAGGGATCACACCAGTAAAACTGTGTTACTAATTCAAGATTTTAGAAAAAAATGGCCGCCAAATAAAATGTTTGTAATCGTAAAAAAATCACTCTCAGGTTTTACATATCTTCACGTTTTAGCATCCCTAGATGGCAAAAATAATGTTTTATCAATTCCGTGGGTCCGTTTGTCTGTCTGTCAGTTCGCGGCATACTTAAAAACTACTTACCAGACTGACTTTGAGATTGGAAATTTTAGTCAAAAATTAAGGGATTACCTATAATATTTTTGTGAAAATCCAAGATGGCGGAACAATGTTAAAAAAAGTATTACTAAAAAAACTAATTGTCCAATTTACTTCAAATTTTACACAAAAATCCGGGTTGCCTAGGAATAAACTGGTAACATTTTGATATGAATCCACGATAACAAAACAAAGTAGCGGCATAATGAAATATTAAAAAAATCAGCCTAAAATTACTACTTATTAAATTAATTTCAATTTATGTGCAAGCATTAAGAGTGATATAGAGATAAACTGGTGAAGTTGTGGTACAAATTTAAAATGGCGGAACAAAATAAAGTTTTTAAAAAATCTTGCTCAGCTGACTTTAAATTTTGTACAAAAATTAAATGTAACAATGGGGTAAACTGATATGAAATCAACATGACGTAACAAAATTGCGGTATTTGTTAATGTAAAAACTAATTATTGAATTTATTTTAAATTGTTTCCAAAAGTCAAGTGTGGCATTGATGGATAGAAACTGGAAAAATATTGGTAGGAATCCAATATAATGGAACAAAATTGCTCACAATTATATATATATATATATATATATATATATATATATATATATATATATATATGGGTTAAAAAACAAGGTGTTTTATATTGTTATTATTTTGGTATGTGGAACGAGCGCATTTATTTTATATTTTTGTAATTAGTGTACCTATTATTATTTCATTTAAGATAAAATGTAGAAAATTGAACAATTTTTTTATTTTTGCAAATTGCCATTTAATTTTAAAAATTTAAATTTAGATTTACGAGAAAATTGCAGAATATATGCAGTTATTTTATTGCGTTGTAATATATTTGGTTTTAGTTTTTAATTTCCGTTTTGTCATTAATTGAATTTTCGTATTTTTTAATGTATATCATTTCCAAGAATTCCCTTTTTTCTGATTTATTTCAGTTTTTAAGATTTGTGTGTCCTTATAATTAAATTTATGGGATGTTTCATTCTCATGTTTTGTTAATGAAGTTTTATTTTTTTTATCATATTTATGCCCATTTAAGCGATTTTTGAGGTATTGTGTAGTCTGACCGATGTATACTCCAGGACAGTCTTTACAAGGTATTTTATATATGGTGTGTGTTTTTTGATTGGTTGGAGTTGGGGTTTTGAGGGAACTAAAAAATTTTTTTTGGAAGGTGTCGTAACTTTTGTGGCATACGGTTATTTTATGTTTATCAAAAATAGTTTTTATATTTTCTGAAAGGGCTTGTACGTATGGGATTGATAGAAACTTATTTTTATCTGTATTTTTTTCGGTGGGTATAATTTGATTTGGGCTGTTTATTTTATGCAATCTAGAATTAAATATAGAGTTAATTAATTTTTTTGGATAGCTATTTTGAATTAAGATATTTTTAGCTTTTCTTATTGCTTGTGGTTGATATTTTACATTGCTTAATTTTATTGCTCTATCGGCTAGCCCAATAATAACTGATTTTTTTTGGTTCATTGGATGGAGAAAAATAATTTACATATCTGCCTGACCATGTGCTTTTTTTATACCATTCTGTTTCGATAATGTTGTTTTTATTATGTAATGTCATATCTAGAAAGTTTATTTGAGAATTGTTTTCAGTTTCGATAGTGAATTTCAGCTTTTCATGAAAATTGTTAAAGGCGTTTAAAATATAATTGCATTTGTCTCTGGGAATCAAGGTTATACAATCGTCGACGTACCTATAGAAGAATGGAAGAGGAATATCTAATTTTTCGATTATATTGCGTTCTAACTCCTCCATAACTAATTGCGCACCCACACCAGATATAGGGGAACCCATTGCGCATCCCTCTACTTGTTTATAAAAATTATTTTTGTACATGAAAAATGTGGACTTTAAAGTTAATTCGATAGCAATTAGAAATTCTTCCATGGGTATATCTGTAAATTTTTTAATTTCAGACCATTTTTTTTCAATAAGTTGGAGGGCTAGTTCTATTGGTACATTTGTGTATAAAGAGACCATATCAAGTGAGATTAGAATATGATTTTGTGGTACGGGAAAATTATTTATTTTTTCTTTGAAATCCCAGGAATCTTTAATGTATGTAGCGCTTTTGTTTATAATATTTTCTAGAATAGCATGGTTGAAACAAATCCACAAATATTCAGGATGGGCGTTTTCTCCGGAAAAAAGTATTAAAAAACAGAACATGCACAAGTTTGGAATTGATTTGCAGCAATCAGAAAATGTAAAGATTTCAGTCCTAACTGTGCTTAAAGAATTGGGATTGGCTAGTAGAAAGTTTTCAGTTGCTCCTCTGCAACAGCAGCATATAGAACAGAACCATTAAGATTTGCGAGAAATCATGCAAATTGAACCATCGACAACTGGTTATATTTACAGATAAAATTAGGATGAGCTAGACATTTTCTGATGGAAGTGACAGGGTATGGCGAAGATCTGGGGAATTATTTGTTGGGTTCAATATCTCTCCAAGGAAACCATTTGATGTTGGGTTTAGAATGTTCTGGGGAGGAACTTGCAAACACCTTGAGTTACAGAATTGATTTTCTCCATTAAACATAGAGGTGAAAGGGTGATTCAAAAAACAAGATGTTAAAAAGAAATTAGACTAAAAGCATGGCGTAATTGCAATTCAAAATTGGAACTAGAGTACCCGTAGAGCGTTCCGAACTTTTGGAGAAAAATACAAAATCCAAAAAAGGGATAATTTAACATGAGGTTATGAAATATAATAAATAACTGATAGTTAAATAAAATAATGGCTTGAAATCAGGTTTTATAAAATATTATCGTGTTCAAATTTTTTTTTGTAAGTTCAATATTGGGGTCATGAAAAAAGTTTCATGTATTCGGTTTTTTAAATTCGTTTTGTAAACTAATTCAAATTAATATTTTAGTTATTCTACTACCGCTATAAAAACACCAAAAAAAATTCACATCAAGCAAAACCTGAAAATGACGAATTTTACATAATATCCCTCATTTTTGGAACCAAATTCAAACTGGTTTGCTATTGGTTAGTCTTCGTATCAAAAATACATCAATATTTATGTTGTAATAACCCGTTCTGGCGCCCATGCACAAATATCTGCGCATTCGTACTCTATATCCTTTTTATTCTTAATTTCTATTAAATGGAAGTTTTACTAGGAACTATACCAATATTTCTTTTCTAAAAGACTTTTTTGACCGTATTTGTAGTGGCGACTACTACAAGACTCCCTGCCATCCTTACATTATTTTGCGTAATTTTTCTTCTATACGGCAAGCCTCTTGGGTGTATTTAAGGAAAGTTCATCGGGGTTTGAATGCCTGTTATGTCGGGGTGCAACGAAGAACTTGCCAATTTGATATATAGCCATGGCAGACGCACGACGCTTTACCCCACACTGAGATCCGACTCGCGCGGCCTAGCTCAAAGTGTAACATTTTACGCTCTTCTATTATACTAAAAACCGTAAACCAATGTCTGACTTGCCTAATTTATTAGTTTTAGGAATAGAATACATTTTGTTGGTTTTGCACAATGTCGGGAATTCATTCACTTAATTTTTTTAATTACTGGTTTTAGTTACTAATTACTAGAGTTTTATATCAAGAAAAATATGATAATAACCCTGTTTAATTGCTACGAATAAATAAATATTTGTTATTGCTGTTACTGATTTCAGAAAAAGAAATTATATGTATTTTTGCGTTATAGGTAAAGCTTATTATCTTACTAAAGCCCCAGCCCAAGTTAATTTGTATTAAATCTATCACCGCCTATTATACAAAGTGTTATATAATATCGTGCAATTGGTTTTTATATGCTTCTAATAATATTCGTTAAGTATCTATCCTCGCAAAATTTCGCAATTTTATATTTATTTCACTGTCTAAAATAAATATAATTTTTTTAATGAATATATACAGCCTTAAATTTTGAAAAACAAGAAAAGCCGCCATAAATTAAATCTTTTGTCTTAACACCCATACCTGGGTTATAGAAGTTCAACTACTAGGTTCTCCTTGGTGATACAGTGTTGCTCAAAAACATTATATTTAAGGTGTTGTATTTGACTCTACATATGATTCTGGTTACGTTATGATTAATTCACTGGATTCAATTATATTTTTATCGATCCTGAATTGCAAAAAAAATGTTGTTTGTTCATACACTGATGATCATAAATCGTAGAAAAACACCTAAAATTTCTCTTTAAATTCCGCCGATAATGTTGACAAAAATAAACACACCCCCAACGCCAGGTATCAAGAAAAGCAGTATCACAGTAACTAAAAAGTTATGAAATATTTTTCATGACTATAGACAGTTTATAGCACTAATAGATAGTAATAATAAGTTATAAAATAATATAATTTAAAATGAAAACTCCACTGAGAAAAATATTCAAAAAATATGGAAGCAATGAAGCAAATTGCATAATGGATAAATTATCTAGTTCTAAGTTGTTACAATTATTTGTAACGCATTTGCATATTAATATATGTATATAAAGTGATATAAAATACGATATTTTTGCAATTATTGATTTACACATTTACATAAAGAAATGCAATTTACATTCTAAGATCACAAGACATTGTTTGACAAAACCAAAGTCTATTTAATCTATTTTTACACCACAAACATTTTTTTCGAGGGACTGGGCTGCGAAGTGATATCCTGGGACTCGGGTTTTTTTCTATCGAACCATAGATCTTGACAACCAATTGTTTTGTTTTAAGTTTATGCTAGAACTAAATACCCTGCACAAAAATATCTGAATCGGCACTAATGATCGGAAATCGGAACTAGTAAAGATATTAGCATTTTGATGTATTTTCTTTGCATAGAATATACGGCAGAAGATCCTGGACTGGATTTTAGTTTTATAAATTCAAAAAAAATAATAAAATAAATACCTGCAATGCATTTTGTTGGATGATCAAAGTCACCGCAAATTTGTAACTTATTTTCAAGGGTCCCAAATTTTGTTGCCAATCTGCGGCAGTTTAATTAAATAACATAAGGTTTACAAAGACAGGATGGAGCGATTAATAGGGAACTTTTTGAAACTTTTGATTTGGAGTATGTAATAGGGCCAAAACGCTACATACAGCCATTTATTACATGTTTTTTAACAAAGATGAGATTTTCAGGGTTTTACTGATATTTATAGTGTCATGAAAATTGCCCAGATTTAGGTTATATGAAATAGTCTAGATTATTTGATCTTTTGATTGGGTCAGTATAACAAAGTAAAATATTACTTACACAAAAAATATTAAATATTGCCAAAAATATTTGAGAGATTATATCTTGTTTTTGTTTAAAATCTGGTTAATATTTTTCTCTGTAAGACCGAAACTGGTGCCAAGGAAATGCAGGGAGCTCCAAGGATAAAGTTTAGAAAGAATAATTAGTATTTTAATATCTACATTTAATATTGACTTGAAAATTGTATGGTGGTGTCATAATCGCTTTTTGCCATTCAATTCAAAATATTCAATGGCAATATAATTTAACTCTGTGATATCACAAATCCACGTACTTTTTTAGTTTTTAGATTATTATTTCGCTTTCAAGACTCGCCTTCCTCCCAATTGTTTTATATATTGACGTGTTTAAACTTAAGTTCATATAAAATGTTCTTATTTTAAAAAGTACTATACGTTAAACATGTTGAAAACAATAATTTGGTCTCATTATATTTTCCTGATATATCTAGTATGAGAACAACCTGTATATGTTTAAAACTAGTCATAGTTGTCCATCAGAATTTACTACCAGGACTTCGATATTTGAATTGTATTAAAAACTTTAAATTGAACAATTGGTAGAGCCCTCAAAGTTTAACACCTATGACTAAAAATTCGGGTAATAACGATTTAATATAAGCGAATTTTGGTAACTAAATCTAAGATCAAAACTATATTGTTTCACCTTATTCTAGTACTCATATTCAACCCTGGCACCTGCACAATATTTTTGTATAAAATAATTAACATGACACTTTGTAGTGTTTTTTTATAAAGTAAGTTTATTAGTTAGAGATTTGTCTTCGAAGCACAGAAAAGAAATTTTAAAAACGAATTAACCCTTCATGTTATTTATATATGTATATTGTACATTACTGTACAAGGTTATTTCCTATAAATATAATTAACTTTAACTTTTTTAATAAGGCAGAAAAAATCGTAAATGCAAAGGTTACATTTTTTAAACAATTTTTCACCACATAACTTTTTTATATAAACAAGGCGTTAGAAAAACGCGTGACAAATAATAATTTTTGTTTCTGAAGCCCGGCATATTATATCTCCACTATTATTATTATTATTATTATTAATATTAATATTATTACTATAATTATTATTTTGAACATTTGTCTTATTTTTCACATATTAGTTTCTCAATCTGTTTTTCTTTGACGAAAGTCGCAATCTTTGAATGTCAATTTTTAAGGTCGGTTGTCTTAAACTTTTTCTTATCGACCTGAATATATTGAATATTGTATCGCTTAATAATATTTTTCTTTACGAGCTCTACCTAGGTAGATCTAAAATAATTTTTTTCCGAATATTTTCTGATTATTTTGCCAGTGCAGTTTAGCTAAAAGCCATAATTTTTTGTATCAATACACATATGGGAAAGCCTTTTCATTAAACACATTCGGTCTTGATTACAGAGTACTTTTTAGCTAATTTATAAATTGCATCGATAGTCCCTTTTGTTCCATTGTACGGCAAAATGATGTTTGATTTGTAGCAGTTTCCTTCACCAGCAACTGTATCATCCATGTTTTAGGTTGACAGGAAGATAACAGCCGAGTTCTTTTTTATATCATAAGAAACTAGAGCCCTAATGTTCTCAAAAGCCAACATATTTGCGTTGGTGTTCTTATAAGATGCAGGTAGCAGGTTTTTTAGAAACTAATGCCTTATTCTCACAGAAAGTGTAAGATTTTCCTACCATAGCTTTGCTGTCAGTTCTAAATTTGTAAAAAAAATGTCGGTTGCTATATTACAGCCTTTATCCAAATGCTTAATCAAATCCAATGCCACTATTTGACCCTGGTTCTTTTCTAGTTTACTTCCTTGCTTGTCTAGAAAAAAAATATTTCCAGTTCCTAGTAATTTGTAATTTTACAATAAAACGTGTAGAAGCACTAGAAATACTAATTATAGAATTCGTTAGTTTTGGTGACTAGGCAACGTCAGTTCAGGTTTACTTTTCTTTTAAACATGAAGTGGAACTCTGTCCCTAAAGAACCGAGTTGTTCGTCGAAACATCAATGCTCGCTTGGCGTACTACCTTCTTGCAGTTCGAAACAAAATAATTAATTATAAATTAATTTGTCGATAATTAAATAACTGCCATTTTAGAACGTAAAACGTATCTATTTCTCAGCCCTTATATAAATAATTTTTATTATGAGCGTTTAAGCAACTAACCAGTTGGCATTTAAATACCAGTTAGTTTCTTACGATAACAACAGCAGACCTATAGTACTAGATATCATTAAATTTGTATTAAAGAGTTCCCTCTACATATGTTATAAATGTAGGGTTTAAAATAAGAAGGCTGATGCTTGTTCACGAAAGTTATTTGCCTTGAATATATAGTAATAAATGATTTTCAAAGTACACTTAAATTCAGGAGACTTTCCTGTTTAACTTCTTTTAAAATCTCATATTTTGAGTTAATATAGCGCTGGATAATAACTGAGTCAGTCGTAGCCAACCTGTTGAAATCAGACAAAATAAACAAAAATTGGTTGGATCCATTATACACATTTTTGAATATATAAGATGTATCAGAAAATCGAGGCATGGGTCAACTTTCATTTTTTAAACTTTTCTTTTCGAATTTCGTATTTTCAAAATTAAAAAAATATTTTAAGCAGCATGCCTTATGCCTAAATCTATGTTTTTCAGATATCCATGTTCGAAAATTGATAATTTTAGTCTTCGAGAAGCTCTACAATATAAACAGAATCACATGCGCAATAAATATTAGGATTAAACTAAATATGTTAGATTTTAAGCACGAATAGCAAACTTTTACACTAATAAAGGATTGCGAGTTTTATTATTTTATATTTACATATAATTACATAAGTGCTGGCAAGAGCTCTGTAGCGCCGAGTTAATAGGTGGATCGGTACTAAGCAGGGGCGTGCGGTGAAATTTTAAGAAAGGGAAGCAATTTTTAGACACTTACCTATTTGTAATGTAATTCGATTCTTCGATCATTTTTTGCAAATTCGTCAATGACGTCATGCTCCGACACATTTTGGAGAAGTTTATTTTCAATGGACAACAGTGATGTATGCGCCGTTGTATTTCTCACGAAATTTTTTATACGTTTAAGTCTTGAAAAACTGCGTTCTACTGATGAACGTGTGGCAGGTATTGTCAATACTAATTCACACAATTTCGACACTTTAGTGTAGGCATCTTCTAGCTAATTGTCTTTTAAAAATTGCATTGGTTTCTTAGCGTTATTTTTTGGGCTAATGTAATCAGTTTCGTAAATCACTTTTAGTTCAGATCGCAGTAACATTCGGTCGAAGAACTGGCCATAATGAAGGAGAAGAGATTTAAACGCATCTTCTGGAAAAGTTTTTCCTTTAAATGCATCAAAATTGCAGAGCTCGAGGAATTTAAAATCATTTAAACCGTTAAATCTATAGTTTATTTGTTGCTGAATTTGATCGATTATTTCATAAAAGAGGCGTCTGTATGATGTTTGAACATTTCCCACCTTGTCTGTTCAAAGACGCTTGGCTTGTGGTTCTACATTTAACGTCATCCTTTCTCCCAAAATAGGTTAGAGTCATCTCTTTTTTGGCTTAACATGGACTTAAAATCATATTTGTGAAAATATGTTTAACAAATAATTAAAATTGAAATCTCGTTTCAAACAGTCCAAAAACCCCCTCAAACTATTTACTGCTTCTGAGTCCCACGTTTCATTATTATATTCTCAAATAGTTCAATCAGTGATTCACGATTTTCAGATACTGTTAACACAAGTCTTCCATTATAGTTCCACCTAGTAGGAGCTACCTGGGGCAATCGTTTGTGGGCAATGGAATCCAAAGCTTGTGTACGTTTTGTTGACTTGGAAAAAAAAGCAGCCATGCCACTTAAAGTAACGAAAAATACTTTACACTCTTTAATGTGATTGATGGTCTGGGATAAAACTAAATTTAATTTACAAGCAAAACAATGGACAAACACAGCACTTGGTAAAGTTTATCGAACTTTAGCTTGCAGACCCGCTAATTGTCCTGCCATCACTGCAGCTCCATCATAGCTTTGAGCAACCATTTTTTTCTCTCCATTAATTTCATTAGTAACTTAAAATGTATTGTTTTCCGGATAAAAATGTCTAATACAGTTTTTCATTTTTGTGGTTAAATTTTTCATGGGCGGTTTTGCCCTTCCTTTAGAAATTATTTCAAGCTTATCAGCGAAGTTTAATGTTGAAAATCCCTTTATTATTAAGACACACATTCACACACACTCTTCTTACTAAATTCTCCAACATTTTCAACATTATTACCGACAGCAGAAGTTCACGGTATTTGCATATCCACGTCCGTATTATTGTCTTCCATATCGGACCATGCACGATGCGACGTACGTATCACACAACACACGGATAGCCGTTCAAACAAAGAACCTACTCCAACGATAGCTTCCACCCCCAGAGCACGCGACTGAAATGCAAAATTGCAAACAGCCGGTGGAAAGTTCAATAACCTCTGGCTCGACTCACAGGAAATCAAGCATACAGGACTTGGCTGCAGAGAAGCTAGCGGTCCGCATAGGTTCTATTCCATTTTCTATTGTCGCTCGGTTGAAGTCAAGGCCGCATTTATTGCTTGATAATTAAGAAAATGTTTTAACACTTTTAATATAAACTAAATTAATGATTTCTTATTTCAAAAATTACATTTTAGAGGATGTTTTGTAATTTTTTTGGGGAAGCACTGCTTCACTTGCTTCCATGGACTGCACGCCCCTGGTACTAAGTTAGCAACAGGTTTGACGCCAAAGCGCGATAGCGCAAACGCATCATCCTTAAAGCCATTAAGAAAATCAATCATTATTAAGATAATAAATTCCTTGACAGATTGTTATTTTTGGTAACCTTCCGAGAAAGACTGAAGCCACTAAAGGGTTAAGTATTATTCAGTTCGAACGTACTATACGGAGTATTGTAACCCCTTATATGATATTCAATTATTAGCTGCAGGGAAATGTGTCATTGTGCCCAATTTGCACATTCCTGTATTAAGGTTCTATTTATCGTGGCCCAAACTTTTGGCATAAGAAGTAAAAGATTTCTGCTTAAAAATGGAAAAGTTGATCAAACCGTATTGAATAGGAAACAAAGACAATTAAAAACTAAGAGATCAATTCGTATTACTCTAGGTCGAACTATTAGCCTTTTTAAGTTCGATATCATCAAATCGAAATGTGAATACCTTAGAGATAATTTGACTTAGGTATAGGATATGCTACATAATATAGGTTTAGACTCATGAGAACAATCGAGTATTGAAGAAAAGGATGTTTCATTTAAAAAACTAAAGTTGACACGTGCACCCCTTTTTTGATACGATCGACATACAAAAAAATATTTCTTTGAATTAGAAAAAAATCAAATCAAAATCAAATTAGTCCAATTTATATGTAAATTTATGCGATGATAAAAATTGATACCTTCTGTTATGTTTATGGTATTTCTGAGGTATTTGCATTTGATTATTGAAGTTTCGCCATTTTCTCTGTAAATTGGATTTAGTGTGGATAGATGATTGATTAGTAGTTAAGAATTTATCTCTTTTTTTTTCAGTTTTATATTTTCATAATTTTTTTGTTATAATAAAACAAATATAGTATTAAATTGCGTTTCATTGGTCTTACTAGATAACTATAATTAAAAGAAAAGAAAAGTAAATATTTCTAATCTATGAAACAAAATAAACAAGAATAGTTTATAAAAAGTAAAAATAAATAAAAAATTATAAAGTCAAATAAGTTTACAAAGAATAAAAACAAAAAACCAGCAGACAAGGGCACCAAAACAATTTGACATAGTCCACCAAACAGTGGCGTAGATAAGGGGGGGTTGAGGGTTAAATCACCCCAGGGTCACTTTTATTTAAGCTAAAATGATAAAAATAGAATAAAGTAAGGACCTTTTTTTCCAGGATTGGCGGGTAAACCTATCCCCAGAGCCAATTTTACGTACAGTTTAATAAAGTAATAATTCAAAGTTAATAAAGTAAGGACTATTTTTTGTTGTTAAAAATTTTCATTTTCTCAAAATCCCCCCAGAAGCGATATTAGCCACTATTAGCTATTTTTAGAAGCGGTAGAATGTATCCAGGAAAAAACAAAAATACATTTTAAAGGTAGTAAAAAACGAGATATATTTTTTCAGGATCGTGTGCTGCTGTTTATGTTTCCGGCCCAAGCGCTGGAAAAATAAACTTCCCGCACTACTAAGGAAAATAACTATTTTTCGCACGACAAAAGTGCGTAATTTCGAAAATAAACTGTATAAAATGTCGAAAAGTAATGTTGAATCACTAGTGACGAAAAGTAAAAATTACATTATATGATACACAATGTATTATAAGAGATAAGTGATAAATAAATCAATTAAAATACCCTGCTACTTTATTGAATTTTGATGCATTTTTATTCATATTTTTAAACCAGTAAATATTGCGAATCAGGTTGATTGACATGTTTTCCGTAAGCTCTTATCTAAATCTCTAAACTGTACAGCTGAATATAAAGGACTCTTTTTTACTTAAGTGGAAGACTGGTTCTTAATATAAAAACCAGATTATCTCGACTAAAGTTTCAGCCAATGAAGCAACTGTAAGTCGACTATAAATTTTTTGGGGCATGGGGCCTTAATTTTAGGTTTGAAATTCTTCCCGGTCAACAATTTTATATTTCTCCATCACCATTTTAAATATCTGGTTTGATTTGACCAGTTCCTTCGCCAATCAGGGGGCTAGGGATTGTACACGAACCCACGAGCCCATGGACTGTTATTAACGGCTATTACGTTTTATTTCAGCTAATATCGGCCAATTTCAGTTGCACGGAATATGGAGTTTTCGCAAACAGATTTATTGTAGTATATATAATTTGTATGCAATGTACATTTTGCAAAATATTAAGTTAGTGAAATATTGTTATGAATCAAAAATTGAGTGTTATCTTGATTTTAACAACCCCAGGTAATTTTTTATTATCCTAAATAAGTTCCATTGAGAGTAAAGACATTTTTATCTATCCTGTAGCTGTTAAGCTGGTTAATAAAAAATGCAATTCTATATTTTGGCAAGTTGAATTGGAGACCAATTATGCTTCTGGTAGAAAGTCAGATAGTCTCATAAATTCGTCATATTTAATGGGTATTTAAAAGCTATTAGAAATTAAGACGCTAAACAAAATTATGTTGTATTGAGACAAATTAGATTGCTAATAAAGGTCTGATTAGTTGGATCGTTGATTCGGAGTATATTTGGTCTTTGGTTACATATTTTAGTATATATTAGAAAATAATATATTAAATAGTAAGTTCTTTTTCAGTTTTTAGAAATTATTATAATAATCACTTTTTATAATAAGATATACAAGTGGTAACGGTTTGGATGGGTTACAAGGCTGTCTACGATCGAAATAACATCATTATATAATTAGATTAATTGTAATAAAATTATAAATATTATACTATGATATACGATATGTTGAATTGTGATACTTCCAGAAAAATTTAATCTTAGATAGCTGCTTGACTCAGAGTATTCTGATTCAGTTTAATTTTATAAATTTATATAAATTTCTATAAAAATATCAGGGATTTTTTAGGTTGATATTGAAACCTTATACAAAATAATATTTAAAACTATAATGAACAAAATGATTGAAGTGTATAATCAAAAAGTAAGAACCATTTTTGGAAATCGAATAGATTTCCGAATTTAGGAGAGTTTATTTGTTGTTCAACATCGAGCGGGCTCCAGTGTAGCAAAATAATTATAGCGGTACTAACAAATAATGTGTATGTAAGATATTTACAAAAAATCTTGCTGTAGTTAGTTAGCCGTATACAGGGTTCAAAAGAAATGCGCAAAATTCATATCTTCTGTATGAGTAATTTTTTACAAAATCGCTGGAACACCTGAAGTGGTTTAAATGGTTGTTTATCTTTTTGTAATATTTTCAGCCTCCTACCTGCAATCTCTTAATTTGTACGCACCTCAACTTGTTTTTTCAAATGGCAACCTAGGTAATCTTCTAAAACTGATTCCGATACTAGCAAAAAATTACGGGTCTGCCCATTTCGTTACAGTAAAACGAGTCCACATACGTTTTTTATTAAAATCAAAGTAGATCTTTGTGGTGTAACGCGGAATGACCTTCGTTACCATGCAGTACTAGAACCCATCAATCTATCCAGTGACTTGGCAAAATTTCATTGAATTATCTTGAGAGGACTGATCAAACGATTGTGGTATTTATTATTGCCCCATATGTTAAGAAGCAACTTTCTTATATTGCAAGTGTTTACATTGGAAATTGCAGGTAAAAAGGCACCCCGATTCTTGAAATTTTGGGACAGTTTTTTCTCACATTTGGTTATTAATTTGGCAAACTCCTACACACAAAAAAAATAAATTCACTTAATACTTCAGTATGATCATTGAATTGTAAGCAAGTATTCCTATTTTGGAACTTTGACATTTTTGAATTTTGGTGCTCTCAGAAAGGCATCGTATTGAAATTTTCATTGATTGATTGGTCGTGGAGACAATGTACGGAGCAAGGATGAAGTCTGTCTGTTGTTTAATAAAAAGTATCCCGAGCATACAATTACGCGGTCAAGTGGAGTTAGGATACTTCACAAATTTGAAGATCATGGGACTGTTAGGGATTTACCTAAAACAGGCCGACCAGCCGTTTTAATTGAAGACAAAAAACTTGATATAAACCCCTATCATACAAGACAGTCCACGTTATTTAACTAATACCTTAGCGTTAAATAACGATGTCAATAGAGCTTCAGTACAGCGATTAAAGAGCCAGAACTATCGCCCGTATAAAGTGCATATTGTACATGAACTTCTTGGAGATGACTACGATAGAAGATTACAATTCTGTGAAGAAATGATGGGAATATATGATAAAAATAACATTTTTTCAAAAGATTATCTTCTCCGTTAATGTTACATTTTATTTAAATGGAATGATCAATAGACATAATTATCGATTCTGGTCTGACTAAAATTGACAGTGTTTACGTGAGGGACATACACAACATCCCCAGAAAGTCAATGTGTGGGCTGGTATAATAAATAACCGTACCATATTTTTTTGAAGAAAATCTTACTGTGGAGCTTTGTCCCATTGAATGGCCACCAAGGTCTCCGGACCTTACACCATTGGATTTCTTTCTATAGGGGTATTGCAAAAAGAGAATGTTTAAAAATAGACCAAACAACGTCGAGGACCTACAAGATAGAATAGGGATGGAGGTTGCTAATTTATCAGCCGAAACTATTTGAAATACAGTTGATAGTATTTACCACAGGCCCGGTGCATGTTAAGTAGGAGGTGGAGATTACTTTCAGCATTTGTTATATTCAGCCGAATCAGGTAAGTGCTAATTATCCTCCTCGAATATTATATTTAATTACAAAAATTATGTGAAATGGTTCTACTGTTATGAAATGAGCAAACCCCTAATTTATTGCTAGTGTCGGAATCAGTTTTAGAAGATTTTCTCACAGAACCCAAAATGACCTAAGTTGCCATTTGGAAAAACAATTGTGGTGTCTACAAATTAAGGGATTGCAAGGGGGGGACTGAAGATATTACAAAATGACGAAGAACAACCATTTAAATCACTTCATGTATTCCAGCGTGTTTGTAAAAAATGACTCATACAGATTATTTTAATTTTGAGCGTTTCATATACAACCCTGTATATTAGCAATAGCATAGCATAGCACTTTTCAGATATTGCTTTTTGTATAAAACTGACTTACTTTAAAGTTATGTTAACGCATACTCGGTTTTAAAAACATAAAAATATAAAATTTTGCTCGATTTCAACTTTTACACTCTAACTAGTTAGTTAGCTATAAGATTGTATTTAAACGCATGCTAGGTTTTAAAAACATAAAAATATAAAATTTTGCTCGACTCTCTAACTAGTTAGCTAGCTATAGGGTTGAATTAATAAGATGCTAACTAGCTATATAGGATTGAACTAAGCTCAACTGGTGATCGCAAGATCACTTTATATATTAGTGGAATCATGAAGGAATCCTAACTATAGTACAGCCTCTTTAATCCGTACAACTAAATGCAAGGTGTTTATCGGATTAACGATATGTCCGGATTACTGGATATCAGAAAAAAATGTTTACATATCTATCGTTGTGATGTTTTCCTTAATCTATACGTGTTTACTAAAAATGAATATCAAACAAAATGTTTACATTCGTTTTTTTTCAAAATTAATAAAACTTTATATGTTGAAAATACAACAAATGTTTTATTAACAAATTATCTACAGGACTTCTATTTATATTTAAACATCTAGTTAGAGTTTTAACTATAAGAGATATAAAAAACACTTTAAGTAAAAGTTGTAGGATTTTATTATCTTTTAAGAGTATCATAGAAATTTAAAAATCATCAGAAAGTTGAAAAGACACATAATCTATATTTTTAGTGGATTACCTTGTATATTATTATTTCATTAAATGCGTCTCTTCTTATCGATTATATATAGTACAGTTGTATATATAATATATAGTGGTATAGCTTTAATACCTTTATATTGAAAGATAATTGAGAAGGTTTACAAAAAGGGTCCTGTTCTAACAATCCATAGGATCAATAGGAATACAGCATACTAAGCAAGCGAAAAATTTTGTTACGATTGCTCCCGCTTCCGTTCATGGCTGCCGTCCGGATTACTGCATGCCCGGATTATAGACGCTGTCCTGTACACACATAATTGCCCAGAACAAGAACACGTGTGTTTTAAAAATAACCACGTAGACTGAATGCTGACATTTTACCTCCATATTTAGTTACTATAAACAATATAAGTATATAATATTATCTTCTTCTCACGCAGTTTCTTTCATAATTCATTAAAACTTTAATTCGAGCAATATAATCCGGCAAATTGCGATAATTTTGTTTATATACTTATTTTTTCGTTGTCTTTATATAACTACACTAAGGTACCTTATTTTAAATGTTAAATAAGATAAGTATCATTGCGAAAACTCTTCAAGTTTTGCCTATCTTCGAGGTATAATCTAGAAACCCTCAATAACATGGCTGACGCTGCCACAACCTATTATTACGAAGGCTGTCGTTGGGCATTCGATAATGTTAGGAAATTGGCCTTGTTAAAATAATAAGCAGAGACGCAAACAAAAAATGAACGGTATGGAAAACCTAATGTTGCTGACGGCATGTTTCATAATAGGAAGTTGTTGCTAAATCGTGTATAAATCGTTAAAATATTTCAGGTACTTCTAAAACTTAAAGTCTTGCCAGTTATTAAGACAATTCCCTAAGATCGAAAACTGTCTTGAATTTATATAATAATTAAATATTATTTTAAGAATTTTCTGAATAGTATGAAGTACAGATATCAGTATTATATTTCTTGTTATTAATTAACATATAGAAATATAGGAAAACAACTTTCGTGGACAAAAATTACAGTCTTAAAGACATGACACATTTCTTATGGGTTTGTCACACATACAGATTTTCATATTGACCTAATTCTCCTATTGCCCCAACTTCGTAGCTTTACTCCCAAGTGCAAACTATAGGGACTATACAGGGTGCTTTAAATGTCAAAACGGTCTAAATCTCGAGATACAAATTGCTGAGTTAAGATGTTATTATTTTTCCAGTTTTTTTTATACTACTTTGTACTATGACATTGGTACCGTGGTATACCACGGTAGTTAAAAAGTCTACAGGATGCTATTTCTTCGGGGTTGCGACCCGTTTAACCCTATCGAACTTTTTACTACCTCACTTGCTTACGCAAAAAAGACAAATTTTTTATTCCATTCTGTACCTTCCGTATCTAAGGTTTTTTCGATATTTTGCACCGTTTAGAAATTATCTAGTAAAACGTGCATTGATATTCAAGGTTAAATGAATGTGGAAAACGGAAAAAAATCAAGAGAAGTGGTAAGAGTGTAATGTTAATATGTACCTTCAGAGCACGTACGCATGATGTGCATTTTGCTAACTATATTCTGAATATAATGAGCGATATGTGAAGACAAAAGACTTTTCTCTCACAAAAAGTGGAAAGAAGTCTTTTGTCTTCACATATCGCTCATTGTATATACGACTCAGATTATGGGTGAACCGTTGGAGAACTATATCCCAAATATTGGAAAATATCGAGCAAAATCTAATAAACCAAACAGAATGAAGAATTTGATTTTTTTTTTGTAAAATTTGCCAGTGATTTGGGAGCAAAATACAGTCTCACACCTCATTTTATATATGTAGTAAAATGCGCGAAGTATATATGATGTATTATTTTAGATAATGTAGTTACCTAATGATGATAATTTTTAATAATTCCCGAGGAAGGATGTAATTGTAATAGGTTTCTTTTACCGATAAATACTAGGTAATTTATTTAGCAGCAATCTATGTATTTAAGAATTTTTTATGATTTTAAAAATATAAAGTATTTTATATACCCATATTTCGTGACGCCGCGATTGGCGATTGGCGCTTGCCAACTGGAATATCGATAATATTGTTAAAGTTATTACGACGAATCTTTCCATTGTTTGGATTAGCATTAGCAAAAAACTTCCTGAATATTTTTGTAAATTGTGTTGTATTTGAATATATACCTTTAAAGGGCTTTAAATATGGGACCGATATTTTATTCAACAGAACTGGTCGACAGAGCAAGTGGGATAAACGAGTTTTTAGGTAAAATTTAAATTCGAATATTTTTAAAACGAGACGAGATACTAAGATGCGGTTTTCAGCCGTGTCTTGCAAATTGTATAGCATATTGCCGATTTTAAAGATAAAACTTGTCTAAGCTAAAAAGATATTTATACACAGTGTTAAAAAAGAACTGCAAATTTTCCAGTATTTTATTAGTTCCGAAAATTTACAAAAACGATTTTTAAGTTCTATTTGATGAGATTAATCCTTGGTAAAATTGTAAAAAATAGTTCAAATTTTTTGAGATTTTTTTAAAAAACTTAGATTTTAATCTTTTCACATATTAAGCTGTAACTTTTTATTAGTCGTTTCATGTAAAGTTTTCTTACTAGAGAGCCCTTAAATTTTTTTTATAATATATAGGACCTCCACTACGCAGAAAATATAAAAGGTGTGCAAAAATATGTTAGCTAAAAACTTATTGATCCTAAAATATGATGTACCTGCATTTTAATAACCTGTTGAACTTTAATTTAATGTTAAAATTAAATTTAAAAGTTTTAAGGAGTACTAAACATTTTGTCCTTTGATTGCACGAGGCATCTTCAGGGATCTTTACTTCACGAGATGGAACACTGAATGAGCTCGGAGAGACCCAGGCCGGCTATTTATAGTCGACCTGTGTCTACCGTACCGTGGAACTTGGACTCTTGGAAAGGAATAAAGTCCTTTGGTGATCGCAAACATTGTCCAATTTTCTTGTGTGTGTTGAAGGTTGTACGAATGTTGGACCGGCGAAGTAACCTGCAATCTTGTCTGTGGTTCCATGTATAAATGGAAAATTTGCACTTCCTATCAGTAATTCCTCTTTAGTATCATTTTGTAGAGTAGGATTATTATATTTTCTAATTGACCGTTTAATATCTTCAGTGCAATATCTATTCCTTCTTAAAGTTTGAGTCAGTTTATCTGTTTCCAACTGTAAAGAATTTTAGTCACAAATCGCGAGGGTTCTGTAAACCAATGAATTAATAACTATTTGTTTTTGTGCTGGGTGATTATGGGAATTTGCATTAAGGTACCTGTTTGTATGCGTTGGTTCTTTATATACAGAGTGTCCTAATGAACCATCCCCTTCCCTTTGTACAAGAACGTCTAGAAAGCAACCTTGGGAGGTTTTCTGGATCATGCGGCCATATTACAGATGTGTCTTCTACATATCTAAAACCATGATTTTGGCTTTAATGGAGACGACTCTAAGGCTTCCTCCTTAAAAACATCCACGAAGATATTGGCTACCACTGGTGACAGCGGAGATTCCAGGGCTGCTCCTGATGTTTGTTCATAAAAAGTTCCTTGAAAAACAAAATATGTTGATGTGAGACATGCTTCAATCAGATATAAAAGCGGGTTGTCAATATTATTATGGTGAAATAAGTCCGATATCATAGAAATTCAATAATTTATTGGAACATTCGTATATAGCGATTCTACATCGAAACTGACTAAGATATCTTTGCGATCTAATTGGATTTATTTTAGTTTTTCTACAAAATGAGTAGAATTTCTAATATATGAATATGTTTTTCATGCAAAATTACTGAGAATATTTGAAAGATATTTACTAATTTTGTAAGTAGGGGATCCTATTGCACTGACGATAGGTCGAAGTGGAACATCAACCTTGTGTATTTTAGGTAGTCCGTAGGATGCTGGGATCCTTGAGCTGCTTGGCCTTAACATCTTCTTTTCTTCTGTTGGTAGGTTGGATGCGTTTGTAAGGTTGGTTATCCGTCTCTCAATTTTCTGGTTGGGTCTATTTGAATTACTCTGTGGGTGCTGTCGTCCAAAAGTAGTTGTACTTTCTTCACGTAATCTGTTTTGCCCATTTCTATTGTTGTTTAATGTTTTTATCACCGTTCTTTCCTCAGCTGATCGATTTGATTTAGGCGGGGTAGAATTTTTGATATTCTTCGCTGTTTTATACCTTATTGCGTCAGCTTCTTCTGCAGGAAGTCTTCTAATTGTTGCTTCAAAATGAGAAAACTTACCTCTTTTGAAGTTATAGAAATTTCTCAATTGATATTTTTAAAACTAAAAGAATGGCAGCCTGTTACATATCTTCATCTACATATATACATTGGAAAATTTGTCTCTAAAAGCAACACCTGTATTTTTAAAAATAATAAAGTTATAGAGGAAATAAAAAATCTGTTTGGAGAAAATGTTCATTACTCGTTAAAACTGAAATAATAAGTATTAAATTTAAATTCGTATATGCTACAGGCTGCTGAAATATACGTACTGACATGATCTTTAGAATTGCTAGGTTTTTAACTTACTTTAGATTTTTTTTTTGCACACCATGTACATTTTTTGCCTAACGCAGACCCTTCAGATTATAAAAAAAATAAGAAGTAAGGGATCTCTAGCAAGAATACTTTACGTTATACAGCCAATAAAAAGTTACTATGCAAGAAAAATCTAAATTCTTTCAAAAAATATATCTCAAAAAGTATTAAAAATTTAAAAAAAATGTTTTAATCCGTTTTTTACAATTTTACCAAGCATTATGAAAATCTGACAATTAGAAGTCGAAATTCGATTATGTAAATTTCGGAACAAATAAAACATTGGAACATTTACACAATATTGCTTAACATAAACATAATTCAGCTTAAGTAAGTTTCACCCTTTAAATAAGGCATACCCCATAAAATTTAAAAGACAGAACTGAAAACTGCATCTCAATATATCTTCTTGTTTTAAAATATTCGAATTTAAACTTTACCTAAAGATTCACTTGTCCTGTGTGCAGCAGTGTAAATAGGCATATACATTTAGTTTTAATTCGAAATTAACTCAGAAATAACTCCTCTTTTTGTAGAATGTAATCATGTAGAGTAGTGTAATAAAATCGAAAAATATATTTGGACGAGTATCTTGAATAAGTAATTTTTCGTATACATCCGCAGTTTTCTATTTGAGTTTGCAAAATGGAAAACACAATACCTCGAGCGTATTGAGGAACAAAGTCTAAACAAAAATCAATAAATATGACGGAAAATAAGAAAGTTTTCCTCGATACACTGTCTCCCGTTTATTTATCCGGCATCAGCCGGGATCCGGTTTCACTCAAACTTCTGCCAACTACTTAAAACTCTTTCGTCTTTCCATTTCGGCTGACAGGCTGTCACTCAACCAGAGACGATGCCGCGCCGCTCCCGTAAGGTGCCGTGGTATTTTCACCATTTTAGGAGATTTTAAAAGGAAAATGCATTACCCAGATACGTTTCCCGCTTTTAACGTTTTAATTTATTTTGGAAAGGATATTTTGCGGCCTTTAATTTTTACGAATGTTTTACTGAGTATGGAATTCTTTTGTTGGTTATAAAAATATATAAACTCTACATGTGGTATCTATGAATATGGTACTATGAATTAAGGTGATATGAAAAATATAGTAATAGATAAATTATGGTTCTCCGGTATAGTCCTCAATGCAGAAACGCATGTATATAATAGACTATATCTTAAGGGTGGAAAAGTGGTTAAATGAAGTAAAAAAGAACGCACAAAAGAGGTAAAAATGACTCTCTTACCTCTTGTAATGGCTGCTTTTCCGCTTTTTCTTGTGGAACGGCTAATTCATTTGTCACTAACTTAAATGTCCCGAAGGAAAGGTTTTTCCTGTCTAAAATATAAGACCGAGTACACGAAACAAAATTTTATTTCGTCAGAGTTCTGATTTGCGTGACTACCGGAACGACATCTTGTCGTCATCTCTCTTCCAATCATTAGTATGAGATGCGTGAATATAGAATGCCTTAAGGGTGTGTACCAACTTTGTGCGTTATGAATAGGAAAATATTAAATACTTAAAGCGACATGTATTATTTATGTCCAAAAATTATAATATTAAATTTTAAGAAAATAAATTAAGTAATTTAAGAGTTTCGCTGACAGTCCTCATCCAGTTCCTACTGTAATTGCACAGGGATCTTCGCTGCACGAGATGAGAACAATAAATGATAGAGATATCGGAAATGTAACTATTCGTTACATGAGTACCCGTTACTCTGGGATTTCAAAGTAACGAATACCGATCGCATGGTTACTTTGATTACTTTCGTTACTATGGTTACGTCGGCTTGCAGTGCTTGTGTAAAATTGGGTTGCATTTAATTATTATAGCATATTCGGTATGAAATATTTAGAGTAGCAAATGAATGAGATATTTTACAAAAAGTTTCTACGGTTACATCCGATAATGCTTCAAATATGAAAGCAACAGTAAAGCTGAAGGAATACGATGTTTCGCTCATACCGTAAATTTAATTGTTCAAAGTGGTTTAGTGTTTCTAGATATAGCGCCATTGTGGAAAAAGTTAAAAGCTACAACTAATCATTCACTTTTCATCAAGTGAATGAGTCTGCTACCCCTTTAAAATTAAAAAAGGTGTTGTTACTCAATAGAACTCGACCGATTTTATGTTTGAGAGGATATTGACAATTCAAGGGCTCTTGACAGCAACATTAGGAATATTGAATGGTCTTAAAAAGTCTCTGCCATAGAGATATTTAATTAAAAGAAGTTTGTACGATATTAAAACTATTTGAACAGATTACTAAGAAATTGGGCACAGAAAAAAATATATTATTCTCTCAAAAGTAACTGTTTTTAAAGGGCCTAAAATTCGCTATGCAAAAATTTAACAAAATTCAACCAGTTTAAAAGCAAAGGCGCTAATATGAAAATTAAATAGTTACTAGATTTTCAGCAATAGAAACAAATACTTTATTGGCTAAATGTGCCATATGAATAAAGAGCACCTTGAAAAAAAATGTAGGTTTATCTAATTAATTTAAAACGTCGAGAAAGCAATACTCAGACTTACCATGATGATTCAGTTGTTGAAAAAGAATTCGAGCAAGAGTAAATATCTTGGTAAATGGCTAAGTCATAAAAGCAATAATAGAATTTAAGTCTTATTTATACGAAGATCTAATTCACCGAAAAGAACATCCTCCTGAATGGTGGAAAGCTAGGCTTGTTATATGTCCTCATTTAGCTATCTGAACTAGCAAAATATTATTTGGCCATTATAGCTATCTCAGTCCCATCTGCAAGAGTGTTTTCTAAGTTTTACAAATTTGTTTTTTGCTTTTATTTTATTCATATAAATTATACTCCATATTATAATACATTATTATTATTTATTATACACGTCAACTGCAACTACCAAAATAAAATACGGACAGAACCGCCTCGACAACCGGCTGATACATAAAATATTGAATTTACATTATAAGAATCATAGTAATCAAAGTAACGAATACTCAAAATGATTACTAAGTGGCAGAGCACCGAATAGTAACGAATACTTCAGAGTAACGATAATCAACATCTCTTTTTGGGTGTCCTGTTGAGTTATGGTGTTCAGCGACATGGTATAGAAAATTTGTTTACTGCTTATACATCTATCATATTTCATAAGTCTAGTAAATACAGGTTGTTCAGTTTCACATACATTGCCGAAGAAATAACAAATTTTATAAATTCCTTCTGACTGCAGGAGAATTATATTTTTGAGTGACCTTAAATACTTCTTTATCTTTTTGTCCATATTAATGAAGATTGTAACCTCGGCAGCTCAGTGGTAAGAGAGCTGACCTTCCACCTGGAAGACGCGGGTTCGAGACTTGGTATAGCCGACACTTTTTAATATAACAAAGAGTAGGTATTCTTTATGCCTGGTCCGGTACTTTCCCAAGGTGCTTTTAGTCTTCGGATAATAAAATAGCGACTGTTTGTAGACTTGGGATAACAAGGCTTCTTACTCAACACATACACTACATGACACAACTGAGTAGAAGGCAACGGGAAACCACTACGTAGAACACATTCCCTAGTATAATAGTCTAGTGCAGGGGTGCTCAAACCGTCGATCGCGAGTGCTTTTTGAGTAGATCTCGAGAAGAAAATTGTTTTTAATAAGTAGGTACTTAACTAAACTACAAACATTTATTACGTAATAAAATAACACTCTGCTAGCGGCAAAAGGCGGCTTTATCAAAGGAACGCGCGGTACTTGTCAAAGAAAAGCACCGTTTTTTATTCTTGCCGCTTTTCTAGAAATTTCGGGCGGCGCGTTTGACGGGAACATTCGAGACTTTCGTTCACGCCGATATAAATGTTGCGACTGCAGGAATTGGAGTCATTCTGAATTGCAACTTGAAGGCAATACTACGTCGATACAAAGTTTATTATTAAATAGTTCAAAATGAGTGCAGTGAAGAAATCTAAAATGTATCATTTTAATAACGATTGGGAGGAAGAATTTTTGTTTTGTATGGTGAAGGATAAGTGTGTTTGTCTTATTTGTCGTGCATCAGTTGCAATACCTAAGCGTGGTAACTTAGAGAGGCATCATAAAACGGTTCATAAAAACTATGAAAAGGATTTTCCGCCACAGAGTGAATTAAGAAAACGAAAAGTACGTGATTTGATTTCTTGTTTGAAAAAAGAACAAACCATGTTCACAAGACCAGCCAAACAATCAAAAGCTGCTACGATCGCGTCATTTAAAATATCTCATATATTGGCGAAACACAAGAAACCATTCGAAGATGGATCGGTTGTGAAGGAAGCATTTACTGAAGCTCTGAAGGGGAAGACCCATGGCGAAGATATATATGACGTTTTCTTCAATTTTGTAAAAAAACTACAAGCTACCGATATATAAATTAGTGTCCATTACAACCGATGGAGCACCAGCAATGACTGGAAACAAAAACGGTTTTGTGGCATTGTGTCGAGCTAATGAAGATTTCCCTTCATTTTTTTCAATCCATTGCGTTATACATCAACAAGTTTTGTGGTCAAAAGTTTTAAACACGGAGGAAATTATGGGCATTGCAACAAAAATTGTGAATTCCATCCCTTCACGTAGCTTGCAACGGCGACTCTATAAGTTGCAGTTGGAAGATGACAATACACTGATTTAGTTCTTCACACGGACGTCAGAAAAATTCCTAGAAAGGTTTCAAGAATTATTGCCCGAAATAACATAAAGAGGTGATGACACTCAGATGTTGAAAAACGGAAAATGGCTGACTGATTTGGCATTTTTGACTGACATCACAATGCACTTAAACACCATTAACTTGGAGCTTCAAGGTAAAGGAAAAACTGTTATTGAGACGATTAGCGCAGTAAACGCATTCAAAAGTAAATTGCAACTTATGATAAATCAACTGAAAAGAAAGGATCTGAAACGTTTTCCGTCTTTGAAAGCAAGGATTCCTCATACGTATCAGAATTATGATACGTATGAGGCTGAATTATCAAATATTTTGGGACAATTCGAAATGCGTTTTTATGATTGTAGTAAATTGGCAAATGTAGCATCATTTATGGGTTATCCTTTTTCATGTAAAAACATTGAGGAATTAGCTACTGAAATAGCAAGTCAGTTTAATATGAACTCACGTTCTGGTGAAAATGAGTTGGTGCAGATTATATCAAATATACAAAGCTACAGCATCTGATACAAATTTCTGGTGTTTTATATCTGATATCCGAATCTAAAGATCGCCCTTCAACTGACAGCAATGTTTGGGTCAACTTACTTGTGCGAGTCTGCATTTTCTAAAGTGAAGATAATTAAGTCAAAATATCGCAATCGACTAACTGACGATCATATGTCATCATGCTTGCGATTAGCACTCAGTGGTTCTTTTCTCTTATGAAAAGTATGCTGAGGACATGCAGTGCCATAACATAAAATAAAGTTTAACACATGTAACTCTTTTGTTTTGTAACAATCAATAAACTCGCAATTTTGAATAACTATGAGTTTTTTCATTGATATTCTAGAGAAGAACCTAACTAACACACTAAAATAATGTATATTGTGCGGAAAGCTTATCTATATATGCACAACCCTACCTAGGTAGGTAGGTAGGTAGGTAGGGTGTATGTATTGTGTATGTACGACAACCCTGCATCACACATACTTGCAGCCTCTCAGAATCACAAGTAGTCCCTATTGAGGTAGATCGCCAGCAAGTTTGAGCACCCCTGGACTCTAGTGTAATGGATTCAAGGAACCAGATCTCATTGACCATCGCTAACACCAGAATACGAGTACGGCACTTGAAGAAAAATTGAAGATTGTGAAAAGTTTCAGAATAGTTAGACTTCCGCAAAATTTTATATGTAATATCATGAGTAAAAGACAAAAGTACTTCATTCAGTATCGGGTTTCAAGTGTCCGCTGTTTTTAGCGAAGTGATTATTGTTCTAAGAGTTACTAATTATACATTTAAACCGATCATTGTCATATATAACCCGTTAATGTGCAGAGGTTGGGTATATTCCGAACTTTGATTACCCGAGCTCATTTAATATTTTCATCTCATGTTGTGAAGATCCTTAAAGATGTCTTGTACAAACGCATGAGAAATATTTGAACGGAAATCCAAATTAACACAGGTTTAATCCAAAAACCATGATTTCTCTGTTTACTGCAGCAGTGATGTCAGTCGTAGATACTACGTGTGTAATTACAGGGCACGCCAAACTCTGTGACCTATTAGAAGTAGCTGGAGAAACAATGACTATATTACTTTGAAATTTTGGATCTAGCCAAGGTGACCATAAACTTTTTGAAATAGTTTTAAGTTGGAATTGTTGCCGTTTTTACCTTAAACTGGTGACAACATCCGTTTTCTAAGAGGAATGTTACTCTATTTTTGTATTTCCCTGAATATTTTAAATACTTTTTGTGTTTTGTTTCCTATATCTAAATTTAACTATTTTCGGGCAAAATGGCAGTTGAAAATTGACATTTTTGATAATTTCAAGCCACATAACTGCCAGAAGAGAGAAAATAGAAAACTAAGATAGAAAAGGTTAATCCATTTCTATCCAAGTTAAGTCGTTGGGGAGTTACGGAGCTTCAAAAAGCCAAAAATGTCAATTTTCCAGCGTCACTTTCTTCAAAACAGTTGAATTTAGTGATAGCAAACGTAACATAATCAATATTGAACAAAACTAGTCATTACTTAATAGAAATCCATTTTAACTAAGTAAACATAAACACGTATTTAAAATTTCCACTTAATTTATTTTGCAAAAAGTGAGACACAAAACATTTGTTTCGCCACGACTGTGGCTTCATCAGATGTTAGATCTTTAAGATTTAAACAGTGTCGTATCTAAGGCCTGGCAAGAAAGGCGACTGCCAGGGCGCAATTCACGCCTAAGATATTATATAACTCTTCTCCTACATCCAGTCCCCAATTTTAAAAGAGTACAGAGAACAGCAAAGCATATTGTTGGTTTACAAAAGTATTTACCAGACTTTAGAAAAAAAGCAAAGAAAGGTAAAAAGACTGTTCGATAAAAAAGCGGAGGATGAGGGAGTGTCCTTGACAAACTTGGTTTGAAAGCCTGTCAAGTGTAGCATTCGACTTTAGTTTTTAACAGGAGATCATCTCTCTAAAAAAATCTGTTGAAAATTTGACAAAAGCAGCAGCTGATTTAGCAATGAAATATAAAGATGACCTGGATGTCAATGAATTATATCTAGAAACTGAAATATATATATTTGATAATTTATTCGCTTTATATAAATTGTTGTGTATTTCTATTTTTTAATAAATTTTTTTAATGAATCAAAAAGGTAATATAAAAACAAATTAAATACTATGTATAAAGTTATTACCAAATAACTATATACATCGTTAAATTGTTTAATTTGTATGTATGTATGTTGCATTTTTACTTCTCTCGTAAAAGTTTTTTAATCGTGAAAAAATCAATCTCTGAGATTTTTTCAGATCTTTACATTTCAGGGTCCCTAGTTGCCAAAAAACATGCTTTCTCGATTTCGTCGGTCTGTTGGTATGTTTGTCTGTCCGCGACATAGGTAAAACATTACTTACCCCATTGACTTCAAATTTTTGTCAAAAATGAAAGGTCACGTGGAGATGACCTGGGAAAATCCGTTAAGCGTAACAAAATGACGATCTAGGGAAATATTAAAAATATCTTTACTAAAAAACTATTTATCCAAGTTACCTACAATTTTGATACGAATTAATGATCGAGCGACTCTATAAAATATTTAAAAATTCACAATGAAAAACAACTTAATAGCTTAATCTCAAATTTTGTGAAAGAATTTATTGAAAAATTAAGTGAAGAGCTTAAGTGGTAAAATTGTGGCACGCGGAATAAAATGGCGACAAAATAAGAGTTTTGCATCGTGAAAAAATCACATCCCAGGGTTTACATACCTACACGTTTTAGCGTCCCTAGGTGCCAAAAATATATTTTCTCAATTCCGTCTTTCTGTCTGCCGGTCAGTTAACGGCATAGCTAAAAAGTTGTTGAGACCTATCAATATTTTGGTAAAAACCGTGTATGCCTGAACAAAATGGCGATATGTTAAAACAATAAAATAAAGATCTACCAAAATCCAGCCTGTTCCGAGTTTTTTTGAAGATTTGCCGCTATTGTGCCTCTTATTGCATTTTATAGGTTTTCTAAAAGATTTTTTATAATATATCTCCTAAAGTACCATTGTATTAAACTGGTTGATATTGATCTTTTACCGCAGAATTTACTTAAACAAAATACGGACACACTTCAAGAATTTCCCATATCAGTCTTAAAAACGTAGTATAATAACACATTATTGACAAATATTTACAGAAAGAATTATATTCCCAGCAATGTCTATAAATCAGCTAAATAGCAGCTCTTACAGAATTATGTCAATATTTCGAGACCATAAATCTGAAGCAGGCGACTACCGGCTCTTTCTCGCCGTCTCTGATTTAGTGCCTGAGAAGGTCGCTTAAAACGCAGTTAATCTTTTTCTCCACGTATTGTGACAACATTTTCAGCTTTACATGATCGGGTGTTGTTAGACAAACACAATAATTTGCCTCAATTCTAGACGAGGTAGGATAGATTATATAATAACATTATTTCATGTTCGTTGTTTTTTTACAAACTAAATTAGATTAGGGTATTTTTGTTTTATGATTGCCCTTTAAAAAAAAAAGTCTTGATTAATATAATTCAGATTTTATAAATTTGATCAAAAGATCAAAAGTGCCTTTTTAAAAACGGAACACCCTATATATTATTGAAGCGTTGAACAGAGTGGACAAATTGTTTTTTTTCATATAAGGTGTTTCTATACCTATTTTGAATTGCTTTCGATTTATAAGCGCGTTTTATATATAATTCTTACTATTAATATTCGACAACTAGACATTAAAGATGTCGATTATAAGCAATTTAAATTAATATTGATATTCGAGAAATAGACATTAAATATCTAAAACGCTAAAGCCCAGTTTCACACTGGGTAGTAATCATCGAGTTATGGTTATTTACTATGGTTTCTATTGTTGAGAAGGTGAATTTTCAAATGAATCTATAGCTACTAACCCAGACCTTCTGGTCACCATATATTGTGAATCTGGCCCTAAGTATTTAATGATATAACTTCAGCCTACGCAATGCCAGACAATTTTCTTTTAATATAAATAGTGGTTCAGAAAAGATCCGATTTTGTCAGCAAATTAAACTTTTGGAATTCTCACCTTATACGTCAGATATTTAAAGTCCTGATCATTTACATGTAACAATCGGTAATACATTTCATCACATCACAGGTAACAGCTCTTTGAATTTCAAATTGTTACCTGATTTTCTAGATCTTCTTTTAAATTTACTGGTGTATTATAAATCATTTCTTTAATCCTACCCCACAGAAAAAAGTGTAATGGAGTAAGATCTGGAGATCGCCGTGGCCAACACCATGGTCTTTCACGTCTTATCCACCTATCTTCAAACACATCAAACAGTTCGACGGAAACTTCATGGGTACAATGGACAGGAGCTCCATCCAGTTGATACCAACATTTTCTAAAATCGATCAGCGGTAGATTATACAAAAAGTCATAATAGTTCCTAGAAGTTCAATACATTTTGCAGTTTATCAATTCCGTCCGTCCGTCTGCCGGTCTGTCTGTCTGTATGTCAGTTTGCCGCATAGCTTAAAACCACTCATCAGATTGACTTCAAATTTCAAACAGAAATTAAGCGTCATATGGAGATGACTTAGTAGTATTTTGATAAAAATCCAATATGCCGAAACAAAATGGCGACATAACTAAAAAACTACTTATTCAATTGACTTCAAATTTTGGTCAAAAATTAAGGGTCATATGGAAATATGGCATGATTTACAGCATTTTACTATTCTAAAAAAATACCATTTCAAACCATATAAATATAAGTTAATGCACCATTTGCACCCGGGAGATGCACAGCGTCGCACAGATTTCTGCAATTGGTACATTCATATGACTAATACTGAAATAAATTTCGAAAGAAGAGTTATATGGTCTGACGAGGCATATATCTCAAGTTCAGGTATTCTAAATCGACACAATAATAGATACTAGTCCAAAGAAAATAAACACGTTATATTATCACGCGAACAACCAGGCAGGTTTGGATTTAGCGTGTCCTGCTTTATCCTTGGAACAAAAATAAGGTGTCATTTATAACGGTAGTCTTACTGAAAACCTGTACCTAGAGATACTGGAAAATACGCTTCCTGATTATTAGATAATATTCCTATGGAACAATTACAAAATATTTTTCTTCAGCAAGATGGTGCCCCTTCTCATAATGCACGGACTGTTAGTACCTTTTTAAAAAATTAATTTCCAGGTCGCTAGATTGGTACAAATGGAGCTGTAAGATGGCCGCCTAGGTCGCCAGATTTGTCGGTCCTAGACTTTTTTCTATGAAGATATCTTAAACGCATCATCTACCAAAGGCAACACCACACGATCGAAGATCTTCAAAACGACACAAGAACAGCCTTTAGATATTTACAAGCTCGCCAAATG
The DNA here is from genome assembly GCA_030620095.1 of Kuschelorhynchus macadamiae. Lineage (NCBI taxonomy): Eukaryota > Metazoa > Arthropoda > Insecta > Coleoptera > Curculionidae > Kuschelorhynchus > Kuschelorhynchus macadamiae. The sequence continues at coordinate 821,615 of JAUTXW010000258.1, read as the reverse complement.
ATTATGCTTAACATACTAAGTGGAATAAGAAAGATGTGTGATATGTGTATAAGGTATAATGGGGAACAGTTCGAACAGTATCTGTAATTTCTACACCCTGCATAGCCTTTTTTTCTAATTTAGTCAATAGTAAGTATTTGACAGAATACAATTTTATTGTCAACATTAGAAAAATAATTAAATTATCGTCATATGTATATATTTTTAGTTTATAATATGTGTTTTTAGTGATTTCTTAGATGTTTGTGTGTTTCCCTAGCGTAAAAATTAAATAGTATGAATCTCTTTAAGCGATTTATTGTTTAATAATGATATTATAACAAACTTTGGTACTGATAATTCAGATTTAGAAAATAAACACACAATTTTCATGGCCTACTAGAAAAACAGATTTCTTTAAATTGACTTAATTGTCGATACCGGATTGAAATAAATATCAAGTGTTATATATGTTTGAGAAACTAAAAATGAGCGGAAACAAAAAATTAAAAAATATACAGGGTATCCTGTTAAAAAAAAAAAACAACTTAGTCTATACCTCGAAAACGATAGTATTTAACCAAAAACTGTCTACGCCACTGGGCTCTACGCAAAAAACTCTATCGAAGTTAGTTTTCAGCTTTTCGGTAAGTTACAAGGCCATCGAGATACGAGGGGTACCTAAAAACGCAAAATTTTCAATTTCACCCTGTATCTCAAAAACGAAGAGGGCTAGGAAAAATTTGTTTGTGGCTTCTTTGGTTTCACTTTTGCCGAATTCTGTTGGATACGAAGAAATTGTAATTATTATTTTGACGGTCTGAACCTATAACCATCAAAATCGAGTTGCAATGGACCGCTGGCTCTGACAGCTTTGACTATTGCATGCGATTTCATCTGATTGTACGATGTTGCATCATGTGCCATCATACCAAAATTTTCGAAGCGATGAATATGTAAAGGTATACGAAACACGTATCCCAGCAAGTTCTCACAACTTTGTCGATGCAAATAATAGTAGCCTGTTTTGGTCTAATATAATAAGTAGACCTAAATCGCGCTACTAGCAACACCCCGCCAAATATTGCTACATGTGTGCTAATATTACGATTAAACCGCGAAACCGCCTGATGAACTATCTCTTCGAAATATAGTGGGTCTTTAATATAATGATTTAGAAATTTTGGCACTAAATTATATCATTCTATTCACATCAGTTCAATCGAGAATTACATCAAAATATATCTAAATAAACAATATCTTATATGGTACTAAATGTGCTTTATACAGTATAACCTTAAAGGCTTGCACGAATTTCAATTCAGGTAATTACTTATGAAAAGGATATTAAAACATACAAAGTAACTCATTCAAATGAGCGCTTTTATTAAGCATGTCCTATACCCAAATTCAGTTGTTTTCGAGATATTTATAACTGAGAATCTATTTAAGAAGCTGGTAAATCTAACTAAGTACATGAAAATATTGGCATCTTCTTCTTCTTGTTCGGCTCTACAGCCCTTGGTAGGCTTTCGCCTGCTCCAGATCTTTTTTTCAGTCACCTCTATTTAGAGATTTTTTCCTTCATCCTCTTATGCCGAAAAGCTTCTTGTCTTCCTCCACGTCATCCATCAAGGGCAGTTTTGGTCTTCCCGTTCATCGTTGTCCCGCTGGATTTGGAACACTGTTAGGCGTGCAGGTACTCTCTGGTTCATTCCAAGTACACGTCCCTCCCATTTTAAACTGTTCATTTTAATAATTTTAACGATGTTGTGGTCGTTGTACGTGATTCTAACGTCTTCTCCATACTCCACGGTCGGTAACTACGCCAAACATTTTACAAAACACTTTACGTTCAAAGCATCCAAGTAACTCCTCATTATTTTTCGTCAGTGTCCATGTCTCGGAACCATACATTAATACTGGGCATATTAAGGTCTTATACAATTGGCACTTGGTTTGCTACAGATGTTCCGAGACCCTAGTTGTGAAGCCAGCACCAGAACACGACGTTTGACTTCTGATGTAGTTTTGCTTTGAGCGTTTACCATTGATGCTAGATAGACAAACTCGCTGTTATTACTTATCTAGTTTTTAAATATTGTGTCTTAAACAGTTTAGTGAGTCACTCTACCGCAGACCATTGTTTATTTTAAATGACTGGGACAGATTGCCTTAGATGTGTACTATACACTCAATCTTTTCCGTCGTCAATTTTGTGAGCTATATTACGTATTTTGAAATGCCTAGTTCTTTTACTGTTTCATACAGTTTTCCTCTATTGATTGTATCATATGCTGATTTGAATTCCACAAATATGTAGCGTGTTTCTATGTTATGCTCTCTAGTTTTTTCCAGGATCTTGGAAATACTTAGAATATGCTATACAAATATCATTATATTCTTGTTCCAAAACTACGAAAGCGTAGAAGGGCCAGAATTTTTTATTTTTATTTTTGTAACAAATTCCGACTTCTAAGTCCGAATTCCAACTGCCTATCTCGGAATTCCGACTTCTATCTCGGAATTCCGACTTCTAACTCGGAATTCCGACTTCTCTCTCGGAATTTCGACTTCTATCTCGGAATTTCGACTTCTAACTCGGAATTTCTATCTGCGTTGTAATTAATACACGACTGCTTATAAGCGTCAAATGAAGCGATCATTCTAAATGAAATTAATATTTTAATTATAGGGATCAGGATGAAGCTAAGTAAAACTACAAAAAATTTGTGTGCATAAATTCCAAATTAAAAAATAATGACTGGGTCGGTTCCGATGGCTTGAATATGGTTGACATGAAAAATAAAATCTTGTACTTTACTTTATCTTTTTCATAGATAGTAGAAATAATAAAACGCCATTTAGTAAGAACATCTGATCCATATTATGTTAAAAAGATGCAATAGCATGGAGGGGGTGCACGCATTTTCAGATATATGTATATTTTTTTTCCAGATTTTAATATATGCACTGTAGTGTGGGGGCATATGCCTCCTCGCTCTTCATCAAGGCTTATCGTCATTTACGCCCAAGTATTGTTCTTTTCTTTTCCCAATTTACCAACTATTTACTATTATACAAAAAATTTAAATATAATTATTATTGTTTTTCTTTTAGAAGAAAAGAAATATATTTGTTTAAAAAAATATCTTTTTTTTTGAGTAAATAACTAGCACCTATGAAAGGTTTATGCATCCTCTATTAAAGTAACTTATATTTCGTTAAGCGATTATTCATTAATCTTTGTTTTTCAATTCGGTTATTATTCATTCAGATTAAATTTCATCAAAGTATAAAAGATTTTAGGTTGACTTTTTCAAGTAAGGACAGGAACATAACTAATCAGTTACATTCTATGGATGATACAAAATATAATAACTAAAACAAAATATAATAACCAAAACAAACCTGTTAATTAAAATATTATTCGAGTAAGTTTACTTGTTTTAAAACGCTTTTATTAGTTTCATTTGCTTTTCACCCACTTTATAACTCCATATTACAATCGATGAACATGCAATGATTTGAGAAATTTGTCCCATTATACTAAACAGGATCATCAGGTTAAAAAAATTTCATCTCGGATAGAGACCCTGGGAAATGGCTACCATATAAAAGGAAGGCGCGCAAATTACCCATTTTCGTCACGAGAAGGTAGCGAAGAAAAATAAATTATAGTTTGACAAAACTAAAAAACATGCTCTAATAGTAAACGGAACTAAAAAGAAAAACAAAATTATAGTTTGAAAAACTAAAAAACACGCCTTAATAGTAAATTGAACTAAAAAGAAAAAAATTACTTTTATAAAAAAGCGTTATGACATATATTCATACTGACTTTACTTTCAGAAATTATACCAATAAAATATTTATAACTGATATCGTACCCACGCTGTTTTCACAATGACATTAATTTTCTTGTTAATCACTTTATTCTCGTCCAAAGGGTTTTTTTTAGTTCAGTTTACTATTACAGCTTGTTTTTCAGTTTTTTAAACTATTATTTATTAGAATTCCTCTACAAATGAAGACATTGATATTTTATGAAGTTTGAAAATAAAAATCTGTAACATGATTTCAGCAAAAAAAAATTGTTAGCCTCATAAATCAAGTTTCCGTTGTAGTTCTTATTTCTAACTTTGTGGAAGGACATCAATCTATCAAAACAGATACAGGAACACAGTGAATAGTTAATTATAATTTTGATTGCTTCTTCAAACACCTTATTTTCTTTCTTTTAGCTTTATCTATTCGGTAAACCTCTTTACAAATAAACAGCATTCTACTGACAAGGTACAACTCAATGATCGTAGTTGTAAATTTTTTTCGCGTTGATCATACCCAACAAAAGGAATAGGTATTTCTTTTAATTTGCCCAAAATATCAAAATGGGTACCTTGATATACGTGGTTTACTGACAAAATATCTAATACAGTAGACTATATTACTGATTATAGACTCTTTGACTAATATTACGTTTTTTATTTATTAAGTTTCATTACCCATTTTGGATCTTCTTCTACTTGTCGTAACTTCTACCCTTAAGGACCTCACTGCCCCTTTTATGCATACTATATATTATTATTAGACTATTGACAACAACTTCCAATTAATATTTTGACTACCTAGTTTTATCCGGGACCTGGGACATAATATGAAAATTTTCATTCAATAAAATTTGTTTCAGTTTTCTAATCCTGTCACTTTTATTGATAGAGTTGTTATTTCTAGACACATTGGTAATTAAATTAATTGAATTTTTCCTACTTTACTAAATTTAATTTGAATTTTCTACCCTCTCCGAAACCTGCTGCTACATTAATTCATAATATATATTATTTCCAGATATCGGGGTAACAGCCCCCTATAAATATTTTGGCTTGCACTACGATCCGAGGAAGTCTGCTTAGGGTAAAATATACTTTTTTTCTTATTTATTAAAATGTATTTAAGTTATCTACTCTTTAGAGATTCGCTGTACTTTTTATTTATACTTGATATTGATTATAGATATGTTGGTAAAAGCATCCTATAAATAGTTTGGCTTGCATTGCCGTCCATGGTGTGGCTACAAGGGATAGAATGTAATAATTTATTTATTTTTTCCTTATATATTAAAATTTCTTTGTCTTCTACACCTTCAGGGGTTAGATTTCATCATAGTAGATACTATTTTTAGACATTTGCAGCAATTAATATTTTACACAAGTCATAAATGTCTTTATCACAAGGATAATTATTAAATGTGCAGTCACTGGACAACGCATCCAAAGCAAAAATTCGAACATTTATGTGAAAACACTATTATAAGTCAAAATTCGACAAAAGAAGTCGAAATTCCGAGATGGAATTCGGAATTCCGAGTTACAAGTCAGAATTCCTAGATAGAAGTCGGAATTCTGAGATAGAAGTCGGAATTCCGAGTTAGAAGTAGGAATGCCGAGATAGAAGTCGGAATTCCGAGATAGAAGTCGGAATTCCGAGATAGAAGTCGGAATTCCGAGATAGAAGTCGGAATTCTGAGTTAGAAGTCAGAATTCCGAGATAGAAGTCGGAATTCCGAGATAGAAGTTGGAATTCCATGATAGAAGTCGGAATTCCGAGATAGAAGTCGGAATTCTGAGTTACAAGTCGGAATTCCGAGATAGAAGTCGGAATTTGTTACAAAAATAAAAATAAACAAATTATGGCCCTTCTACGCTTTCGTACAAAACAGAGCAATTTGATAAATTACTTTACATTTCCACATTTATTCGAATTTGTGCAAGACTTTATGAACATACTGCATTGTATACATACGTAAGTTTATCGTCACATTCCATATTCTTAAAGCTAGAACTATATACTTTTAATCCATTACAAATGAGAAAATCGTTCCTGTTTATTATATAATTTTTTTATCTTGTTCCGTGTTCCGTCAAACAAAGAAACGGCAGATTCATCATCACGGGCGATTCTTTAATGTCTACCTTTGTGCTCTGAGGCTTTTACACTGCGTCAAGCTAATTGAGCTAACAGACAGTCGGCTTTATGCTGCGAATTTACCGTTTATGCGAATTAATTGTCTATTAGCCGCTGGAAAGCCAAAGAAGCAAATTTAGACTTTGTCAGACGACGATGTTTGATCAATTGTTATTAATTTGTATAACATTTGACATATATAGTCTTTGTACTTAATCATGGTAAGAAGTTACAAATATATTTATTTTAACATTTTTTAGTTTTTTGCACAGACATTAAGCTAATAAAAGTAAGCTTACTTTCTTTTATTATTATTATTTTAAATTATTGTCATTATTGTGTTAAAACTACATATTTTTGAGCTTGAAGTTTTAAATGTACGGATTATATACCAATGTCTTTTAGAACGTTAGGTTCTTAATATAGAGCAATCAAATTGCGCTCCTCGACACAGTAGATATGTAAATCTGTGCGTTAGTTTCCAAAGCGTTTGAACTTCTTTAACTTAATTTAACTAAATATTTTTAAATTTTTCTTCCCGATTTTCCTAGTGTACACAAATTTTAGAGGTCGAAGTCTACAAAGTATCTGTTGTAGTAGAGTGTCTTGTTTGTAATCATTTTTACTTCCCTCGTAAAAGGAATCTACTGTAATCGTCAAAAAATCATATTTTTTAATTTTAATCAAATTTTGCACAAAAATCAAATATTACGTATGAATCATTAGCTACAATTTTGGTACGTATCGAAGATGGCGAGACAGAATGGCAACATAATGAAATATTGAAAAATTTTGCCGGAAATAACTATTTAATGCAAGAATTAATTGTAGTATAGAGACAAGCTGATTAATATCAGTTTATCTTTTATAGATAAAAAAAATTACGGCCAAATTAATCTTTTTTACCTGGAAAAAAATCTCTCTCGTAGATTTTATATATCCAGTCGCGTAAGTAAAAGGGCCCCCTTAGGCCCGAAAAATAGCTGATAGCCCTAATTCACTTGTAAATAAAAGAAAAAGGTTATCTATAAAAGTATGGACAATCTTTTTTCTTGTGCGCTATTGCACATTATCGCTGGGCCTCCTAACATCGCTGTTCTGCCCCCACTGCGGGGTTCAGCGACGTTACTGTCCATAATTTCAAGTTTTAGCATTTCTAGATGCCAAAAATATATTTTCTCAGTTTCGTCGGTCTATGTGTCTCACTCTTAGGTCGCGGCGTAGCTAAAAATTACTTACCTGATTGATTTCAAATTTTGATGAAAAATTAAAGGCCATATGGGGATGACCTGATCCAATATGGCGTAACAAAAAGGTGGTCTAGCGAAATTGAAAAAAAAAATATTACCAAAAACCTAACTAGGCAATTTACTTCAAATTTTGCACAAAAATCAAGTGTTACATAGGAATGAACTGGTAACATTTTGGTTCAAATCTAAGATAGCAAAACATAATTACAGCATATTAAAAAGCATCCTTAAAAACTACTTACTACATTAATTTGAAATTTTGAACAGCATTAAGTGTGACATTGATAGAATTGAGGTACGATTTTAAGATGGCGAAAAAAGTGGCGTCCAAATGAGATGTTTAAGAAATCAAAGTAAGAAAATCTCCTTATTCAATTGATTTTAAATTTTGCAGAAAAATTAAATGTGATGTAAGGATAAATTGGTACGAATTCGATATGATGGAATAAAATAGCGGTTCAAAAAAACAGTTTATTTTAAATAGGAAATTGATCAAATTTTGGTACTATTTAATATTGTGAAGCAAAATGGCGCCCAACAAAAAAAATTAAAACGATAGTATATATGTTTACTCGACTATTTGTGGAATTAAATTGAGCCACACTTCACTATTCCTAATAAAACAAAACATTCATAACAAGGTAAGTTCCGGGGGATGAACATTTACGGATTTTTAATATTGAATTTCATCCTTCTTTATATAATTTGCACACAAGCGCTACCTAACGAATCTTATCTCATTAGTGCTTTTTCTAGGAATTCATGAAATGCTTATTTATTCAAATGAGCTGAAAATTTTGAAATTTAGGCGATGAAAGGACAACTATAAAGGCAATCATGCAACGAACAGGACATATGATAAGGATAGTCAGGAAAGATACCGAAAGGAATATGCAATAGTATAATATAAGGGCATGCCAAGAAATGATGGAAATATGCTGTAAATCAAAGTAGAAAGAGCCTATTGAGGACACGGAATTGGAAAAGGGCTACAACGAATAGGGAAGGATAGAGGCAGGAATTGAAGGAGATCAGGGCTCAAATTGATCTATATGCCATAAGATAGAATGTTTTCCCTAGGAGTTTTTCCAACATTTAAGAACATTTTGATATAACTGGACATTAAAAAAAATACCTATACATAAAAACACCTTCCCTTTTAAAGTTTAAACGTTTGCTCAACTGTTTTTTAATTGGTTACGATTGTTATAAAAAATATTCAAGAAATAATCCTAGTACCTTGTAGGACTACCACGTTATTGAATAAGATCTACGTGGCATGTTCCTAACTAGGTTTCTTATGAAATTCTATTCCAGGTATTCCCACTCTTCCAAAAGTGCAATTATTAAAATATTAAACTCTCTGGAGCAGTACTCCGTAGATTGATTTTGCACTGCAGAAGATTGCGCTGGCCACACTGGCTGTAAATTTAGGTCTTCGAAGAATTCATTAACAATAATGTTTCTAGTAGTTTTATAGTTCATATTAAAGCTGCCCAATCAGTTAATGAACTGCCTCCAAATGGCATTTTATCTACTGTGCAACAATATTGGTGTCATCCACCGGATTCTATCCACACTTTGATCCTGTCATCGACTGGATGAAACTGATATTTTGACTCGCCTGAAAAAATAAAAATGTATCTATTTGCTGTCTTTTCAGGCTTCATGTTCTCTTGTTTATCAAAATCGGGCAGCTCTATGCTGACGCATGTGTTGTGAGTGTTAGTACGTAGCAATAATTTTTTAGGAAGGCTGATGAAGAGCATCTATTACGCCTTGTTAAAGTCGTAATATACCTATCATTTCTAGCTAATGTTTTTATTATTGGACCTCCACTATGGGTGTAATGCTATAAATCATACATCAGGAAAATATTCCATTTTTCCAAGCTCTCCTTACAACACTTTGATAATAAAATGGCTATTGTTTCGATAGAAACGTTTCACTATTTGTATATAATACCACCTTGTATAATGTATACAACGTGAATTTGATAATCGTACGGATAGTAGTACTTGAGTATCTAAAGTAACTAGAACTTCCAAGGCAACTAAGAAATCTTTGGATTAGGCTAAAAGTCGCTTAAAACAAGATTTGAAATTAAACAACTAGGTATATTATAAATTCGTAGAAAAATCACTAATGCGATAGAATTCGTAGTGTAAGAACTGATTTGAAAAAATAAAATATAAATATTATTAGAAACCGCACAGACATTCTGTAGACATCTCAAAAAAGAAAACATTTAATCATGCTTTTATATTTCACCCTGTATCACTGACCTCTAAAAATGTTTCGTTATACCGACAAGACCGACGAATATTGTGTACACTTGGATAATCGGCACCAAAAATATTAAAATAGTTATTTAGTTCAACTGTGTAAGACGTTTTAAAGTTATATATGTTTAAATCTAACAATCTTCCATAGCCACTTCCATGGGTGTATTTATTTTATTTTAGGCATTTTTAGCTTTTATAGAACTAAATATTTTGCGATTAGCTTCATTAAGCCGACTATTTTAATAATTTTAAGCAGCACATGACTGTTCCAATTATTTTGTCGCAAATCCAGGGAATCGACCAAAAACCTCAATTATTAGCTTTTTTCCTCTTTTTTTCACCAAATGCCTTATTTATACAGATTGCGTACATAAGACAACATTCACGGTTTGATCAATTTTTATAACTTTTGTCCATCCCTTCTTGAGATCTACGGAAAGTTGTACATACTTTTCACGTTATAATTATCTGTTTTATTTAGGATAAAGTTCGCATTAAAACATTTGAAAATGCTTTTCTCCTGCTAAAAAGTTCTGTATAAGTTTTTAATCTTGTTCAGAATTAATTTAATTTCATGCTTTATTATTATTTTTTAAATTTCGTTGTCGTTCGATCGATTTCTCGCTCTATCACACTCTGCGTTTAGATTTAGATTAGCTCACAAAACGTAATCTAAAGGTAATTTACCACCAAATGATCTAGGTGATCATTCTATTGGATGCCGTCTAAAAAATTAGAGTCCAGGAAATACTATACTAAAATATTTTTAACCACATGATAAAGCATGCTGCAAGTGGTCTCGGCCGGAACGGTAAATATGAAATTCTGGTTATTAAATCCAAAGCAAAGCAAGAAAACAAGAAAACAATGGAAGCAATTAGAACTTCTATTAACCCTATAGATCTTGGTATGTTAAAGATGGTGGCATATTAATGAGATATGATACCACAGAAGAAATGAATAAATTAAAACAAACCGTGGATAAAAAAATGAAAAATAAGTATGACATAAACGCACCAGAACCAAAAAATCCGAAAATAAAAATCGTAGACATCGAAGAAGACCTAAATAATGAAGACATAGAAGCATACATACTAAAACAAAATCAGTCATGTATGCATGATAAAACACACCTCGAAGTAAGAGTATTGAAAAAAAATTTAAACTAAGTTCATGGCAATAGTAGAATACGATCCAAAAACGTTCTGGTCAATCATGGAGTCAAGACGTAAACTCTGTATAGGTTTTTCTGTATGTCGTGTTTTTGAGTACGTTCCAGTAATCGTTGCTACAAATGCGGTAGATATGGTCACAGTTCAGGTGAATGCAGTGATGAAGAGAAATGTTTGCGTTGCAACGATAAATCTCATGCTACTAGTCAGTGCGTAAGTAAAAACTATAAATGTGTTAACTGCATATAAGCTAACTTAAATCAATGCACGAATTATGACGTTAGTCATTCGATATTTGACATTCAATGCCCTGTCTATATGAGAAAAAAATTAATTGAAAGTAACAAAATTAACTACATTATAAATGAATAGCAATTAGTAAAAAAAAATATTATTTCATGCAATCTCAATTTTTTGTCCCAAAATGTTCAAAGTTTTAGAAATAAAATTGATAATATTGAAATAGTCTTAACCTCTAAAGATATTAATATAGTTTGTTTATCAGAACACTGGTTAACAAAAACAGATATTTCTTTATACAAAATACCTAAGTATGAACTGGGCAGCTTTTATTGTAGAGATGGTACACGGGGGGGGGGGAGGAGTTATGATTCTGTTCAATACAGAACTTAATCTACCTGTAAAAAACTTAAACAAAACTCAAAAGTATGCATGTGATTCTGTATTCGAAGCCTGTGGTATCCGTCTTGAAAATGTTGATAATAAAAACTATCAAATTGTAAACATTTACAGGGCACCCAATACTGATCTAAATATCAACTTTGAAAAACTGAACGATTTTCTTCGTGATTTGTGTCGGTCACTAAATGATAGAATAATACTATGCCGCGACTGGAATATTGACTTTCTTGAATCGTCGAGCACTGTACGCGATTTAAAAGACACATTGGATTCTTACGGGTTATGTAATATTGTACGCGAACCCACTCGCATAACGGTCATCTCATCAACGTCAATTGACTACGTATGTAGAAATTACGATGTAATATGTTCAGTGTAGAACAATTGCTTGTCAGACCACTTTGCACAAGTTATTAATTTTCCTATCAAACCTAAGCCAATTCAAAAAATTAATTACAAAAGATTTTACAATGAAAAACACATAGAAACTTTTAAAACATACTTGGGTAGGGAGGATTGGCAGGATGTTCTACAAGCAGCGGACATAAACCAGGGATTCGATTCATTCACCAAATGCATTCAATACTATTTTGACATAGCGTTTCCCTTAAAAAAAGTAGACAAAAGCAAACAACATGAATCTAAGTCTTGGGTAACATTGGGTATAAAGATATCTTCTAAAACGTTAAAAAGGTTATTCCATAGAAAAATTGAAACTGAGTCAGAATACGACAAAAACTATTACAACATCTATAAAAAAACGTACAACAAAGTAATTAAAAAAGCAAAGCAATTATATAATGATAAATATTTTTTTGCATCCGATAATAAGTCAAAAGCGGCATGGACACTTATAAATAGTAGTATAAATGATAATAAAAACTCTAAGTTACGATTTCTAGTATAAAAAATGAACAAGGGATTATATTGAACAATAAAAATAAAATTGTAAATTGCTTTAATCAATACTTTGTAAATCTTCCTAGGTCACTTTCTGTTACTTTATTAAATCCTAGTGATGTTCCACAAAACAGATCACTTCCAAACACCATGTTACTGCAGCCTGTTAATCAATACGAAATCATGAGAAAAATTAAGAAACAAAAAAATACTACCTCTGTTGGGGCAGATAACATTCCATCAGCTGTTTTCAAAAAAGTTGCTAATACTCTACTACTTCCACTGTCATATTTAATTAACTGGTCGCTTACGGACGGCATTTTTCCAAACATTTTGAAAACAGCTAAGGTAGGACCTCTTTTTAAAAAGGGGGAAGCACTTGCCCCTAAAAACTATAGGCCAATAGCCATCTTACCTGTACTTAGTAAACTATTAGAACGTATTATTTATGACCAAATTATAACATTTCTCGGGCGATTTAACATTCTTAAAAACTGTCAACATGGATTTTTTGGTGGCCCATCTACACATTCCGCGATTTCTGAATTTTTAAACAACGTGTACGAAAACTTAAATAATAAAAAGAAATGTATTGGCCTCTTTATGGACCTCAGTAAGGCATTTGACCTGGTTGACCATGGTCTTCTCTTGAAAAAACTTCTTGAGTGTGGCTTGAGTGGTAGGGTGCATGAGTGGTTGCTGTCATATCTGAATGGTCGACATCAAGTTGATAAAACCAAATCTTCTGAATTAGACATTACTTGTGGGGTACCTCAAGGATCTGTCTTAGGTCCCCTTTTATTTTTAATATTTATTAATGATATTCCAAATGTCTGTAAACAAGAATCTTACTCTTTTTGCTGATGACAGCAGTTATGTGGTGGCCAGTAATACTTTGCAGGAAGCTATTCGGAAAACTCAAGAAATGGTTCATATATTTTATGAATGGTTTAATGCAAACAAATTGTATTTAAATGTGAATAAAACCAATTTTGTGAGCTTTCTCAATGAGTCATATCTAATAAAAATTAATGGTAAGTCAGTATAACAAGGCACGTGTGTAAAGTTTTTAGGCGTTCACCTGGATAACAAGCTTTGCTGGGACGCACATGTTAATGAGCTCTGTAAAAAACTTATCCTATGCTGTCTATAGATTAAAACAGATTTCAACCACGGAAGTTATTTTTTCGTATTACTATGCACAATTTTACAGCCGCTTAAAATATGGTCTAATTTTTTTGGGTAATTTATCCCACTTAATTCGAGCATTCAAAATTCAAAAACGAGTGATTCGGAAAATTTCTGGAGTGTGTAGTTTGGCCACATGTAGACCACTATTTAGGCGATACAGGATACTAACGGTATCCTCGTTGTACATTTATGAGGTGCTTTGTTAAGAAAAATTTTCAAAAATTCTGTCAGAACAATTAATTTCATAATTATAAAACACGTGGCTGTTTGGATCTTGTGTATCCTATTCACTCTCTTAGTGTAGCCGAAAATAATATCTACTATATTGGAGCCAGAATATACAATAAATTAACAGATAATTATAAATTTCAGCTTAACGAAAATGTGTTTAAAAGATCTGTCAAAGAATATCTAACATCTCAATGTTTTTATAGTGTTCATGAATATTTACAATTTTAGGCATATATGTTACACTTTGTATCTTTTAATAATTTTTCTATGTACTCTTTGTCAAGGTATAAAATTTATATCTAATTTAAAAATTTTCTATCCCATTGCTTAGAAGCTGTGGAACCATATGTGACTTGATCCATACTTGTATTTTATACTGTCCAAGGATTCAATAAGTATGTTTATGTTTATATATCTACAACTTCTGGGCGTGGGTATTATGTAAGAGTTGGTTTCAAATAATTCTCATCAATAAACGTTTTAGTAAAAGGTCTTGTTATTTTTGACGAGACATTCAATTTTCGTGGCAAATAAGTGTGATATTCCATCATCCAGTGAAGATTCTCAACAAAACAATATCGACACTTCTGCTCATTAGCCCTTATCACATTCTCAAAATTAAATCGCCAACCGTGGTCGTCCTCATTCTGTTCGAGAACGTAACTGAAACTTGTAAGGGTAAGGGTAAGGGTGCAATATGTTGTGACTGTAGCAAAACATTCAACTGAACTTTCTACTTCTTCGGCAACTGTAGGTCAGTCTTTCATGTAATTATTCTTAGGATGACGATAATAGCTTATGTAAACAGTTGTGAAAAGTGACATTTAGGGTAACATGTGGATTTACGCGAGACGAGCGTAGTGAGTTCCTGCAAAGTGATGAAATTTTTCTCTAATTTTGGCATTGCTTTAAAGCAACTTATCGTGGTGACTTTTGCATTTAAGTTATATGGTGACTCTAATTATTGTTGAACGTTTGTGTCGGAACGTTTTCGATTTTATTTATTTTTCTTCTGTTTAAAGCCATATAAGGTAAATGTACCTTTCACCGACCACCTAAGCTTTTTCGTCAGAAAGGCAAGTAAAAACCCATTGGTGACGTCTTACGTTTTTGGGTTTCTTAGATGCCAGAGAAGATATTTTTTTAATTCTGTTGGCCTGTCTGTTTGTCACTGTGGGTGTGTCTAACTGTCTATTCGCGGCATCCTACGTATCCGATTGATTTAAAATTTTGGTAAAACATTAAAGGTCATATGGGGATGATCTGGTAATATTTTGGTAAAAATCCAGTATCCAATTTACCTGAAAGTATTATGTAGGAATCAACTGGGAAAATTTTGTTACGAATCCAATATGGCGAAACCAAATGACGGCTTAATTAAATATTTAAAAAAATAGCGTGATCAAACTAGGTGCTTATTAGATTGGCTTCAAATTTTTTGCAAGAATTAAGTGTGATGCAGAGCTGAACTAGTAAAATTGTGGTATGAATTGAAGATGGCGACCAAAAAAATGTTTACCTGTTTGCGGCATAGCTAAAAAACTACTTAACCGATTGACCCTAAATTTTCGACAAAAACTTAGAATCATAGGGGGATAACCTAGAACTATTTTGGCAAAAATCCAATATGGCGAAGCAAAAGACGGCCTAACAAAATGTTTAAAAAAAACTATTACTAAAAAACTACTTATATAATTTACCTGACATTTTTGCACAAACATCAAGTGTTACCTATATATCGGCTGTTAACATTTTGGTACGAATCCAAGATGGCGTATTTATAGATTATTAAAAAAATCAGCTTGAAAAAAAAACTTTTAGATTGATTTCACATTTTGTGAAGTGTCCATAGGTGCCGTAAAATATGTTTTATCAATACCGTCGGTTTGTTTGTCAATCTTCCTGTGTATCTGTCAATTAACAGCATAGCTAAAAACTACTTACGCGATTCACTTCAAGTTTTGGTCAAAAATTAAGGGTTGTATGTGGTTGTCCTGGTAACATATTGCTAAAAATCCAACATGACGAACACAATGGCGGCTTGGTGAAATGGTAAAGAAATATTACTGAAAAACTAATAATCCAGTGTTTAAAAAACAAATGTAAAAAAATCTTCGTAATCAATTTATTTTAATTTAATGTGAGTCATAGATAGAAACTGGTAAAATATTGGTGGAACGAAATGACTCCCAACAAACACTGCTTGAAAAGACAGTATGTATAAATATTAAATTGGGTCACAATTCACTAATCCTAATAAGAGGAACGATTCATAACGAGGGAAGTTCCGGGTAAAGGAAATTAGCCGATTTTTTTTAATGATTTTCTGTATTTTTATCCAATATTACATTTATTATACAATAAGGGCATAAAGTCTGGAAACCTTGAGATATGTCAAAAACTATACAAGTTGGGTAAAAAAGTTTCATATAAAAGTCGTATAGTTCCTTACGATTTATGATTCAAAAATGTCTTGAAATATACAGGGTGTTTTAAAATCAAGTTACACGCCAAAACTTCAGAATCTCTAAGGGAACACCCTGTATATTATTTCATTTTAAGAATCTACATGAAATTCTGATCATATTTTATTAAGCATGTCCTATCCCAAAAGTCAACTGTTTTTGAGATAAAAAAAATGAGAAAACTGTTTTACAAAATATTTTTAATAACAATTAACAACGATAGTCTAAAAAATGATGCGTTTTAACGTAATAAATGCTGGAACTGTTGTCCGTGCACTTCCTGACAATATCCTAATCGATTGATGAACTCTTGTTGTAGATTTCGATTCGAATGAAAGTAGGTGGGATTTGTCGGATTTCATCTCTTATACTATTTTTCAGCGCATCGATATTAGGAGGTCTGTTCAAATAAACTTTGCTCTTTAAATGTCCCTACAGAAAACAATCTAGGGGAGTTAAGTCCGGGGACCTGGCCGCCCATTCGTAGGGACCACGACGTCCTATCCACCTGTTAGGAAATATTTCACTGAGATACTGCCGAACAGCTAGCGCGTAGTGAGGTGGTGCTCCATCTTATTGGAACCACATTGCTGCAGTAGGCGGATCGGGCTCATTACCTGGATACATTGAGCTAAGGCAGGAATCAACTCGAGTTGTAAAAAATCAAGATAAATTTCGCCGCTTAAATTTACGTCGAAAAAGTAGGGACCTATAATTCTATCTTGAAATATTCCAGTCCAAACATTGATTTTCTCGGGATATTGCGTATGAGCCACTTGAGCCCAATGGGGATTCTCTGTAGACCAATATCTACAGTTTTGTCGGTTGACAGTATCATTAAGAAAAAAGGTGGCTTCATCGGAAAATAAAATATTTCTACAAAAGAATGGATCCAGGTTGCACCGCTTTTGCATACTTTCGCAAAACTCAAGTCGGCGGTCAAAGTCGTCTTCATTTAATTCATGGATTAATCTTATTTTGTAGGGATGATACTTTGCCGTGTGCAGAATATTTTTTACCGATGACTGACTAAGGTTTAAATCTAATGCTACTTGACTTGTAGGTAAATGTGGATTTTCGTTATAACTGAGTAAAACATTCAATTTCATATCATCATCTAGTTTTGGCCTACCTGTCCTGGGAAGATCTTTTACACAACCATGATCACGAAATTTTTTGATAATTTTGCTAACTGTGGATTTTGCAATTGCTTGTCCTCGCTCAAGATGCGTATTATTAAAAAGTTCACATACTTCGTCAAGATTTCTGTGGCGATCTCTCCATCCAAACATCATAAGAATCTCTATTCTTTCTCTTTCTGAAAGCATTTTTATCAGGAAAAAAGTAACTCTCCAACAATATGTTAAAAATTGACACAGTTTATTGTCAGTACATGACAGTTTCTATGGGAGTTCTAAAATAATCCACCAGGTTTCACTATGCATAGGGAAATGAGTTAATTTTGTTTAAAGCCAAATTTCCATTTTCTCATTTTTTTATCTCAAAAACAGTTGACTTTAGGGATAGGGTATGCTTAATAAAATATGATCAGAATTTCATGTAGATTCTTAAAATGAAATAATATATAGGGTGTTCCATTAGAGATTCTGAAGTTTTGGCGTGTAACTTGATTTTAAAACACCCTGTATATTTTAAGACATTTTTGAATCATTAATCGTAAGGAACTATACAACTTTTATATGAAACTTTTTTACCCAACTTGTATAGTTTTTGACATATCTGAAGGTTTCCAGACTTTATGCCCTCATTGTATATAAATAAAAATAATGTTCCACCGTACCACTTTCGATACTGGCACGCGTATTTTTAGTATTACATTTTATAATTCCTGAACCTACTTCATTTTTCACTTTAGATACTGATACAATCTGACAAAAGTTATTTTAAAATTTTAGGACAATTCAGGAGAATAAGTAACGGGATGGATACTAAAGGCACGAGGACGTTCCGACGGATATAGAGTCGACGTAAAAAAGGAGTTCCGCATCGTGGGGCCGGAAAGTGGAACAGGCCCTGCCGACAAAAAGCCAAGAAAAATCGTCTTTGTCAGGACGATAAAAGCGGTTGCGTCTTTGCATGTTGTGCGACAAACACAAGCGACTCAGACTGAGATATTCTCGCGAACGTTTCTTTGTTGTTTACATTGTGCGGTGACGTATTGCAATTTGAAAACCCGGGTTATAAATGGTAGTTCCTTTTGTAAGCCAAATGTACATTTTTAACATTTGAATCATGCATGTTTCATAACCCGCTTTGTTATCCCGAAAGCGCGGATGTAGGCCCTTTTTTGGCAAGGCTGACAAGGCCCCTATCAACATGTCTATTTGCTGAGTTTTTAGATATATTATTTATATCGCAGGTATTTGATCATTTATATTAGATACTAAAAATTCTAACTTTGAATTTTAAAAATAAATAAATTTATGTTATTATTTTTAGATAATTATTATTTAATACTAAAACGAATGTTTTACTTATAATCTGAATGCAACTGAATGCAAAAACATTATAAACACTTACACGATATGACACTGGAAATTACGCGCCATCCTGTACAGTTTTGGATAAAATATTTTTTTCCACTTGCCATATGCTGCTCGCTGGTGAATGAAGTGTCAAGTTCGACAATACTCTAAGATAGAGCTACTGAAATGGTAGCTAGTGGAAAGAAATTATTATAATAGCAGTTCCTTTTGCAAGCCGATATAGGCTGTATTATGGCAAGGCTCAGGGACGAACATATGGAGAGATGGGGGGAGGTTGCTAAATCTCAGGGATTGCCCTATAAAGGTGGGTCCTTTTTGGACAATGAAACAACTAGTTGGATAATTCTGAACAACTTTAATAGTAAACGAAACAACTAAAACTACTGACAATAAATA
This sequence comes from Kuschelorhynchus macadamiae, assembly GCA_030620095.1. Classification (NCBI taxonomy): domain Eukaryota; kingdom Metazoa; phylum Arthropoda; class Insecta; order Coleoptera; family Curculionidae; genus Kuschelorhynchus; species Kuschelorhynchus macadamiae. The sequence continues at coordinate 802,633 of JAUTXW010000258.1, read as the reverse complement.
TAACTCGATCCCGATACAAAAGGGCACTTGAAAAAAACTTGATAAGGTGGTAACTATCGAGTAGCTAAAAAGTTAGTTTAGTCGCAATCCTAATTTATTATAAGTAGTTAGCTTGATTAATTCTGCCGCAGCCACAATGCCCATAAACAGTCACCAGCTTGATTACGGTTTCCAACAATAGGGCTCCACCTCTCACACCTAGTGCGATCTTTTGTTAAAGCGCACCATGCGTCGACGGGCTGGATGTCGTCCACCAACCGTCATTTGGTTGCTCTTCTATACTGTCCTGTCACGAGCGGTGAACAGCCACCTTGCATGCGCCTCGCGGCATCAGCTGACTACCTGACGTTCGGTCGTTTTTGTCTCCAACTTCGACCGTGGCGGGCTCCCCCAATATTTTATTCTGTTGGCAAAATTTTTTATTATGTTGGTATTATTTGATTTCTCAATAAATTGTTAAAAAAGTGAATAAAAACAACTTTGTTTAGAGCCGAAGTATTCAGACTTACAAAACAAGATATGAACGATAGTAGCTACAGCTGCGGACCTTTTTTTTGTTCTCTGTTGGGTTTTTCTCACTTACTTCTTCCAAAAATATTTTCTCTTCGGTGCGTCCCTAGCAAGACTTCTATCAACATGTGAATTTGATGAATTTGCATTTATAGATTTGGTTATAATAGAATATAATTTATATATATATATATATATATATATTTAAAACGCGACGAAAATTATTATAACCAATAAAAAAAATTATTTCTTTTTTCATAATCGTTGATACGCGGAGCCAGTTGTTTGCCGTGTTTTGCTCAAAAGGGACTCTTTTGTGATTTTTCGTTATAAAATTATAAAGTATATTAAGATATTAACTTAAGAATATATGGACATGTCTGAAAACTTTCTGGAAATTTTACCTTTTGAAGTTTTTGGAAGTCGGCTTTAAACATCAACATTTAATTATTGTTTTGAAATTTTGACATATTTTTAATAACTTTTTATATTATTCTGGATATTTCAAGAATTTTCTTTTCCGGAAAATGATGCCATGTCAAAGTGCCAGTAGTGCCACCATATTAAAACATGGATCTATTAACCGATATATCGCAAGCAAAATATCGATACATATTAAGAAATGTATCGTTGCCATCCCTAGTCATAACAGCTATAAAATAAAGGGCGTCCCAATATGAATGCACATTTTCATTTGTAAATAAAACACATTAATTTTTTGAAAACTGTCGCTATTCTATTAGTAGTACAAAGTACACATAACACAATATTGGACAAATGACCACCGCGGCTTCGCTGGCATACAAAACGTGATATCGCTAAACCTTGGTGGCCAATTTTGATCGTCATTGCGGGATACGACTCGATTAGGAAATTTAAGCTCTAAGAAGTCCATAGTTTCAAGCGCTGTGTGACACGTTGTGCCGTCCTGCTGAAATAATAATTTTGTTATATTGATATTATCTAATTCAGGTTACAAAAATCCAGCTAACGTTGTACGATAACATTCGCCAATCACTGTCAGTGCAGCTCAAATTCCACACCAAACAGTGGCTCGTTGAGGATGCATTAGCATTTCATGAATGATGCGAGGATTCCCAGCAGTTCTGTTTGCTTACATAGACGCTTAATTGAAAATGTGCTTTATCACTAAACAGGATTTTATTCGAAAAATTAACATCCTCGTCTTCGTTTTACACATTGACAAATCTACGTCGCAGCGTATGATCTGCTGGCTTGAGTTGTTGGGTCAACTGATTCTTATATCATGTAATGCAGCTTTTTGCAAGAATGCGTTGCATACCGCTTTTGAAAATGCCCTCCTACTGTGAACGATGGCGAATCGACGTGCTTGGGCTTTCACACACCGTCGTCCTGTTGATTTTATGTTTCTAATTGAACCACTTTGCTCAAATTTCTTTATCAGTCTTTGAACAGTCGTATGCGCCGGTACATTATTTCGGCCGAAGATAACACGTACTCTACAAACTGTTTCCGAATAACTTTCTGTATATTTATAATACGTTTTCGTGATAATCATGCGTTGTGCTACTATGTAACGGTCTCGGGATACTAATCGCAATCTTTGTACAGGGTTATTTTTTATAATTTGCCACCCCCTGGGAGGCTTATTTTTTCAAGATACGAAGAAATGGTTATTATGAAAGTTATAGGGAATTTCGGAAAGATTTACATGGCGGCAATTTTAAAAACAAAAGGCGATCGGAAAATCACTAAATTACCATCAACGTTGATATTTTAAATGGGACACCCTGTATTTTTTGACGTTTCTAAATTCTCCTCATTTTCCCCTTTTCCAAAAATATATAATTTATCTTTATTCGGAACAGTACTTTTTGAGTTATTCCACTTTAAAGTTACCACATATGACAATTTCACAGATATGCAGCCATACTTAATTCGCGATACCCATGAAATGTCAACTAACAACAAAAGAGCCCTGTTGGACGTGAACGCACTCCACAGATACTTAAATACTTTAATCGGTTCACGTTAAATAAGAACAACGTGTTATTTACTTAACAGTATTATAGATTTTGTTAAAAAAAATCCTTGTTTTAATACATACTCGGAATTCGGTTGGCCCGCTACCGCGCGCTATTTTTACGATAAACCTAATCAATCCTAACTTTAAGAGAATAAGTAATCCAAATTTTTATTGATTATAAATTGAAAAAAAAACTAAATAAAAATGTTCGCCTTTGTCGGGATTCGAACCCACAACCTATAGGACGCGAGCCGAGAACCTGACCAAGCTTCTCGACAAAAAACATACAAATAGGTTATATTAGTTAGCGTAAACGTTAATGACGTCACATGTGGTTTCGCTTCACTACATGTTCCAATCAATTTACTTAAAAATAAAAATATTTTTAAAATATTAGGCAATTTATAATCTACAATTCTATTATCAAAATGTAGTATGTTTTATATAAATTCACATTATTTACTTAATTATACCACTATTTTCTATCAAAATTAGTGCGTTATATACTCAAAAAATAATAATGACTTAAAAACGTAGTGCACTGAACACTGTTTTATAAGAGCGACTCGTTAAGGAATCACAATCAGCACTTAACAAATTCCGCTTCAGATTCAGCACGCCGGCTTTCGCGCTTAGATTTGTTTACGGCAGTTGTTATGGCAACGCAATGGTGAATATCCGTTAGCCAAATAGAGATGGGAGCGGCATAAACCTGCTGCTGCATGCTGCAGGCGCTTGTTCGCTTGTTATAGAACTAATCTAAATTAGGGCGTTCGGATTATCGGAGGCGGAAGCAGTTTTGCCTCGTGTCGTGTATCGTGGTACATAACTGTTTTCTAAGAACAAAAAAACATATTTAAAATCTTTAAAATTCATATTATTTCCCTTAAATATTAGCAAACGCTCCAAAGCTATGGATAATTAACATCATAAAAAGGTAAAGAAATAGCTATTTTGGGCGTGGCACCCAGAAAATGTTTAGCCTGCGGCACTATTTTTTCCTACAGGCCTGTGCACCTAGTTACGCTGCGCTTGAGCCGTTCTCAAATCCACGAGCCGCCACTGCATAGCGTTAAGTAAAATAATGCAGTTAAGTAAATATATTAAACCTTTTTATTAAGGGAACATAAATAAACAATTAACACTTCATGATATAAAAAGATACCTTTTAACTTTAGTACTTTTAGTACCTTCCTATAATAAGTATGAAAGTACAAATTAAAATTAAAAAACAAATCCTTTGAAAATAATAAAATATGCTTATATATTGTTTATAATCGATAAACAAATATTACTGCATGTCGAACTTCCATGGTATTTGGAAGAGAAACTATTGCAAAAAGATTAGTACATACCTATTTAATATTTAGGTAGGAATGTACCTATTACTAATATGAAACTACAAATAAAAATGGAAAACAAATCCTACGAAAATAACAAAATATGCTTATATATTGTTTATGACCACGTATGGATTTATTATTGCATGTCGACCTTACATAACGATGGAAAAAACTCGAGTTAATTTTAGATTCATGTTTTGTAGATTCATGTTTTGACGGCAACGCTCTGGGGAAATTGTAAAATGCCTAAAATGAATTAGTCATAACGTGATATACATTCTTCTCTTATTGTTTTGCCGGCATTTTGTCAATTTGCCTGAATTCGTGTAATCATAACGAAAAATGTATTGTATGGTCGTGTTTTACAGGCTTTTTGTAAAATGCCTAGGTAGATTATAAAAAGCCTAAATTTGCTTTATGCCTGCGACATATATACTAATACAACGATAACAAACAAACACCTAATAAGAACTAGGAATTAATATTTTTACAGCCTATTTACGTGACCCCCTCCACTATCCAAGCAATTTTGAAACACTCTTTCCAGTCTCCTAATTGCTTGGGAAATGAAGGTGGGACATTCTGTATTTAAAACCCAAATTTCATACACTATTTTTTTTCGCAACTCGTCAAAACTGTCCGTTATATTATGATACACTGTATCGTTTAGGTGTCTCCACAAAAAAATTATCCAAAGGTGTAAGGTCGGGACTGTTCGCGAGCCAATGAATATGGCCATATTTGTCAATCCACAAGTTATAACGAGCGTTAAAAAAATCTGTGACCTCTCGAATGTTGTGTGGTGGTGCGTCATCTTGGTTTTAAATTATTTGGTTATACGTGTTTAAAGGAAGCTGCCCCACAATATGCTCAATTTTCCTCGTAAATAAACAGATTTAAATATCATTCCCCCGTTAATTTAACCTCAATAAATATCGGACCAATAATTTGGTTTCCCAAGATGCCGTACCACACATTTATTCACTTCCGCCCTTGTCTCTTTCGCTCTTCAATTATATGTGGATTTCTTGTTGTCCAGCGGTGCTTGTTTTTTCTATTAAACATTACGGCTGTGGTAAAATAAGCCTCATCGGACCACAAAATCCTTCTGAATAAAAGCTTATCTTGCCTCAGTCTGGTCAGCATATCCTCACAGAAGTGCAGGCGTTGGTTAAAATGATTGTTGGTTAATAGTTGCACTGGTCTAACTTTATTGGATTTTCTAAAAATTAGTTTTAATTTAACTTTTAGACTACCTAAAGAAAGAATTTTTACCTTCAAAGTACAATAATATGGATAGTTCCTCGTCCAAGTCAAAACTTGCTCGACTTCTTTGCTTCTGCAAGGATTTTCTTTATGCGTGGTTTTTTACTATATATGCAACAGTTTTTCTTGAGGGAACTCTTTCACCAGGATATAGCAGCCTGTATTGTTGCAATGCAATTGACGCATTATTAGCATTTGCTGAAACATTTTGGTTTTTCTTCATCTTAAATTGCATTTTGGGTTTTATTAATTTTGTGTTTTCTTTTTGTTGCTGACATTCCATGGGTAAAGCGATTTCATCATTTCATGGGTACCACGATTTAAGTATGGCTGCATAACTGTGAAATTGTCATATGTGGTAACTTTAAAGTGGAATAAGTCAAAAACTGCTATTCCGAATATAGACAAATTATATATTTTTAGAAAGAGAAGAATGAGGAAAATTCAAAATTGTCAAAAAATACAGGGTGTCATATTTGAAAAAACAAACGTAGTGATGATTTAGTGATTTTCCGATCGTCTTTTGATTTTAAAATTGCCACCATGTAAATCTTTAGTAAATTTCCTATAATATCGCCCGAACCATTTCTTTGTATCTTGAAAAAATAAGTTTCTCAGGGGGTGGCAAATTATGAAAAATAACCCTGTACATGATTGGCTACAAACGGGATTGCCGCCATTTATAAAATGTGCGTTCATTTTAGGACGTCCTTTATTTTAACAAATAATCGTTTTCCGTAAATGTTTATTTAATTCTTTAATGAATAAATGAGTGCTTATTTTGTTCTTTGTTGAAATGATGTACTAAGTTAAGAAAATTATTTTATTATGTTGTCAAATAAAAGGACAGGAAAATGTAATATTATCTTTTGTCGGAATTAGCTAGATCAAATTGAGGAAGATTTTGTTGGGACAGGAGCACGTATCTATTCTTTAACCAACTTCTTATTGTCTTGGACGTCATCCCAATGAATTAAAAAAGTCTTTTTTCAATAAATCTTATGTTGGTCCCTGATGACGCCTTTGTTTAGTCAAGGAGATATGTATGTAGTTAAACAAATTTCTTTTTATCTTGGCGGTCATCCCAACGAATTTCTCTTTTTTACCATTAGATTATTCGTCGCTTTATTCTTTGTACTGTCTTCAGTTTAACTTTTACAAGTGGTAAGCGCTGCTGCTATCATATGCTTGTTGGTGGAAATAATTAATTGCTATTACGGTTATAAGTGATAATTGCTTTTTTAAGCCAAATGTATATTTTTGACATTCGAACTACGCTTGTTTTTAAACGCTAACGTTGTAACGTTGATGTAACGTAAAACAAAAATACATTTAAAATTATTTCTCCCAAGGAAAATACGCAATCAATAAAGTAATTCAATGCCGGTCGTGATATTAGTTAGCAGAGTGTGTTTCTGTGATTCCCTTTTGTGCCTTTACTTTACACGAAACTGGATAGTCTATGTAGGCTTGGTGAGCTCTAAGAAAAGCGAAAGTTTGACTGAAATGAATTATTGTTGTAAAATTGGTATAATGTGAAACAAAAATATATTAACGTTGTTTCTGTCAACGAATTTCAGGAATTAACAGTGTAATTCAATGACGGTCGTGGTATTAGCGGAGTAGTGGTTGCTGCGATTTCATTTTACAAATCGATGCACTGGTGAACATGACACCGACCGTTAATTAAAAAAAAAACTTTTTCCATAAATTCTAAATTGGCATTTGTTGATTAATCAATAAAGAAATATTTTTTATGTGGTCAAATAAACTAGAAAATACAATGTTTTTTTTTGCCGGAGTTTGGCGTTTTTTTAATATCTGAATTGGTTAGGGCAAATAGTCCAGAGCATGTATCTATAGTTAAACAAACTTGTTGTCTTGGGGTCGTTCCAAAGTGTTTCTTTTTTGTTAGTAATAAAGTATTCATTCCTTTATTCTTTCGTATTGTTATGTTAAGCCCACTACTTACTATTCGTTTATTCGTCCGCAGCGACGCGTTACGAGGGTCCTGTTTATCCGTGCGACTCGTTGCGCGACAATTCGGTCTTCTGGGCTAATAATCAACTAGGCTTTGACTTCACCGAACTATTATTCCGCATCTGATCTTTCGTTTTTTGTTGTATATTGTCAAACATTGCAATGCATGAAATCCATGCGAACGAATTAAATATAAACTAATGAATAGAGTAGATGAAATATTCATCCATTCGTTGATTCGCCCATTCGTTCATTCATATCATAATCGGAAAGTGAGTGGTAGGCTATACAGTCTTGGGTTAGAAGTTTTTTTCTACAAGTGACATACGCTGGCGAGTAAAGTATCAAGTCCGGAATAGCTTTAGATACAGTGCTGCTTAAATGGTAGAAATAGTTATTTGATCCGTTTTAAAATAACCCTCCAAGAAAACTTTAAGGTACGTGTTTAGTAAACACTAACAAATCATGGACTAAACTTAACTTTTACAGTTTGCTTGGCGAGTTTTTTTTAACGGAGTAAATAACTATTAGTTTTAATGTGAAAATATTTATAATATACGTCAACTTTTCCATGGTCAACCAATTTCTGAGATATTGCGAAGAAGCTAAGACGGTGCATCGGGTTTTCTCGAGAAAAACAATATGGCAACCGTTCGCCATTTCGCACAATCTAAAACAAAATTACTCACTTTTTCTTAGTTACTTTAACTCCTAGATATCATCCCAAGATCTATCTATGAAGGCTTCTGTAGAATATAGGTGGTTTAAATAGTTATTTCCTAAGTAAAACAGTCGACATACTATATGCATTAGTGCCAATAAGGGGGTAATTAGGGCACTGCCCTCCCGGGCATGTCATTGCTACTTTAGGAAAGCAATCATTAAGGTAAACCTGGAGCGATTTATTTCATAAAACAAAACGTTTTTTTTCAGTTACAGTATAATTATACCCTCACAGGAATCACATCTGTTGATGATAATTAATCGTTAGGGAAACAAAAGGCACCGGTGTTTTTTGCCCACATTTTTCCTGACCGTGCCATGACAATATTTACATAATATTTTCACACAGTTGCCAGTGCGTTTTACACTTTAAATATTCAGAGAATGATCCGCATAAACAAATTCAGTTTTCGAATCAAATGATGAGTTTGCTTGTAAAATACACTAATAGATCTGTTTGTTGCTAAAAACATCTTGAGCTTATCTTTAGAAATACCTAAGATTAACAAATCCTGCAAAAATAACCTTGGGTACTCTAGTCCAAAGTTATAAATATTGAAGTTTTATTATAATTGCTTTGTTCATTTTAATAAACATGGTCGGCCATGTTCATCAATGTATAGTATCTTCGCGGTCCGCAGATTAGCTGGGAATATATTTACTGGTTCCCATAGCAAATAAGTTGTGAAACTACGTCAAGTCAAAACATAATTCTGAAAGTGTAATTTAACACTTTATATATTTCAAGAGGGCGGGCTGAAAATAATTTTTGTACAGGGTGTTCCAATATTCATTATATTGTTGCGAATTTAGCCCTAGTTATAGATTTGTTAAGTTTTCGGTTAATTTATTTATTATTTGTTATTTTAATGAAGTAGGCTTACCTTTATTATTATCATGTAACGACTACGACAGTGTCAAAAATCGTTCTAGAAGGTTTTGTCAGGCTTAATTCTTTTCCTCCGGTAGTATCTAGACTATTCTAGAATTCTCTAGATCATTCCATTCTTTTCTAAAGGCTATATAAGCGCGCTGTGAGGCCACATTTTGATTCAGTTGTCATTGAGATTTCGTTTTAACAAACTGACACTAACAAGTTTAAAGTTACCTTCGTTACTATTGTTAGGTATAACTAATGTTTACCTTTGATACCCGTAACCTGTGTTTTGAATAAAAGGAGTGCATTCAAAAACTACGTGTTTGTGTACCGGCCAATCCCGAACAATATTTAATTTTTTTATCTGACGTTATAAATGATAATAGCAAATACACACGTTAGATAGTATGGAATATAAAGTTTTATATGGATTAATTTATTTTAATTTTTTTGTAGTGTATATTCTCTTTCTTGCCCCTTAAGGCAGTGTTTTTGTAAAATTTCGCGGAAGTCTTCAAAGGTAAAGGTATTAAATCTAGTATTTTTATAATTAGCAAGAAAATGTGTATAGAAGTAATATTATTAAGAGTGTTACATTTAAAAAAACTAAGTTGAAGCTCATTTTTTACGTTCCAATTGACTTTTGTTTATTTTTTAACTAATCCTGACTATTCAGAAAAAAACCATAAAACTTTTGTATACAATATTTTAATATCTCTAAAAGTTTAGCTTGTAGACGTACAAACACCCTGTACGCTCGCTCTTCCTCTGACCGTGTCTTTATTTTAAATCTCTGGGGCATTTTGATATTTGAATTCACATAATTAATATTTTTTGAATAAGCCAAAATGTAAAAAAAATTGATATGTTTACTGTCATTATTTTGCGCTATTCTCTAAAAAATAAATACCGCTGTAAATTAGCAAGAAGTTCTGGGTTTGATAAGTTACCATGCTTAATTGGAGAAAGTAAAGCATTTGACCGTTTCAAAAAAAAAAAAAAAAAAATATATATATATATATATATATATATATATATATATATATATATATATATATATATATATATATATATATATATATATATATATATATATATATATATATATATATAGAATATATTCACAATTCAAATTAGTACTTCAACAAAAAAAAGGGTAGTATATACGTTTTACCTAATTTTACTTCAAGCTATTGTATTTTTTGACTCTTGTAGATCTCCATGGGTATTGAGCTTTACTGTTCTTCTATCTACATTTATTTATAACCGTTATCTTGTATCTTTAAGGTAAATTACAGGGTTTTACTCTGTAGTTATATTTATTAGTAATCATGATGTTTGAGGAATTGCATACATTTTTTTGCATTATCATTTGGAAATAAATTTGAAATTTTCCATTGAAAACTATCACTAGATGTCCAAATAAATCACTCTGTATACTTAATCCTAGAGCAAAACCCGTGTAGGGCAAAATCACAAAATGGAATCATACAACTACTTCGTTGACTTATAACACGACCGGCATGAATTTACACTGTTGACTCCTGAGCAATAGTCTATATTATTTAAAACATTAAGCCAGATTTTTCAGTAAGTTTGAGAGAGAGCTGGTACTGCACCAATTTACATGACTTTTTTAACGTTCGCCTGGTTACCGAGACTTTTCAATATTATTTTTTGTTTTTTTATTGCATATTTTTTTTTTAAACCAATATGTTCTATTTCAATAACATTTCTAGATAATGTGGTGAATGCGCCCCATATTCTTATAATAACACCGGAAACTCATCGCGCCATCTAACGGAAAAGACAGAACAAGGTCTGCCGGACCAGCTAGTTTAAATATATTTTTGTTTTACGTTACACTAACGTCACAACCAGGATACCATAATCTTTGTCCGGAACATGTCCTGCAATTCCGCAGGTGCAGTGATCTATTTTAGTCAAACGACAATCGCTATATCGCTCTTTTTAGAGCTCCTCAGGCAGCCATAGTCTAGTCAGCCCCATAAAGGGCAAAGGCTCAAAATGGAATTACACTATAGCCTTAAAAGGCTCGCTAGTCAATGGCGGCCTGATGAGCTCTAAAGAGAGCGAAATCGCGATCGTCGTTTGTCTGAAATGGATTATTACGCCTGTGGTATTACAGGACATGTTCTAGACAGGGATCTTTGTGTCCTTGTTAATAAAGGGCCACATGGCTCTCACACTCAAATATTTCTCTGATATTTTTATCGCTTCGATTTATCTTTGTGCATTTACGCACTAAAGAGACAGTCATTTTTGAGAAAAACTGATTTTTTTTAAATAAAAAAGTAATCATTTGGTCGGAAAACTGGTTACGGCGCCGGAAAGTATTCAAAAAGATACACATAATGGGTGGTTTAGGAAGGGAATATATACAAAGGTTGCAATTACGGCTTTCACAGTTCCATGTTACATGTTCCATGAGGTGTCATTTATTTGAAATTTTTTTGACATCTGCCAAAAAAAAATCCTCTTAGTTTCATTTTTAAATACGTAATTGAGGTAATTAAAAAAAAAACGTGTCAAAAAAAATAATTTTCCTCATAACTTCTGAATCGCTGCACAGTTTCTAGCAGCTTTTGGTGTCGTAATTTATTTTAGAGAAATATTTTTGCAGCTGTCCAAAAAACGTCTAGTATTCCTAACTTTAAACATTTTTTTTTAAATTAAATATTTACAGATAAAGGTATTGCATATATATCCGTAACCGGATGAATCGGACTAGCGGACGTTTGTTAATCAAAAATAACCGTCAAGTTTATGAAAATAGCACAAGATAAAGTAATTATTCTTGAGATGATATTAAAATAGGATCGAAAATAAATGTGTAGGACTAGACACGTAAGGTCACGCACAGGATTAATACACGCACTCAGACTCTACAGAGGACAACCTGACATATTACTTGTTATGTTATTCTAACATGAAATAAAAATATATTAACAATATTTCTCTCACGAACAAAGAGTGTAATTCAGTGCCTGTGGTGGCATAAGTAAGCTAAGTAATTAGTTTTGTGAATACATTTTGAGACTTTGCGCTACTACAGTGAATATATTTTGAGACGTTGCGCTAGTCTATGACGGCCTGATGTGACGATGATGCAACGTGAATCAAAAATATATTAACAATATTTCTTCCAAAGAAACCCAGGAATCAAGAGTGTAATTCAATGCTGCTGGTTGTGGCATTAGCCAGCGGATTACGTCTTTGTGATTCCAATTTATGCCTTTGCCCTCTACGGGGCTCGCAGTCTTTGGCGGCCTGACGATGCGAAATTACGATGGTTAAAATGGATTATTGCTCCTGTGGCATTTTAGGATATGTTTCAGACAGTGATCATGATATCCTTGTTGTGACGTTGGTGTAACGGGAAACCAAATTATATTAGTATTATTTCTTCCAGTGAAAATCAGAAATCAATATTGTAATTTAATGCCAGTCGTGGTGTTAACCAGCGGAGTAGTAGGCCCGCTAGTCTATGGCGCGATGGCTTTTGAAAGATCAAAATCGCTATCGTCGTTTAACTGAAATTAATAATTGCACCTGCAGTATTACAGGATATGTTCTAGAGAGGAGCAATAGTATCATTATTATGAGGTTAGTGTAAGGTGAAAGAAAAATAAATTAACAAACCTTTCCTAAATTGAAATCTTCCGTTTTCGCTATTGCATACACTATTGTATTACCTTTTAAGCTATTTATTCTATAAACTATGAGATATACAATGGATAAAAAGGTACGTTATATATTAATATTCGACTATAACGATGTATCAAGCTATACAGTTTGTTGGCCCTCCAATCACTGCAAACGAATTTAAATTCGGAAAGAGATTTTTCCTAAATGTGGGTGCATTTTTTACTTTGGCTGCATATGAATGAGAATTTTTCAATTAAATTCCGATTTGGGCCGATGGATGGAGAAGCGGCAACCGACCGACGTGACAGCTGTCGGCAGACCGGGTCAGCGAAGCTGTCACGAATAAATCTACATTTCATTCAGCTTCGATTAATATTCGTGGCTGAAGCTGACAAGAAATGCTGCCGGCTCCAAAGCCCATTTGGAAAATCTGAGTTCAATGTTTTTAGTTATATTTTTAGTTACGTATTTGCTTCTACCATTGGCTTATTCTATTATAAATATCATAGCTATAAAAATAGAAAGCTTACAAACAGAATGCACGGTATGGGTAAGGAAGGGGCTTAAGAAAAATGTGAAGGGTCGTTGTGTAAGTTTCGGATTTTGTGATAACCCATGGCAAAATAATAATAATGGCAAAATATGGAGCTATATGTTTTTTCATAAAAGTTTTTTGAGTTAATTTTTTAATGTATAAGTTGAAAGGATCGATCTTTATATTAAGCAGTTGTAGCAAACTCATTAATTTTGGTGCATTTTAGTATTATAATAGGGGATATTGTGTTTAGTAGTATTTTTTCAACTTTAGTATAATTGTCATCATGTGATCATTAGATGTTAAAATTAGACGCCCTATACCATCGCATAATAAGTGTGTTCTTTTATGTTTGAAGCTTTTATTTTATTTTGACGCCCTGGATGCTCCTGTATTTAAGCATCCATCATGGAGTCAAGAGGTGGGTGCTGAGCTTTCATTGGAAAGAAAAAGTAAACAAAATACTGTGTTAATGATAAATTGAGGTATATCAAATACCCCAGTCTTAGCAGGTGGTTACAATGTAGTAAACAAAAAAATACTTTGACGGAAAATATTTAACACATATTTACATTGTGGCGTATTGTTTTGTTATTTTGTGGCCTACAGCCAGCAATTACAATTTTTTTATCAATGATGGTTTTGTAACAACTAATTATAATTTAAGCCTTTTTAATTTTACTATGACCTCTTTCAAATAATAACTGATGCATAAAGGAGCAGCCTATTGATATTTTTTCGAAGTGCATACATTTTTAAGCACATTCAATTTAAGGCATTTGTAGAAAAGTAAGTAAACTAACTAAAGCTTTGGAGTTTCCAATATTATGGGAAACATTTTTTTTTGATATTCTGAGTAGATTCCAACAAAGTAAAGCTAAAAAAGTTAACATCAGTTTTATATATTTGTAATTACTGGTACTTAAAATGCGAGTTGGCTACATGATACCTGATAAGAACGAACAAACTCTTTAAATTTTTTTTTATTTTAGTTTATTTAAATTTCACAAATAGATAATTTTACAGCTATGCTATACCGATATGCATAGAGTTTCACGGAATATTCAAATATTTATACATAATGCCCGGTTAAAAAATTGTTTTGATTTAGAACAGTTTTCGACGTTTGAATATTCCAATTAATTGTTAATGTCAGTGATAAACAATTATCTTTTTCGGCTTCGTCGCAACTGAATAAAAATATAGAACTTTAAATTGACTGAAACAAATATTTAAGAAATTTACATATTTCAACATGCGACGACAGGCTGCGATATGGAGCCTAGCTTTTCCGGTCATGGCAAGAAGAAGGCCTGGAGAACATTGGAGATTCTACCTGGGCTCATGATGCTTCTGAGATAGCTCGGTAAATATGAGATAAAAATCTTGACATTATTGAATGATTGAGGAGCAGTACCAGTAATGACGTCTACCAAGTAAGAAAGAAGCTATTTACGACAAAATCTAATGTTTAAAATATTCTTCATACCAAAGCAGCTCTTATACAACAAGTAAAAGAAAACAGTTTATCAGAGGGGTCATATATCGCGCTAAACACTCATTACAGGTCCAACTCATCAACCAGCTAGGGATAGAACTAAGCGGCTGGTGCAACATACGATCCACATTGGACTGCTCTGCATGATGCACTCTCAAAAAATGCTTAAGCTAGTTTCATGCAAGCGTACCCAGAACTGTGCAAGTGTGAGGAAAATTGCTAACCATACATGTTTTACAATTTAGTCTAGGTTGGTCTATGTGGTCTTGCTTCTGTTAAAAAAAAACTAGACACGTTTACGAATGAAAAAAAATGTATAACAAAATATTTGGTTCTGTTGGCATCTGCTTATAACACTGTATGTTTTTTAATTTTAATTTTAGTCTTTAAGACTTGTTTGTGCACTGATTATTTCTATGCCTATTAGCACACAAGAAATTATAAATAAATAAAATAAATATGTATTAATAAATTACAGGCAGCACGTAATAAAACCTTAATGTTGTTGTCAAATTTACACTATCCAACAGATAAATGTTTAAGAGTATGTCAAAATCGATATTAACTATAAATTATTGTATGATTTTATCCGTCGCCATCTTAATTTCCCATACCAAAATAGTTACTTTCAGTAATATTTTTAACTCAGCATCTAAAAATACACAAAAGAAACCGATAATCTATTTATCGATATAATTAGAAGAAAAAAATAAAATTGCCTCTATTTTGGATTTTTAGGGCTACTGTGGCAAATTTTAGGCAGCTCAGTATCCTTAAAATTGTGTAGGATGTACTTAATCATCGTACTAAATTTCATGCTTTAATACATACGTGAACGATTATGTTGATATGCCGCTGACTTATTATGTAGGAAGCAAATGTCTATACATTTTTTGGTAATTTTTCGACACTTAATTTACTTTATATTCCTTACTTAAATAAAAATAATGTAAATACATTTAAACATATGGTTCATAATTTTAGCCTTTAGAAACATGTGTATTAAATCCAAAAATCTTTTTTTTGTTTTTAATTTGTAAGCTACAGATTTTTATTTCCTGTAAACAGTAATACAAAATTGTATGCTGCAAAAAAATATTGTGTTCATCCTATGATCATCAATAAGTTCAAAAAATACTAACAAAAAATCAAATGCTGCACCTGTAAAATCGATATTTTAGACTTGTTGCCGTTTTATTCCGGGGTACAAAACTGCATATTATAACCATCCCTCGGAAGTATCTGTATGGGAAAATATCTCCCGGTCCATTTTTTCTTGTTGCAAACGCGATACTAGCACTAGCAATGTTGTCTAATTTACAGCAAACAAAAGACTTTTTTAAAGGAAGACCCTTTATATTATTGTTGCACTTGATATAAAACCTCTTGCGATCTTAAATATACTAGGCTTGATACCTTACTTTTAAAGACAACCGGGAAAATTAGTAAAAAACCTGCTGTAAGAGGCAATTTATTCTTTTGACTGGGCATTCATGTGATAAAAGAAGGAATGTTCTCTATCTCTACCGCTTTGCCTCTTATTGTGGGGATTTTCTTAGCTTTCTCAGTTATCCCTAAATCTATAGGAAATAATATATTTATAATGTGCAAGGAGAGACCCATTTAATGTAACAATATATACAGGATCTCTCATAAGAAAAACATAAGACTTTTGTTTAATGGAGAACTGACAACTTTGCCAGAACTGCTATCATGTGCGCAATACTCTTGTACTTTGGAGTAACAAGTTTAAAGTTAACCGGTTTTAAAGATATCTGCCCACATCAGGATTTTTGCCGGACACAACACCAAGAAACTATCTATAGGTTAAATCACATTCATATGTAAATACTCAAAAACATTTGGATTATTTGCAACTAGAATATAAAGAAGATCTGGATGCGAAAAATTATGTATGGAAATGGAATGCTTTAAACAATCATCAAATTCATTAGAGCAGGATGTAAAAAGTGCATGATAAAGGGTACCCCACCATTTGGTGCTGACATCTCTCCTATCATCCGCCTGTAATAAGCCATCGTTCAGTAAATTAACTAGAAATTGGACATCATGGTCTCACTAAACTATTAATATTGGCGAAAGGTTACAACATTGATAAAATATTCAATTTTATTAATAAATCCAAATTAAATAAGTAATGTTATTAACATTATACATTGTAAAATATATGTTTGATTGCGAAATCCAAATGCTAAACCAAATTACCTACGGTGAAACTACAAAAACAATTTGCGTTATGAAACGTATGAAGGCTTAATAAATACATAAATATATGCAATGTGTGAAACAAGAATTAATGGGAAGAGCTATAATAAAGACGCCTCTCTCTTATCCAAAAACCATTATGGCATTGTTTCTCTCCCACCTTTGTTTTACCTTAGAATAAAAGTTTATTTTTTTTTGTACACTATAAGGTTAAAAGTTACTGACACTATTTTGGGGCAATGACAAATAGCACATTTACCCAAATTCTTTTTTTTAGCAAAAATCGCAAACACATTTTAATATACCGTCAATAAATGAAACAAACCTGATTAAATAAGCGCTTCTATAAACTAGATAGCAGGTTATTAAACAGAGAGTCCATAGGTAGTTATCAGTATGAGTATCGGTGTGGCGCTATTTAAAAGTTATAAATCGCATTTGGTTATTGAGGTAATAGGTTCAAGCGGCGTAATCTGAAAGATAAGCACAAACGCTCGCAGCTCGAGAATTGTCGACAAGAGCTTTTCTCACGGGGCAACCGGCAACGAAAACTGCCAAAGAGATTACAAAAAATTTTATTTCCATTTCATACTACACAAGGTAGCTTAAACGTTACGGCCATGGATTAGGTGAATTTTTTTAAGTAACTCCGCATATATTTAAATCACAGGACGATATTTTGACCAACAAAGACATATTATCTCTGGGTCTAAGTTACTGTTTCCAAAAAGTTCGAATGAAACAATTTGGAAACATACATTTCGAATAATATTTAGTTCATATGCAAATATGTTCGATTGATAATAAATTCGAAAAAACAAAAAGACTGAATGACAGTTCATTTACAAAACATTCTAAAAACAATGATTGAAATTAAATATTTAATCTATTTAAAAAATCAAATCATGGTTTTTGGGATTGGACCGTGTCAAATTGGAATTACCATCCGACGATTCGTCTTCGATTGTAGTAGGTATCTTCAGGGATCTTTACTTCATGATATCTGAACACTGAATAAGCTCGTAGAGATTCAGGCGGGCTTTTATAACCGACTTGTGTTCACCGAACCGTGACCCTTATTAAAATCGGTTTCCACGTGTGATGTAGACGGTAACCCGTATCTCTATTGAAATTTTTTGTATGTTTAAAATTTCAATAAATTCTCTAATTTTTCATTTATAAAATCGTAGAATCATTGGTAGAAATTTGGTTTCTTTATATTTATAATATGGCCAGTGGTATGGTGGTGTCTAGCTACAAGAGATTGAATTATTAGTTTCTTTTTAATACATCGTCCATGTTCCTTAAGTCTAGTTGATATTGACCGTCCTGTTTTCCCCACATACACTTCTCCACAGGAGCAAGAAACTTTATGTACTTCTTCTGTTTGAAAAGGTAATATATCTTTTGGGGATCGCAAGCATTGTCCAATCTTCTTATGAGTATTGAAGATTGTGCGTATGTTGGACCGCCGAAATTATCGTCCTATTTTATCTATAATGCCATGTATGTGGTGACTCCTTATGATTCTTATTTTGCGGAGTTGGATTGCTATATCTTTTAAATAAACGCTTACTATCTTTTTTAGTGTTTCCGATGTTAGAGATTCTTGATCAGAAATCGAAATGGCTCTAAATACTAGTGAGTTAATAACTGATCTCTCTTGTGCTGGATGGTGGTGGGAATTTGCATTTAAGTATCTACAGGTATGCGCCGGTTTTCTGTACACAGAATGTCCTAATGTTTTATTTTCCTTCCTTTGAACACATGCATCTAGAAAAATAATCATTCCATTAGATTTAATTCCCATTGTTAATTTAATATAATGATGTTGTTGATAAAGGTGGACTAGAACTATCAAATTATCCTGTCCATGAGGCCAAATAACAAAAGTATCATATACGTATTTGAACTAAAGTGTTTTGGTTTTAGTGGAGCGGATGTTAGAGCAATATCCTCAAAGGCTTCTATAAACATATTCGCTACTAGAGGTGATAGAGAAGATCCCATAGCTGCCCCTGAAATTTGTTCATGTTCCTTGAAAAATGAAACAAGTAGATGTAAGCTTCTACTAGCTCTATTAAGTTCTTATCAAGATTATTATAATCCAATATGTCTGATATAATGGAAATTAAGTCGTTGGCAGGATCATTTGTGTATATTGATTCTACATCGAAACTGATCCAAATTTTCTACGAAATGTGCAGTATTTTTTTTAAGAATCTGTTTTTAAGAAAATTTGAAAGATATTTACCTAGTTTGTATGTGGGCGAGTCTATTGTACTGACGATCGGAAGAATCTTGGGAAGACCGGAAAACCTGGGTATCTTGGAGCTGCTTGGTTTTAATGATTTCTTTTCCGCTCGTGGTATACTGGATGCGTTAATCAGATTGTTATATTTTATTCAAAAATATACTTCGTGGAATACTCTCGAATTTTTAAATTGAATAGCAAAAGTACTGTTTAACAAATTAATATTTGGAAGTAATCTTGGTTTGCGGCTATGGAAAAAAACCCGGGAAAAACACTTATATCCGAGGAAATGCCTAAAATATGTTAAAAAATAAACAATAACTAAACAGTTTTTCCTAGATATAAATCAAAAACAGTTATTAATCAAAATTAATATAAAACAACAATAACTAACCCAAATCTCTGTATAGTTATTGGCTAGTCTTCATGACAGTGAATATTTTTTAATGTCACTTTTTATTAAATCAAATAATAGCATTATCGTGGAAATTTTCAGATTATGTTTAGCAAAAATTGATAAGTCTTCGAACTTAACTTATAGTTATAAATAAATACATTTTAATTTACAGGTAATCGAATTTGGTGTTATTAGAACATATAGTTTTCGACATTTTTGTTGTTAGAATATTATGTAGTTCTAACTTCTAGTCTTCGTTCGAAATAAATGTTTTTCGAAAACCATATTTCGATATTATTGATTTGAAAAATGTATACAGCTATCCGTTATTACTACTTTTCATTTAAATTTATTATAATTTTCTCTTGAAAAAATTAAAATGAAATAATTGCCTACGGAAAACTTTGACAAAGTTTACACATAGTAAACGTATCTGAGGTAAAATTTTCCCAAATATTTTTTTAAGTTCTAAATTATGATTTTTTATTCCAATAAATATAAAATGTTTTATTGGTTTTTTTGGTGATTTCATTTCTCTTTTGATAACTTCATACTTTTTCACCTTTTTGTCCTCCTTACAGACCACAGTGTTTATTCGGTATGGAGATATCGATATGGCAAGTTTTTTTTGTCAATAAAGTTAATATCTGGTCTATTTTGCTGCAGAGAATACCTGTAATGATTGTTTAATCCCAGTGCCCCCTGTTATTGTTATTATTATCATCATTATTATTAATATGTTTAGTACGATTATCAGTATTATTATTTGTAATATAAACGGTATACAGTGAAGCGCTTCAATAATACCCTCTTCTATTTTTTGAACCAAGATCAACCGGGATAGAAATCGCCTGGGGTAAAACCACAAAAACAATCTGCGGGACCGAATATAATAAATTCGTAAGAAGGCTTAATAAACTCTATGCCATGTACATAAATATATGCAATGTGGGGAAACCAGAAGAAATAGGAAGAGCCATAATAAAGGCATTCCCTTTATCCCCAAACCAAAATTATCCAAAAACCATTGTGGCATTGTCCCTCTCACACCTTAACTTTTTATGTTACCGTAGAAAAAAGGTTTGTTTTCATTCTTTTAGTTAATCTGTAAGGTTAAAACTTACTGATACTATTTTGGGGACAAAAAAGCCAAAAATTGAATTCCTAGAAATCAATTTCGAAAAGCGTGGCAACTGTTCCACTCTTACCCAAACCAATTTTTTAGCAAAAATCGTAAACACATTTTTTCTGAATATATCGTTTACTATACAAGGTATTAGGGGAATTTTTTAAAGTGACTACCCATATATTTAAAACACAAGGCAATATTTTCCCCAATTTTTCTAGCAACCTCTACATACATATTATCAATATCTTGATATTTATAATTTTCAAATACAAAATATTTTATTGTTTTTTAATAAATATAAAATATTCTGCTACACCTGGTATTATCAGTGACATATAGTAGTTAGTAATTCCCATAGATATTTCATCTCACATTTTTTCACCTTCTCGTCTTACTTACATACAACATTTTGATTATTCGGTATAGAGATACCAAGAGTTTTTTTTCTCTGTTTTTGTCAACAAATATATATGCTATTATGCTGCACCGCGACACCTGTAACGATTGTTTAACCCCAGTACCGCCTGAAAGTTATTGTTATTGTTACTATTGTTAGTAATAATATGATTAATTCTATTATTAGCGACATTATTTTGTAATACATAAGAATTGTACAATGTGACGGTTTAATGACTATGTTTTAAACCAATCCAGATAAAAACTTTAACTCTGGCACAATTTTATAATCATAGCAAACTAAATACTCATATTTGTGTATATTTTATAATTGAAAGTTTCAAGATTACTGCTGAGCATCATTTTCCAAAGAAAAAATGAAATGGAAATGAGGTCTACATAGAATTTTATTTTCTACCTTGTAAAAAGTAAAAATTCTCGAAAATTTACAAAAATCAAATATGAATTGTTTAGGTGGTCCCTTACTAGAATATTCTCAAGAGCTTGGTGGCTAAGTACTCTATTTTTTATTTACTTTAATTTTAAATATAAGTCAATTGTTTCAATTTGATGAAACCTTTTTTGACTAGAACATTAATACACCTGGCCCACAGTACATTAAAAAGGTGCAGTGTCAATCAGGGATCATATGAGGCATAAAATACTTGAGGTTTGTGAGTTTCTAGGAGGTTTTTTATTCTCGATTGTTTAGGTCATGTCACATTTACGAATGGCTGCATTTTAAAATGGCTGATTGTTATCCTTATATTTTGGGAATGATTTAAGGTTTTTAAAAAGTGTTTTGTCTTAAAATGTTCAATCTCGTAATGTATACAAAAAAAACCCTTCCTTTTACTATTGAAATGTGTCAAATTTATAATTATTATTATCATCACTATTTTAGAAGGAAAAAAAGGGAAGGTAATGGTGGGGGGCATTAAAGAACTGCACTGCATATTCAGGCCAAACGTATTTTTTGTCTTGTCGTCATTAGGAAGTAAAACTTTCTTATCAGAAAAGTATCGATAATCACCGATTTAATTAAGAGTATAAAAATAACAAGAGACAGTTAGCTGTAAACTGGGAAAAAGAAATCCAGATTCTTGGAGCTTTTTGTACTACATATATTATTTGAAATGTAGAACACAAATACTGATTTATGTTTGATGCACAAGATAATCGAAAGTGTAAACAATCCCTGCCATGTAAAGCAGATTCCATTCCTGGTAACTCGGCGGAAAACGCGCTAAATAGTGGGCGCCTGTAAAAGGGAAATGAGCGGAATCGGGGGCTGAGTAATGAGCCTTGGCAGAGCAGCGTCTCTATCTCGAAGAGACCTCGGGATCATTGACAAGTGCAAGCGAAGAGCGGTTAATAGGTATTTTGATAACGGGGCGCAGATAGCGGCGACAACGACACAAATATACTGGAAACGGAAACTGCATGATCAATGGCAACACAGCACATACCAGGAAATTATCTTTGCTGTCGAAATGCTCACCACTTCTCGCATTTTAGGGCTATTATTCGCAGCGTGTTTTCTTTGATCACATTACAAGATATCTAGAATTTGGTGATAATTAAAATATCGAAAAAAGTCGATAAGCTTCTGAGCACAAACAATGCACAAAATATGATATCAAAGTTTGTAAGACATTATTATATAAATGGAGGGAAAAAGGCAATTTGAATGCTGTGCAAAAATTTATTAAATTCTAGTGTAAACCTATAAGAGAAGAACCAACAAGTTTTGAATGAAAATAAAATTTAGCTGAATAAATATGCAATGTTTTTGATGTTTTGACTTAAAACGATTTTCAGGTTGTTTAGTTAGGCATGTGTCAGGTATTACACACGAAATTATTCACGAACAAGACCATCTCATGTTTGTGAATATTTTCTTGTGCTTTACCTAAGAAGTAAATTAATAATCTCAAAATCGTGTTTAGAAAGATTTAATAATTCTTGGCATAATTTCGATTTATATGCAAAATAGGTTGTTTTTTTGCAGAGGAGGTGAATCCTTCACAAGGCACCCACTAGGTGTTATCTGTGGGGGAGCAATGTATCGTGGGCAGTGTGAGATTTCTACTCACAAGGGGTTTTCCCTTCCTTTTTCGACTCAACCCTCGCACTGGAAACCGCTTCCGCATTACTTCAGTGTGGAGTTTTTTATTACTCTCGGCAGTCTCTTTGCTCTCTGTCTATCTACACTCCCTCGCCTTAGTTGTAATGTTTTTCCATTCCACTGAATATGCCTGATTCCAAGTTTCCATGCTACCCATTAAGTTATACATCATGTTTACAACATTCAAACGTATTCCAGTGTTTTGGAGATGTAATCCCCTTACTTCACTGCACTAGTACATACAAGAACTCCACTTCCGCAGTAAGGACACTTCAAAAATTCTGCTCTCCTGCGGACAAATAGGTACTTACGGATGCAGCCATGGGCTAATAGGGCTTGTGTCAGGAAATACTCTATTTCTTCGTTTGGCTGCTTTTCCATGTTTTTAAATCGGGCTTTCCGTTACCCCTCTGTCACATTTCGCCTGTCACATATCCAATAGGTTAGCTGTGGTAGCTTGTTTGTCCACTCCCATTACCATTCGTGTCTCTGTATGATCTGAAGGTCTATGGGGAACCCCTGCAATAACTCCAACCGCTTCAGCAGATATGGTCCTATAAACACTACAGATCCCAAATGACGTAGTCCTCTGGAGCCTCTTAAGTTTTCCAATTAGATGTTTACTGTTTGTCACGTCGTGCCAAGCTAATGAGCTATATAGTAGTTGTGAGTGTATTATGCTCGACAGGATTCTTTTCTTGGATGACGATGGTCCTTCGATGTTGGGCATGTGCCGAAACCGTTATTTCGGCATTCTCAATTTTTTAAGTGACTTGTTCGGTAAACATTTGCATATCATCAAACCAAACTCCCAGGTACAGATTTTTCATCCACATGGCTACTCGCTGTAGGCTTGTGTTGGCTACATTCATTAGGATCTCTTCGTTCTGGGCTGTTTCTACTAGGTCAATATCGTCAGCACATCTCATCAGTGTTACTCCATCGGGCATCTCTAATCTAAACAGTTGGTCATAGAGTATGTTTTATAGAGTTGGTCCCGAAATTGATTCTTGCGTCACACCACTATTTACCTCGAATCTCAAAATAGGTTATTATATTTCCTTCAAATGCTAAAAGTTTGAAGGTTTCACTCTCTACGTGTACACAAACTGTTTAATACTATATATAAGTGAAATATCTTATATTCCGTTTTAAATACTATTTTTAATGTTTAGAATCATATCACTGATATATCTCACAGCTGCCAGTATGTTACTTGGGACTTAGAAAGTTTAGTGGTAAACACTTTTTTTATTAGTTAAGTTTTGCTTTCATTACTTACATCAGGTGATTATTAAACCGACACAACTTGTGTTAATTCTGCTAATGAGCTACGTACAAATAATAAAAATTATCAACAATCCCTTGGAAGCTGGTTTCTTTTCCCCTGGCTCCAGTTCCACTCTCTCAAAAATAATTTTGGGAGCATAAACGCTTTTTGCTATCCAGTTCTTTTAAAACTTGGCAAGTTTATTTGCTCGATAGCCACGTTTAGTAGCTCTGTATCATTTTCAGAAAAAAATAACGTGATACTGCGGGCACCGGGGAATCTCAAATTCGGCTGTTTGGTCTTAAGTTTTTCGCAGCTAAAAGAAGGTATATTTATGTTTTCTGTATAAATGTTTAGTTTATTAATAACCCATCTAATACTATCTTCTTTCAGATGCTGCCAAAATCATTAACATAGTACGAATAGAAGCATATTTTCTTTTTTGGTGGAAAAATTCCTCGGTAGTTAATGTGTTTAAGTTTTCAGACTTCTTTACAATGATCACTGTTTCTGGTTCTAGATTGACTAAGAGGGGATTGTACAGCATAGATTTTATTCGCTCAAGTTTCTCACTAATTTTGTTACTATTACTTTTTAGTTCTTCCTGATAGTAGATATGAATGGGTTCTTGACAAAACATGATAAGCGACATAATTGTTTTATTATTTTCAATGTTTTGAAAACAACCATTTCTATACATTTTAAAATTTAATAATTAATACAATTCCTGTATTTTTAAAAATACATCTTTTAAAATTTACGTGAATATTGTTATTTTTGATGAAAAAGCATTTAATATAATAAAACAATTATGGCGCATTCTATGTTTTGTCAAGTTTCAGTTTCAGAGTGATCTGAAGTAACTGCTTCCGGTACTGGCTAGGGATGTCGATATATCGATATGTCGATAGTTATCGATTTATCGATAGACATTCCTACCTATCGGTAGTTCATTGCCACCTAACCGTATTTGCTACAGCCAAAAATTGTTGAAGACCAAAAAGAGGCATTATCATTGTAAATAAGTAATCCCCGATTATCCATAACTACCAATGTTCTCGGCTACCTATTATGTTATCAGCTATCTATCGGATATTTTTCTATTTACCTATTTTTATTCAATATCGCTGACCTTTTGATGTCTATAGATATAACGGCCATCTCTAGTACTGGCATCCTTAATTTTTAGTATCCTCAGTTTGTCCTTCAGGATTAAATAGTATGTGGTCGCGCCGAAAATTTTAGGAAATTTCCGCTTTTTTCGTTTAATTTTGGCAAACCGGCTTTTATGTTTATTCTGCACTTCAATCTTTTGTATCTACCGACACACTTCTTGTTGCTTATTGATTTGCGAGGTAAAAATGTTGTATTTCCATGGAGAATATAGGAAAGTCAGTCCTTTTTCCGGCACATCTTCGATAGTTATGAAGAGTGAAAATCATTGATTTGTAAAAGTTTGATCTATAAAATTGTACTTGTTCATCGAGATTACCTGAATATTTAGTAGTGACATCCTATGCAATCCAACAGTTACGTGTCTCTTAAAAAGTCAGCATGTCTCGTTTTTAAGGGTCAATATTTTAACCTATGAAAAAAAAATGGGAACAATAATTTGTCATTAAAAATTAAACTTCTTTCATTTTCTTTGAGAGAAAACGGGATCTTTAGGAGACGAGGAGTTTAACATTGTGCCCTAAAATATTATTAAATACTACTAGTATTAAGAAAATGTAAAATTTAAATATGAACTATTATTTTTTAATTTCAAGCAAACCATTAAAATATTTATTATCTTCTAGTCAAAAAATTATATTTTACTACGGCCCTAAAAAAGTGTGTTTTGTTTTAAGTAATGTGATTTATATAAATGGCCAGCTATTATAACATAAAAGATTTTTTTTTTCATTTCTGAACGTAAAATAGTATACTATATGATAAATATTGAAAGCGGAAGTACTCAAGCGAGAAGAAATTTAGCACGAGGCGTTAGATACGTGCAGAAAACCTTCAAGTCTGAACAAGGTTTATTATCAGACGTGGACACTATTTTTCCTACGACCACAAGTAATCTTCAGTAGTGTACTTTCCATGGGAATCTTTAGTTTGGCAAAATAATTTCCTTTTCGCTCAAGAGTTTTCCAATACTTGCCTTCTAGATAAGTCAATATTTATGTTTCACAAATCAAAAATCGCACAGGAAAAGTAAACTGCATACGATTCCTTTAAAATTTTTTAAATATATAGAATCCCTAAAAATAAAAATTTCGAATTAGCTCACTAACACCCGAGTAATGGACTCATTTTTTTCTACGACCAATAAAACATTTTAATTTAAATCAAATTTTTTTGACTCGCCATTTTCTCAAATAAATTCTGTCGGGATAAAAATTATTTGTCAGCGCACGTGCTGAAATATTTTTTCCACATGAATGTGATATAAGGCACTTTCTAGCCAATTTCACATTGATTTATCGTTACTTTTATGAGTGATGGAAGCAAAAAGGTTATTTCTATTGTTCTTATCAGAGTATCTTCCATAGTAATCTCTAGTTTAATAAAATAATTTCCTTTTCACTCACGAGTTTTTCAATACTCGTGAACCTTCTAAAGAAATCTTCATTCATGTCACAAGGCAAAAATTGCACAAGAAAAGACAAGCTTTCTGGAATTTCTTTTCTAGATTTTTAATCTACAAAATTCCGAAAAATAAAAATTGAATTTAAGTTGTCATCTTTTTAAGATTTTACTAATTTACTAAGGGAAGTCCCTTTTTTATGTTTATATATATGTTTGGGGAAATTCTCTTGTAATTTTAGTAAACAGGTCTGAATCAGTCTCTGAATTGAGTAGGGGAGTGGTCTCTTCTGAATAGCTTTAAAAAAAATTGTATTCTTCAGTAATTTTACCCCTTTTTTATTTTTATTATTATAAATATAAATGATCTGGGAGTTTTATTTGACAGCGAGTTGAGATTTGTGCACATTAATTGGGTCATTGCAAAGACATTCAAGATGTCGGGTTTTATTAAACGACAGTCCTCCAACTTTAGGAGCTCAGAAGTATTGAAAATGCTTTTTATTTCATTAGTTCGAAGTCACCTCGACTATTGCTGTAACGTCTCGTCGCCATTTTATCGGATCACATCACACGAATTGAAAGAGTTCAGATGAAGTTTGTCAACTTTTTGCTTTTCAAACTTCATTTAAACAGATCGCTGCTGACACATGGCGAACGCTTGGTAATGTTTGGTCTAGAAATTCTGGAGCATCGTCGGATAAGACTAACCCTATCATTTGGCCACAAACTCCTCATTGGTCAGATTGATTGTCCTGAGCTACTGGCATTACTTAATTTTAACGTACATTCCCGTAGGACAAGGCAACCTGAGACTTTTTCATTGAATTACAGCCGTACTGAATTGAAGATTATGAATAGATTCATGGGGTAATAAATATCTACCATTTGATTTCAATTACAACTGCAGCATAATAAAGTTCAACACTTTATGTTCCCAACCGTCTCTATTGACATTTTCTTGATTTTATTTGTGTGACGTCTGGTGATGTGTGTCAAATCCTATGTTATATTTTGTAATATTTAATTAAGTGTTTTATGTCTTAAGAAAACAATATTTTTATATTTATATTTTTATATTTAATACTTGTATATTTTTTTGTATTTCTGATACTTTATTTTTAGTTATTATATTTTTTTAACCCCTTAACTTTCTTTTATATAATATTACTGTACTACTTGGGCTACGGACGGGCCTGTAATTGTACTTGCTTGAATAAATAAATAAATTTGAAATATATAAAAATGATATAAATTAGGTTTTCCTTCTATTTTTTTAACGGTATGCCATATAGAAAAGAAGCTGAGATAAAAATTGTTTTGCATTGATGGAAATTCGCTATAAAATTAAATAACTGAGATTTACATCAGTAAAAATGAAGTAGCGAACAAAATTTTATGCAATAAGACGAAGCCAAAAGTCTCTGGCACTACTTCCAGAGTGACAGAATCATTGGTTAGAGATCAATGAAGTCAGAAATTTTTATATTAATTTAAAAAAAGAATAAAAAACATTTATACAAATTGTGTAAGTAATGTTCGTAATTGTCGCAATTATACGTTTTTGATAAAATATAAAAATAAAACTACTTATGATCTTAGTTAAAATATAGAGAGTTGACATACATCCCGTCGTTGAAAGCAATCGATAATTAAAAAAATATGCATAAATTAGATTAAAGGAAGTAAAACAAAAACTTGTAGTAATTAATTCAAAAGTAAACCTAGTTAAAACGCTCACTAAAATATATAGGAAGCAATAAACCTCCACCTGCGAACATTATGCAAAATCAATTCCTCTCTTTTCTTTAAGCTCCTCTTTTGTTCCTCTATCGTTCCCTGCTGCCCGTACACCCGCAGCAATATCTTTTCAAAGGAGTGGGATTGTAAGGATTAAGACAATCACATTTTTCGAAGCCTGAAAAAGTTCCCTACTCCAGAATTAAAAGGATGAGATCGACAGAATGATATTAAAACAAAAAGGAAGTCCCGCTGGCATATTTTAATGGGGAAAAAGATTGGATGATGATATTTTTCTTTTAAATTACTTTTTCTTTCAAATTATAGTAAACACAAATACGTAAAAAAATATACTAGACAAAACTTCTTATGAAAAGTGGATAAGTATATATTACAATTTTAATAAGGCTTTTCACTAAAAAGGTTTAATGGTTAGACCAGATCTGATTGATATGGTAACTAAAACTGTTAGTTTACCAGTCGGGTTTTGCTTATGTCACTGTCATTTTGTAATTTAGACATTTAGAAAAAATATTTGTGAAATTGTTGCTTATGCCATTTTAAACCTATAATTTTCAAGTTAAACCTGGTCTAAATATAAATTCCTTTAGTGAATACGGGGGTTTAAGTCTATTTTTAACCAAATAATTGCACAATAAGTTTTAATATAAACAGTTTTGACTAGATAAAGCTTTTGTATTTGAACAAAACTATTTTAAAATGACTCTCATTATGTTTCAAGAATATTTAGCATTATATTAAGAAAACATTGTTTTTTCAGCTCAACTCGATCATTCATATTCAAATTAACAACCATATTTAAAACCATGAGATAATTTGCTATGTTCAAAATAATGCGATTACAATGGATAATTTGTATATTTTTAACATAATATGGGCACAAATTTGGTAGATATATCAACATTTTGAAAAGTTTTCGAAATATTATATTTTTTGAACATTTTTTTGTTTTACATATCACCCTGTAGCTTTTTTACAATCTACTTAATGGACATTTTTTGAAACAAGATCTCATTGGTCATTCGTTTTTCTGAAGTTTTGGATCCTCCAGTGTACTTGAATTATACAGGGTGTGTAGAAATTAATTTTATATTAGTTAATGTCATAGGAAAACTAAAATTTATTCCAATGTATTTCAACTTCCTGTAGAACAGCAACCAATTAATTGTTTTATGTTTTCGTTTCATATTTTAATAATATGAAATATTTTTTCCAACGTGGTATTTATTTTCTCTGTAGCTATATAAATATAAACATTGAAATTTTCTTAACTTTCCACCTTTAAAATTCGCTTAAATGCTTGCTTTTAAAATTCGCAAATTTAACTTTCAAAGTTTTTTTTTAATTTTATCACTTATGCTTTTCTAAAATTACCCACTAAATTGGGTTTCAATGTACAGTTTGTCCCAAAAATTAACACCACTTCAAACCATCTTTTAAAAGGTGAGAATTTTTATTTTTATATTTTTTATATTTTATATTTTAGATACAGTTCCATTTGTCAAAAAATTGAGTACAATACACTGTAAATTTGAAAACTTTGGGAAGTGATTTATCTAAAAAAGACACATAAACAGGTGTCAAAATGT